>CM036771.1:34574543-35174543 GCA_020796225.1 Arion vulgaris | reverse complement strand
TTGCGTGGCTTGGCAATGAGTTCCTTAAAAAGTAAGTTTGTGGTTCAAATTTTGTGTTTTGTAAATCGTTTTTTTCGCAGGTCCTGAGATGGTATGATAGGGTCACAAATGAGGAACTCATGGAGAGAACAAACAGATTCCAGCGAACCAAGGGTTTTATAAAAGACACTGGCGCTGGATATGACACACTTTGAGAAAACCAGAGGGAATATAAAAGAAGAGTGCTTTCCTGGAACCCGCAGGAACAGCGAAAGAAGGGGAAGTCGAGAAATACATGGAGACGAGATTTGGAGGCAGAGATCAACAATATAAAGAAGAGCTGGAGGGGGTTGCAGGATATAGCTAGAAATAGGAAGATTTGGCATGAGTTGTTTCAGGACCTATGCCCCAATCCGGGTTAAAGTGGGAGAGAGAGAGAACTGTCTATTTATTTACCATACTAGAAATATGCATACTTTTCGTATTCTAATCTTTATTTTTGATAGAGAAGATAAATGAATATCCACACAGAACACCACTATTAGCCTCTCTCAATTATCCTTCAATCAAATAGAAGATAAGAAACTTCACAGCTTATGTAAGAACATACAATTATATGTTCTTACATAAATTGTGAAGTTTCTTATATAAAAGCTATTATTATGTATATTTTGTATGTAGCATAAACGCTCCACCCACATGTTAGATAACTCTTTAAGTAATCATTCACCCAGTGCAACTAATTTGAAGAAATTATTTCCTTTCGGAAGAAAAAAGATTGATGCATCATTAGTCTGTAGACTTTAGTGGAGCACTCTCCATACTTTCTGTAATGTCTTGTACTTTTAGAATTTGTGTTTCTGTATAATATATACCCGCGAGCGAATGATAAGAGATTTCAGACAATATATCAGCAATTTATCTCTCACATACGAGGAATAGTTTGATATTACATTTCAAACTTCTCAATATGTGAGTCTAGCGAACCTGAGAACTGACATCAAATGATAGAAGAAAACAAGTCAGCACAGAGATGAAGTGTCTACAAAGAATGCTGGGGGTAACAAGAAGAGACCGGTTTAGAAATGAAGACATCAGGAAAAAAATGGGAGCAACATCAGTTCTGAACTTCATCAAGAAACAACAAATTAAATGATTCTGCCACATAAGGAGATTACCAACTTGCTGTGCGCTTCAAAGAGCAATGTTACTCCGATACAGTGTATACAAAGCAAAAGGCAGTCAACGCAAAACTCAGAGCTAACAGAGGTGACGAAAACACTATTTATGAAGCGCACACAAAAGCCTGTTCTATAAATCTCTTCTTATCCTGACGCTGGGAGGCAAAACAGGATTATGAAGCGCACACAAAAGCCAGTTCTAGAAATCTCTTCTTATCCTGACACTGGGAGGCAAAACAGGATTACAGAAAAGAAGAACAAGAAGAAGTGAGTGTTGTTGGAAAAGAACATTCGGAATTCATTTATAAGAAAGTCTACAATACTCTGGTAATATTGGACAGTTTTGTTGGTTCAATTTCCAGTCAAAATTAAAAAAAAATTAAAAAAATAAACCTGTCGTTTATCATCATCAGGTGTCGTCTCCACATCGAAGGTTGGCTGCAATGAATCTCCAGCATCCTCTGTCTTTTGTCTTGCACACTGCCAGACTGTAACCTGTCCATTTCTTAAAGTTTCCCTCCACTTATCTCTCGGTCTTCCTCTTGCTCTTCCCCCCTCAACTTTCCCTCTAGTAAATGTTTTATCATGGTGTCATGTCTTTTATGTGCCCAAAATACTTTACTTGTCTGAATTTTATTCCTCTTAATAATTGTTTCTTAATGTCTATTTTTCCTAAAACTTGTTTATTTGTCTGTTTTTCTGTCCATGAAACTCTGCCTATTCTTCTATATATCCACATCTCAAATGCATCAATTTCCTGTCTTCAACTGCTTGTTCATTGTCCATGTTTCGAGCCATACATTAATATAGGATATATATAGCATTTGATCATTCTCATTTTTAGCCTGTTTGTGGTTACTGTCTGTAATACCGTGTTTTATGACGATGGAGACTGGGCGCCGGGCGGGGAGGGTGCTGAGAAATTTAATGGCCTCATGGCTAGTGTAGTTTCTACGAGATTGTTCAGGTTATAGTTTTTCTTACGCCATCGACGGAAAAAACCCACTTGACCTTACCGGTGATTGAACCCAGGTCTCCCGAATGGGAGCCAGCGCCCTAATCACTTCAGCCAGACACTCTTCCCAAAACAATTTGAGATATTTTATAATACTTAACTTGTCTCAAGGGTCTAAAGCCGAATGATTGACTTCATTGCATCGCGTTTTATTCCATAATTATTGCAGGGATCTTCTTGAGCATGTATTTTACGCCCGCTGGCGACATCCGTGTTACACGTTTATGGCGCCATATGTTACTTCCCCAGTTTTAATGTTACTCATAATTTTAAGGCGAAAAAAGTGTTTACGAAGAAATATAATTTTGTATCATTTTTTGTTAAACAGCTCTCATTTGAAAACTGTTTTCCCGTTTTTGAAAGTTTGTTTTATTTTGTAACTGTTCTATTGCCACATAAACCCACCCTGTGTCTTGTCACTGAAGACAATGTCGAATACATACCTGAAATCCCTTCTTCAAACAAATCGTACATCTGAGCCGATTCGCTGTGAGGCCAGTTACCTTTCTTTCTTTCTCGAATCCTGTTTACCTTACAACGTCAGGTCAAGAAGAGATTTCTAAAACGGGCCCTTGTATGCACTTCGTAGATAGTCTCTTTCGTCGCCTCTGTTATCTCTGAGATCCATCTTTTGCGTGGTCGGTCTTTTGCTTTGTACCCATTGTATCGAGCAGCATTACTTTTGAGGTGCACTGTCTGTTGGTAATCTTCTTATGTGGCAGAACCATTTAATTTGTTGTTTCTTGATGAAGTCTAGTACTGATGTTGTACCCACTTTTTCCTGATTTCTTCATTTCTCAACCGGTCTCTTCTTGTTACACCCAGCATTCTGTGTAGACACTTCATCTCTGTTGTGACTAGTTTTCTTCTATCATTTGCTGTCAGTGTCTAGGTTTGGCACTGGTAACATAATGTTGGGAGAAAGATTGTGTTGAACATTGCTATTTTTGTGGCCAGTTACCATGCTATTTTAATTTCGTGAGCATAGGTTGTGAGCATAGGTTGTGAGCATAGGTTGTGAGCATAGGTTGTGAGCATAGGTTGTGAGCATAGGTTGTGAGCATAGGTTGTGAGCATAGGTTGTGAGCATAGGTTGTGAGCATAGGGTTTTGCATAGGTTGTGAGCATAGGTTGTAGCATAGGTTCGTGAGCATAGGTTGTGAGCATATTGTGAGCATAGGTTGTGAGCATAGGTTGTGAGCTATAGGTTGTTGAGCATAGGTTGTGAGCATAGGTTGTGAGCATAGTTGTGTGAGCATAGGTTGTGAGCATAGGTTGTGAGCATAGGACCTCAACTGTTGTTCGCCATGTTTCCGGTCTGTGGCTGTTTTCTTTGTGGACCCACAGGATAGTCCAACATGCCTCCATCTCCAGGTCTGTTTAGGACGTTCCGTTTTCCTTGCGGGTTTCACTCAAGTGCTTGTCTAGTGACACTCGACTGTGTATTCTACAGGGATTAGATATTGACAAATGAGATCTATGTACCTGTGATACCAACATCATGACAGCGGAACACCTATTGCGTCTACTTAATCATTTTCACCATTCTTAAAAGTACACCGGAGACCCTTGCCGGTACTACAGGGTTTATGCACTGCCGCCGAAATCTTTATTTGCAGGAAACATCAGACACATCACCGAATTGCGAAGTACAAAGATATGCCTACATTAATCAAACGACCTCCTAACCCTTCTTTACGCAATCGAACAGCCGACACAGTACAACCTCCCCAATTAAAGTGTCTAGTAATTAAAGTACAACTCTTCAACTTCCTCAATTTGACAAAAATATTCAACGAAAATTATCAAAACTCTACAATTATTAGTAACCTTATCTTGGCTCGTTAGATGACTTACGTAATGCGCACTTCAATTCGTCAGCAGGTCGCACCAATTAGCACATCCAAGAATGGAAAGCGCAATTTTACATTTCAAACGCAAGTACGTACGTAACATGTTAACAATAAGGAAGTGTATATGGCGGATGTCGTAATAGTGTATCTAAATGTATATAGGATGTCGTAATAGTGTATCTAAATCTAGCACTATTCAGAGCAGTACCAGATTTGTGGTATTCTGACATTACGAAGTAAGTATTCTCATTATGTGCCATGCCGATGCAAATAGCATTTTAATTATGAACCGAATAGAAACGAAACCAGTTAAATATACAAGCGGTGGCCACGTGTAATGTATGTATTTTATCATGCACTGGGAAAGGTCACATAGAGTGGTCAACGGGTGGTTGTTAGAAAGTATAGGTTCCCAAACTTTTTTCGAGCCACCGCCCACTTTGCACGACATAATTTTTGTAACGCCCCCTCCTCATTATAACAGGCTGCCAACGGCCCCCCCTTCCCATATATATATATAGATATGCAAAGAAAAACAGACAACTTGTCATCTATATCATCAAAAGTTGGACTGCAGATAAGCTATGAAAAAACCAATATAATGAAGACACCTATGGCAAGTAATGCAGATATCACACTGGAATCTAAAATGATAAAAATAACAGAGCAGTTCACCTATTTGGGTAGCAATTTTGATTGCACAGGAAATGTTTAAAAAGTAATTATGATACGAATTGGCAAAGCAACATCAGCTTTTAAAAGTCTAAATAAAATATGGAACTGCAAGTTATATAGTATTAAAACTAAATTACGAATTTTCAATTCAAATGTTGTATCAATCCTAACATATGCCAGCGAGAGTTGGAAAATGACTAAAGATATAGAAAGCAAGTTGAATGCATTTGAAAATAGATGTCTGCGAAAAATAATGAATATAAAATGGAACGAATTCAGAGAAGTGATGAAATCAGAGACATGTCTGGTCAACCACTAGTGACAACTGTTATAAGAAAGAGAAGATGGAGATATGTTGGGCACACCTTGAGGAGAAATGATCAAAGAATATCAAAGCAGGCATTGAAGTGGGATGCAAAGGGTTCAAGAAAGAGGTCGACCTAAGGAGACCCTGAAGCGAACTTTGCTGAGAGAGGCAGGAAATATCGGTCTCAGTTCCATGGAGGAGATTGGGCGAGTTGCCCAGGATAGAGTGGTATGGAGAAATTACTTGCAGGCCCTATGTAACGTATAACGGTACGAGATGAATTATTATTATTATTATATATATATATATATATATATATATATATATATATATATATATAAATGTTCTATTTTCTATTAAATTGAAAATTGATGAACAAAATGGAGCGTGTAAGACGGTATAAGATGAATTAAAATGCAGAATTCAAATTTTAAATGATTATTAAATCGCAAAAACACGAACATAATTTATTTTTAAAATGTAACTATTCCAGCACAGGGTTGACAATTTGGCCTTTTAAGGCCAGATTCGTGCAATTTGGCTTTTTGAAAGTGGTTGGCTTTATTTTTTAAAAATCTTTTGTAAAAAATCTCACGGAATCTAATTTGTTTCCAAATTGCCCACCGTGGAGGTTGAACCAGGTCCGCTTGGGTTTGTGATCGAGCTCACTACCGCTTGAGCTACAGCCCTCACACCAAGCTAGGTACTGCAGTCCTATTATCTGTTTTTTTTTCATGTGAAATTTCGTAATTTCGTTAAGAATCTTGAACTATGGCGACAACAATTTCAAAACTGAGTTGTTGCAACTGCTGAGACAGACTAAGAAGTCAAAGATTTTTATAATCGATAAAGTCATTGCTGAGCACGGCCACACTTCTCTTCGATTACCACCTTACCATTCACATCTCAATCCCATTGAACTTGTGTGGGCTGCAGTCAAAGGTCAAGTTGCAGCAGTAAACAAGACTTTCAAACTTCGTGATGTAAAAGTCCTAACACGTGATGCCCTCGCAAAAATAGGTATAGAGTACTGGAACAAATGTGAAGAGCATGTGCTCCGAGAAGAAGAGGTATATTGGCAACGAGATGGTTTGTATTTTCTCCAGCTCGCAGCAGTAGTTAATCTCTTCGATTCTTCAGACTCCAAATCTAATAGCTAACATCCCATTTGCTTTCACCTTCACCAATTGCCTCACAATACCAGGGACTGGCAACAACTACCAAAGGTACGTCGATTTGATCGCCAAAGATAATATCAACATAAAAACACTCATGAAGAAAAAGCTAACCATGTCACATTGCTTTTATAATATGTAATAGGTTAAGCCTTTGCAAACATTCGCCACCATTTTGTGTATTACTGTAAATTCTAAACTTTGATTCTCATTTTGTTGCGCTTATGCAAAATTATATAACAAAAACGTTTTTGCATCAACTAAGCTACCTACCAATTAGTTAAACATGAATTCGTAACGTCGTGAGGAATATAAGACTGCATGCAAAAAATTACTTGTATCCATCAGATAGATACAAATTAAACCTTAGTGTGATCACGAATTTTGGAACGAACTATAGTAGTCAGTCTTTTCAGTCTTTCTTTTGTCCTTCTCTGCTTTTGTTGCCGTTAGGCGTAGCAGATTTAACTGATTATTGGTTCCCGAGATAGTGCACTCTAGGTCGCTTGATATGTTGTGGTATTGTGGAGTTTTAAGATGTCTGTAACTCCTTCATTTTTTCTTGGTCTGCCCCTTCCTCTTGATGATTTCATTTTCAGGTTGTACGCTCTTGCAACTGTTGTATTCGGGTTCATTCTCAAGAAGTGGCTAAACTATTTGAGTCTCTGTTTTACAATAAATCTAATAGCAGGTGTTGTTCCAACTGCTCATCTAATTTCCTCATTTCTTATATGGTCTTTTCTTGTTTTATTTACTGCTTTCCTCAAGCATCTCATTTCACATGTGGTAATTTTCCTTTCTTGTTCTTTTGTCAGTGTCCATGTTTGGCACTGGTAGCATAGTGTTAGTATGAAGATTGCATTTATAATCTTTTAGTCTCTATTGGAATTGCTGGGTGTTTCAAGATTGAGGTAAGTTGGTATGTAATGTTGTTGGCTTGCTGGATTCTAGTTTCGAACTCTCTGTCCAGTCTACTATCAGATGTGAAGATACTTCCAAGGTATTTGAATTCTCTCACCTGCTTTAGCGTTTGGTCATTCATTTGAATGTTGATATCTTTATGTTCTCTGCTTATAGTCATGACTTCTGTCTTTTGAATGTTGATCTTCATGTTGTATTTGAGGCAGCTATTGTTGAGTAAGTTTATGTGTTTTTGAAGCTGTTCAATATTATTATGGAATAGACACTGGTCATCAGCAAAGAGCAGTTCATTTTGTTGGTCTATGTCCAATGATGTTTCGTCTGTTTTGTTGGTCTATGTCCAATGATGTTTCGTCTATTTTGTTGGTCTATGTCCAATGATGTTTCGTCTATTTTGTTGGTCTATGTCCAATGATGTTTCGTCTATTTTGTTGGTCTATGTCCAATGATGTTTCGTCTATTTTGTTGGTCTATGTCCAATGATGTTTCGTCTATTTTGGTGAAAATAATAATAATAGCCATCCATCGCAAGCGATGATGACAACAGTCTCAGGCGTGCGCTGCTGCACCTCTCTGGTGTGTGCTTCGGAGGTGATTGTAGAGTCCAATCCTGGAACACAATCCCCTACCACAAGTGGCGCATACATGATCAAGGTTAGACATATGCGTGTTGAGTGTTCTGTCTTTTCGATCGTTTTCTCTGTGCCTCAACAGCACGATGATTCTCAGCTATGCGGATTCCTCTTGTGCTGTTATAGCGCAACATTTGGTGATCTTGCGCAAGGGATCCCTCGCACGTAGTGACTATATCGAAGCATTTCAGAGACACGTTGAGTGTCTTTAAAGTGTTTTTTCTGTCCACCAGCAGAACGTCTGCCCCTTCAAGTTCGCCATACATCAACTGTTTTGGGATGCGTTTAACGGGTATCCGAGCAACGTGACCGGCACATCTCACTTGGGCCTTCTACAACAGGGTGTTTGATCTTTGCTCTTGTAAGGACTTCGGTATCTGGAATTTGTCCTGCCAGTTTATTTTTAGTATTCTGCGTAGACAGCTTGTGTGGAAGTGGTTTAGTTTTTCTGCGTGTCTGCTATACACTGTCCATGTCTCGCTTGCGTACAGCAGCGTGGTTAGCACTATGACATGGTAAACTTTCAGCTTTGTGGCTACGTTTATCACCTTCCGCTCCCACACAGTGACACGTACCCTTCCGAACGCAGCATTGGCTTTGGATATCCTATTGTTGATCTCAGAGTCTATATTGCCGATCTGGATAGGATGCTGCCAAGATAGACAAAGTTGTCCGCTGGCAGGAGACGCTGGTGTTTAATGTTGATGACTGGATCGTAGTACTGCTCTCTAGGGGCGGGCTGGAACATGACCTCTGTTCTCCTGGTGTCAATGGTAAGGCCAAACATATCACAGACCATTGAGAACTTGTCCATGTAAGTCTGCGTTTCTTCCTCAGAGTTGGTAGCGAGGGCGCAGTCATCAGCAAACAACAGATTAGAGATAGTTGATTCTTTTACCTTGGTGGAGGATTTTAACCTCCGAAGATTGAATAGATTACCGTCTGTCCTGTATCTAATCTTTATCTCATGTTCATCGCCTTCCCAAAAGACATCCATGAGCATGGCAGCAAACATTACGCTGAAGAGTGTTGGAGTCAGTACACAGTCCTGTTTGACGCCGTTGGTGACATGGAAGGCCTCCAACAGCGCCCCTTCATCAAATACACGCGCTATCGGGGAACTGCCTAGAGTAGTTGATAGTAGCTCGGCCTGCTAGCTGTGAGACGGCTCATAGCTCGGGTTCGAACCTACTGTTCCGCATTTGTTCGAGTCCCCTGGTCTTACTCAGGACGATAACGTGAGTACCTCTGAAGTCGGAGAAAATCTGCCTGTATGGCGAGGAATACTAATTACGAGTACATTGAGCACACGGCTGCTAGTGTAAAGTAATTTACAATGTGCACGCTGCTGCCTTGTAAGAAATTGGAAAAACGGATTTTCACGAAAAATCAGTTTCAGAGATGAAACTTCGTCTGAGTTGAAAGCGGACGAAAAAAAAAACAAAAAACACGCGCTATTATGCCCTCGTGAAGCTGTTGGACGATCTTAATGAATTTCACTGGGCATTCAAATTTTTCCATGATCTTCCCTAGACCCTCTTTGGTGATACTAGCTGTCAGTAGTTACTCTAAAAGACGCTTCTCTGCCTTTTGGCTATAAGCAAAGTGTGGTGCCCACTTGATTGCGGCCTGAAGGTGGATGCCTTTATAAAATGCCAAATGGTACAATCAAATACACTAAACAAGTTCGTACAGCTCCTATTCGAAGAATAAGACACTCGGAGTTTACTCGTTCAATCATACTGGATTCACTCGTTGTGTCACTTCCGGATATGGAAAAAAGATAAGAGTACAGCCCCTTAGAAATGGCCTTTTAAACAGTTCGATTCGAAAAATCGCATAACATTGTATACTGTATAATACAGTTGATCCTTCATGCATCTCAACCAGAGAACACAGTTTTGCTATTTCTGTAAGCTTGTCAAGATTAGGGTGTTAGTTATAGAACGTACGACTGAGATTTTCTTCTATATCTCGTTTGATGGAGGTTTTTATAATTTAAATTACACTCTACACTTACCCTTTGGACAAGTTAGTTTGTTTTCTTTTGGACTACTTGAACTTGAATAGTCACATCATCATTCAATTTCATAGTCACATGCATCATATAAATATCAAAGTAACTATTATGTAGTAATATTAGTATTCACTGTGGACGTGTGCCGATTCTTCTTCTTCGAACGCTCCATATCGACCACTTGTTAACAACTCTTGATTTTTTATGTGGCCGAGCGCCCTAAGAACGATTGTATGAAATGTATGTTGTGCCAGTTACTTGAGTTACACAAGTACGTTGTACAAGTAGCCTAAAGTAGGCCAGGACATCCGATTTCTGCGACGCTTTTTATTTACTAGGGTAGCTTCCTAGGCCTCTACCTCAGTCGCTACCTCAGTCGCCTCTTACGACATGCCTTGTAGGTCGCACTTACTATTCTTTGCTTCCCTTGAGATCCCCGGCAACACACGGAGGGTGTGCCGATTGATTGTGCAAATCTCACGAGTGATAGAACTGCAAATAACCAGGAACTGGTTTGATGCATCAACTTTAAACACATAGTGAGTACATCAAAAGTTCATCAATGAAAAGCTCACCACTTTTCCTGGTCTTTGACTGCTTGTGTTTTCTTTATGGTCTCCCAGGATAGTCCAGCATCTACAGACCTCGAGAAAACTTCCTCTCCGGGTCTGTATCTTCTTTGCTTCATTCTTTACGACCAATTTTAGTCACTCCTTGTGAGATGTTTGACCTTTGCCAAGAACGTATATACGTTGCACTTTGGGTTTGGTAGGCCCCTAAACGCACAGACTTCTCCGTTTAGGACATGTGCATCCGATTTCAGCCAAACCTCTTTAGTCGCCTCTTACGACATGCGTGGCAGGTAACAGTGGTTCTATTCTTTACACCCAAATTTGGGCCCTGGTAACCACTTGGATGTCCGGGTCTGTATATGATTTTCCATTTTTCTTGCCGGTTCCACTCAAGCCTAGTGACACCCGACTGTCTTCTTCATTGTATGCCCAACTATATCTTCCCTCTTAACCTAGGTCATTACTGATTCCTGTCCAGTCTTCCCTTATTTTGATAATATGTTTGTACCAGCAAATCATGTTAGGACCAGTCAGTCAGCTGTACAATATAACTAAGTGGTATATATCATTCTAGATCGAGACCACCTTCTAGCCTCTCATTGTAGCTTGTGCATAATCTGGGCCAATGACAGTGATTACCCTATGCAATGCTTGCATAACAAGCAGATTACTTTGGATATGTAAAATATTTGCCTGTTTTTGGGACTCATTTAATTTGCATCTCAAGGAATAATAGAATTTCAACTCTTGTTTTGTTTGTTTTCATGTGAGGTGTGTGGAAACAGACACGGAGCAGGTGTGCGTTTGTTTCAGTACCACTGACAGGACCAATCACTCAGCTGCACTACATGGAAAGTTTGTTTGTTAAAAACTGTCAGTGCTGCATTGCATTGGCAGACTGTTACAGACACTGTAGCCGTGCTGGAACTCGATCTCCAGATGTTGACTAGGTTTAAAATGTGAATATGCAATCATTGAGATGTTGCTCATCTGATTTGTGTAAGAAAGAGATTGGAGCACACATTGTTACTGACTGAAGTGCAATGTTGATGGTCCAATCAATCATCTGATCTGCAAGTTAATATCCTACTATGTGCAACTGCACTTACACTATTTACCGTCTCTGGTGCGTAGCTTCACCTTCATCCCTACTCACTTAGTCAGACCACATCCCATAATAGCCATAAGGCAGTTCAACTCAAATTCCTGGAAATCGGACCATTCAAAGAAACACTGATAAACAAGGAAAGCAGGCTTTCATGCCAAAATCAGTCTGAATGCCAAATTAAGCGCCCTGAATATGCCTGGAGAAGTAGACCGGTCATGTCACGATTGCGTTCCAGTAATGTTAGATAAAGACAAACTTATTTTAGAAACAACGCAATATGTGAAAAACAAGATTATATAAGGAATATTATTATTAACACTTCCCAAAGATCTAAGAGTCATTCAGAACATATATTGGCAGCAAACAGCAGCTATAAGAGTAGACAAAAAGATTGAAGAAGATCAAAAAAGGTGTTAGACAGGAATGCGTATTATCACCAGACCTGTTCTCACTGTATTGTGAAAGCATTTTTAGGTCTATAAAAGATATTCCTGGAATAACTGTGGGAGGACATATCATAAATAACCTGAGATACGCTGATGATACTGTCTTAATAGCAAGAAATGAAATGGAGCTACAGAAATTAGTTGATAAGGTTGTGACAGAAAGTAACAACAAAGGACTCAGTTTGAATATTAAGAAGACAGAAGTTATGATCATATCAAAAAGCAGATTTTGCCAAAATGCACCATCACAGTAAATAGGACTGATCTAAGACAAGTGCAGCAATTTAAATACATCGGAGTCCTGGTAACATCAGATGGCAGATGCCGATCAGAAATAAAGAGCAGAATAGGACAAGCGAAAACATCATTCCTGAAAATGAGAAGCATTATCTGCAACAAGTCCTTGCCAATCCCAATCAGAATGCGAGTTATTCAGAGCTACATAGAACCAATACTGACATACGGATGCGATTCATGGACAATTAACATACAGATTGAAAAATCTCTGAGGGCCACAGAAATGTGGTTTTATAGAAGAATGATGAGTATCCCATGGACTGCTAAAATGACCAATGTTGAGGTGCTGAATGAGATCAAGACACAGAGAAAGCTTATCATCAATATAAGAAAGAGGCAGTCATCATTTTTCTGGCATGTGATGAGAGGGGGAGGTTTAGAACACATTGTGACAACCGGTAAAATCGAGGGTAGACGAGACAGGGGAAGACAGAGACAGAAAATTTTGGATAGCCTGACTTCATGGCACGGTAGAGCGTCAACATCTGAGTTGATAGCAAACACCAACGACAGAGATTTGTGGAGATCCATGATCGCTACGCCAGCTGGCACGGCACCTGATGATAATGATAAAAGGGAGGGCCCTTTCTGGAACCCTCAGGGAAAACGAAAGATAAGCTTAAAAATACAGGGAAAAGAAATTTGAAGGCAGAGATTAGTAATATATGGAAGGAGCTGCAAGAGATAGCTAAAAATAGGAAGACTTGACATGAGCTTGTTGAGGGCCTAATCTAGTTTTAAAAGGCATAAGAGAGAGTTAGAGAGATCTCTGATATGGAATACAGTGCAAAAGACAGGACAGTCCTTGTAGAGGTTTCATGTGCCACATTCAGTCAAAGATGCATTATCCCATAGTCAGTCATTACTGACAAATAGAGGGGAGGGAAGTTGACTTGTATTCTGAATGCAGATGTTTGAATTCCCGCACAGCTACCTCACCCTTCATTGTTAGTTTGCCAATGTGACACAGTCCTGATAAGCTACATAACTCATGTTTCCTTTATTTATCATCATATTATTATCCTACTCTATCATCAAATTAACTTTCTACTCTATCATAAAATTAACTTTCTACTCTATCATAAAATTAGTATCCTACTTCGCCCGAGTGGTTACCGGGCCCAAATTTGGGGTGTAAAGAATAGAACCACTGTTACCTGTCACGCATGTCGTAAGAGGCGACAAAGGAGGTTTGGCTGAAATCGGATGCATGTGTGCTAAATGTGTAGAAGTCTATGTGTTTAGGAGCCTACCAAACCAATGTGCAACGTATACACGTTCTTGGCAAAGATCAAACATATCACAGTGATTAAAATTGGTCGAAAGAACAACGCAAAGAAGAAGAAGAGAGATCCTTTTTCATCAAATAACTTTCTACTCTATCATCAAATTAACTTACTACTCTATTTATCATAAAGTCAGTATTCTATATCATCAAATTAGTTTCCTAATCTATTTATCTTCCCCAGATTTTGACAAATAGAAGAATATGCCAAAGCTTGATCCTTGTCAGAAATTTGCTTGTGCATTGCAAGCATGTCTTCAAGGTTGGCATTTACTTAAATGTTTTTATTTATTCTCTATGTCATTAAGTATTCAGTTTTGTTTCATTTCTTTTGGGAATCATTACATAGTTCACTTTTGCATTCCAACTTTTAGACTACTAGATGCAACTTTAAAAAAGCAACAATCACTTTTGATTAGCAACTGCAAACTACTTTCTGCAACATTGAAAAGCAACAATCACTTTTGCTCACCATTGTTAAGCTCTGAGTACTTTATTTAACAGTAAAAAACAACAAAACATGAACATAAAAAAACCCTTGGCAGTCCAAAATCTAGAAGAGTAAGCTGGAAAGCCGCTACCTGGGCAAAATTCATTACAAAGATTAAAAGATAAAATTCCTACAAAATATTTTTACATCTTCTAAATAACATCAGGGACCCTCGCTGGTTCTACAGAGTTTGTAGACTGCCACTGAGATATTCCTGTGTAAGAAAGATTAGGTCACACATGGTTACTTACCAAAGTACAATGATGATGGTCATATAATAAAATATATGAATCAATACAGGAACACTGAACTTAGACTGAGAATGCAGAAGAAGAAGACTGAGAAAAAGAACATAGTTTAACATTAATTGAAAGCTGAAGTGGAAATGAAGTTCAAAGACAGACTAGTGATAGTTATTCAGATACATTATCAGCGAAACTTAAGACAAATTCGGAACCAGATCAGCGTGGGCTTATTCAGCACAACGAAACGGAAGCACACTTAATGAGGACTGTGGCGTCTTCGAGACAACAAAATCGAGCAATGAATATTCTTCAAAGGATTGAATCTGGAAGCCAGAGCAAAATGGGTGACAGCATTCGGAGGTTACATTTAAAAACATTGACTTGGCTGTACGCACATGGAGTGCAGGGCAACAAACATGCTGACTTTCTTGCAAACAATTCCCTCGACACAAGCTGGCAGAAGTATGGACAGAGCCGATGTCATCAATGTGGTGCATGCTCTTTTATGTGATATGAGCGAGTCTCAGACACTGGACCGATTGCGAGAATTAGAAGTTAAGATTGGACATGCCAGACAGTGTCTTCTTTGTGGTAGAGAGAGAAGATATATAAATCAACTTCTCTTGGGTACGGTGAGCAAGTGGACTTTGGAATGGCTGTTGCAGTGGAGGACAGAGCACGCATGAGAATGCCCAATGTGCCAAAACATCGATCGAATAATATAACATAACTTAAGAAAATAACATGAAAAACATTAGAATTGACATCTCTGCATTGGGAATGGTTCCATAAGCCCTCAGTCCTTTTCAAAGTGTTAGCGACAGAGCACTTAATAATAATTCCTCTCATACCTTTATACGTTACATAGGGCCTGTGATTTCTCCAGGCCCTATTTAATAGTAATTTCTCCATACCGCTCTATCCTGGACAACTCGCTCAAATCTCCTCCATGGAACTGGGACCGATATTTCTTGCCTCTCTCAGCAAAGTTCGTTTCAGTGTCTCCTTAGGCCATCCTCTCTTTCTTGAAACTTTTGCATCCCACTTCAATGTCTGCTTTGATATCGTTGATCATTTCTCCTCAAGGTGTGTCCAACATATCTCCATCTTCTCTTTCTTATAACAGTTGTCACTAGTGGTTGACCAGACAATAATACTTAATAATAGCCCCTGCAATAATTTAAAATTTTTGAATTCAGAATGTCCAAGTACCAATTTCTAAGACAAAGCTCTGGATTTACAAGCGTATGTTAGGACACTTATCATCGATGGATCTTAGACTTTAAAAACAGATAAGAAAATATGTTTCAAGAATTTGAGTGAAGACTTCTTAGAAGAATACTTTGTTATACCTTGAACAATAAGATTAGCTATATCAGACTTAAAGACCTCTGAAGACTGAGAAGGAACACCTGTATGGCGGGCTTACTGATAATAAGGAAGCAAGCCTTCACCCAAAAATAAACCAGAAGCACCTGACGGTGCCCAGTTTACGCATGAATTCATAGTGGACCAGCGCGATTTGAAGAAGACTTTGAGAGCTAACTAGCCTGGAAGACATAATAAAAAAAGTCAATGGGTTGGACGTGTTTTCAGGATGAGAAATAAAAGCGACAAGACATGTAATGCAGTGGATACCGCAGGGATAGTGCATAAAAAGGAGGCCTAGTTACACATAGAGAAATTTTGAAGAAGAATAGAACTAAGTTAGATGTTTAAAGAAAGTCACATGATTGAATTGAATAAAAATGTTGCTCTCTGCCTTGTATACCCTCAGGTGTGACGAGGTCTGGTGATTTATCAGAATTGTGTATGGAACACAATATTGGCCATTGGTGAGAATGAAACAGGTAATCCCAGTTGCAAGAGCGTACAACCTGAAAATGGAATCATCAAGAGGAAGGGGCAGACCAAGGAAAAGATGGGTTGATGGAGTTACAGACATCTTAAAACTCCACAATACCACACCATATCAAGCGACCGAGCGTGCATTATCTGGGAAACCGATCATCAGTTAAACCTGCTACGCCTAGCGGCAAAAAAGCAGAGATGGACAAAAGAAAAGAAGAAAGAAGACACAATATTCAGTTACAGTTGATTTGATTAGGGGGTCGCGATGACGGAGTGGTAAAGTTGTTTGCCTGTCGTACTGAAGGTTGTGGGTTCGAATCCGGGCTGAGACACATGCCCAATTTTTTCATGAGATCTCTAGAATTGTTGCTGGAGCTACATAGTCCGTGCAATGCTCTTGTCAGATGGCGTGCCATCTCTGATGACAGGGATGGAGAAACCCGGTGCAATGAAGTCAATCCTTTGCCTTTGGACCCTTGTTTCATTGACAAAGACTACTTATTGACACGTTTATGTCATTTGATAACAAACAGACTTGCCTTATTAACTCTTGTTTCCCATTTCCTTGTTACTTCTGCTCATTTTAATTTCTTTGAAAGATAATTATGAATATAAGTATCGCCTGTATGTTGCAGAGGCTTGCATGGGGAGCAAAGAATAGTACTACTGCGATTTACAAGGCATATCATAAGAGGCGGTTGAGGTAGGGAAACTACATTAGTAAATAAAAAGCGTAGCAGAAATATAAGGCGCATGTATACTAAGGCTATAATACTTGTTGGCGCATAACTGACACAACATACAATTGCTCTTAGGCTCAGATCACAAAGAATGGTTTAACAGTTGGTCGATATGGAGCATTTGAAGAAGGATATAAGTATATTTTTTCGTTTTTTTTAACTTTGTCGCCTTTGTTAAATTTTAAATGTGATTTTTGTCTCCAGCTAAGGACTACCAGGAATGGAAGTGTATGCCTGCCATGGACGCCCTCTACGAATGCTGCTCTAAAGCTGGTAAAGATTCAGTGGTCTGCTCTGGGATTAAACCTAAAGAGACTGCAGGTCAACCCGCAACACTCAAGTTTAAACATGATCAAATCCAGACAGAATAGAATATTTAAATGATGAAAAATCTAACAGAATAGAATATTTATATGATAAAAAATTCTGACAGAATAGAATATTTATATAATAAAAAATCTGACAGAAGAGAATATTTATATGATGAAAGATCTGACAGAATAGAATATTTAAATGATGAAAAATCTGACAATAGAATATTTATATGATAAAAAGTCTGACAGAATAGAATATTTATATGATTAAAAAGTCTGACAGAATAGAATATTTATACAATAAAATATCTGACAGAATAGAATATTTATATGATGAAAAATCTGACAGAATAGAATATTTATATGATAAAAAGTCTGACAGAATAGAATATTTATATGATAAAAGATCCTGACAGAATAGAATATTTATATGATTAAAAAGTCTGACAGAATAGAATATTTATACAATAAAATATCTGACAGAATAGAATATTTATATGATGAAAAATCCTGACAGAATAGAATATTTATATGATGAAAAATCTGACAGAATAGAATATTTATATGATAAAAAGTCTGACAGAATAGAATATTTATATGATAAAAGATCCTGACAGAATAGAATATTTATATGATTAAAAAGTCTGACAGAATAGAATATTTATACAATAAAATATCTGACAATAGAATATTTATATGATTAAAAAGTCTGACAGAATAGAATATTTATACAATAAAATATCTGACAGAATAGAATATTTATATGATGAAAAATCCTGACAGAATAGAATATTTATATGATAACAAATCTGACAGAATAGAATATTTATATGATAAAAGATCTGACAGAATAGAATATTTATAATACGAATAAAATCATGAAGCAGAATAGAATATTTATACGATAATTATTTCAAATACATAATTTCAAATAATCGTAACCCTTTGGTTCAGTGCCATGAACACCGTGAATCTGGGGAACCTGTGGCTTTTCTGCCAGCCCGCGGAATTGAACCCGCACTCACAGAGGGCTAGTCACCCGCAGTCCAATGCGCTATGGACACGCTGGGCAGACGGGCAATAGACAGTGAATAAGTATTATGGTCTTCCGGAAAAAAAAGAAATGTTATCAGAGGACTATCATCATAGCACTTCGTTCATGTCCATAGGTGCTCCGATCTCCACTTCAACAAATTCAGAAGCTTTCATTCGGCGAAAACAAATGTAAAGAGTGAAACTCTTTTTATGAAGAGCTAGTTGGATGTGTTCTTACAACGCTCATCTGTAAGGCTGGGCAATGGGTGCCATAAGAAATAAAGATTTGTGGTTCGAATCCTGTATTTGGTAATTTATTTTTACGGAAGCCCCTAAAACTAGTTCACTGTCTATTTATTGATCATATTCATTGGATTCGGTGCTTCCTTTGGGGATCTTAAAACATCTGATTCTTTTCAGACCATTAACACTACACACATTCGCTTCCTTTATCCATGGCCTAGTTCTTATAACATCTCTAGCCCGAGTGGTTACTGGGCACCAAATTTAGGGTGTAAAGAATAGAACCACTGTTACCTGCCACGCGACTAAGCAGGTCTGGCTGAAATCGGATGCATGTGTCCGCTAGGGAATGCTAACCCGAAACAAATGCTTGCAGAAATCGGATGCACCAGGCCATAAGGCGCATAACATGGTGCAATGACCCTCACAATGAGGAATGGGATAATAGATTCTACGGTCGCCAATCTGCCTCAGAGATTAGCCACACAGTAAGAATGTCAGACCTACCATCACTAAGGTGACCAAAACTTACTGCAGGAAGAGGTCAGCACAAACAGGAAGCAGAAATCATAGGAATTATATCCTACAGAACTGCCCCAGTATGCAGACTTGAGAAGAAAGAGGTGGCCCACTTAGACTAGCGTCCAAGACGAACTGTATGGCGTGGCTGATAATCTGAGACAGACGGCTGCCTTTATTAGAGAATCCGAAATCCCAATCTAGTGAGAACGCAGAAGAATAACATTTCTAGGATACATTTATGAGCAGATTTTATATAGACAATTTTGTTTTAACTCCTTGTTGACCAAACGCCACACTAATGAGCTTTTTTATTTTAAAACCAATTTGCCCAGGTCAATTAAGAGTTAAGCAATTTGTTTTTTTTACATAACTGAACTTGATTTATAGTTTTTCAAAAAAGCGTTTCAAGGCGAAGGATTGACTTCATTGTACTGGGTTCCCTGTATGACTGTCCCTGTTGGCAGAGATGGCATGCCATCTGCCGAGAGCATTGCACAAAGTGCAAACTCTGTAGCTCCAGCAACTTCTTCCACTCCATATCGACCACTTGTTAACCACTCTTTATGATTTGTATGCGATCTGAGTCTAAGAGCGATTGAACATTGTGCCAGTTATGCGCCTACAAGTAGGCCAGCACATATGATTTCTGCAATGCTTTTTATTTACTATGGTAGCTTTCCTAAGCCCCTACCTCTGACGACCTGCTTTGTAGGTTGCAGTGTTACTATTCTTTGCTCCCTTGTGAGCCCAGGCAACACATAGATGCATCCGCAACAATCTCAGGGATCTCATAAAAATTGCACATGTCTCGGTCCGATTCGAACCACAACCTTCAGTACAACGGGCAAACAACTTGACTACTTCGTTATTAAGGGGGACTCTGGTCTGGAAACTATTTTCTTTGCTTTGGTATTAATGTAGAATTTGTATAACAATTTTGAAAGATTATGACTTAGAATAGTAGAAAAAATTAGAAAAAAAATAAGCAGCGTTGCCATGGAAACAATACAAAATGGCCGCTAAGCACAAAATTTCAAATCCCTAAGGCTCTGAAGTTAATGAATATAAATGAATTCTGTTTTCACTCTAAGGTGCGCAATTGTAATATCTACAAAATTACTGATCCTTTTTAGGATATATTAAATATTACATTTTTATGAATTTTTGTGTAAACACACCCTCCAAAAACAGCTTTTTGACCACATTTTGAGGAATTTTACCAAAAATTTATTTTAAAAATTAAATATTTAATATATCCTAAAATCATGTGTAATATTTTAGATATTACAATTGGCACTTAGAGTGAAAACAGAATTCATTTACATTCATTAGATTCAGAGCCTTAGGGATTTGAAATTTTGTTTTTAGCGGCCATTTTGTATTGTTTCCATGGCAACACTTTGACATTTTTTTATTTACTAATTTTTTTATACTATTCTAAGTCATACTCTTTCAAAATGCTTATACAAATTTTATATTAATATGAAAACAACGAAAATAGATTCTTGATTTTCAAGACCGAATCCCCCTTAAGACCTCGATTTGTAGTTGTGAAAACATTAATATTAATACTCAGGAAGCAATAGCCCGCTGTTGCTTGTTTTTTGTTTGTTTTTTTGTGACAAATTTTGAGTTGGTAAGGTGACTAAGACTTGCTTGGTGCAGTTTAATTTAGAGTGGCTAAGATGCCAGGATGAATTTCCATTCCTGACAAATATGCTTAGCTTGTATTTATTTGTTCATTGATTTATGTAATTGTTGTGTAGAGTCCTTCAGTGGAACTTAGTCCACTGCAGTATTGAAACAAGACTGTGTAAATGGATCTAGCAGAAAGAAACAAAGATATTCAGATACAGAACTGAACATTGTAGTCTCTGACTTCACCTGCCCAGAATAGGCCTGAGGTTCTGCATCTTGTGACTACAGAGCATCCAGTCTTGAAATACAGTCCCATCCTTGTTGGTGGAAGAGTAGAAACCTAGCCTAAGGGAACCTAACACCATATTCCTCAATATACCTCATGGTATGAAAATGGGTACTTTACTTTTTCAAGAGCATCAGCCGTTATTTTCTCATCATCCCATCCTCGTCGTGCCTATAGGACAGAGACAAAAATGTCCACTCAATTTGATCTTGTGTCTTCCTTTCCACCTCATATCTAGTCTTATGCATGTCTTTGAGCTCTGCTACTGTAGGCTTTCACTCTGTCCTTCATCATTAACAGTTCTATCTCCTACACTTCTTCCATCTCCTGCCACTGGCCCTTTTCCCACTAGCATGAGTTTTTTTTTCTAACTTTCTTGACCTATTCTTCTTCGTTCCTCGTGGAACATAGGGCTTCAACAGTTGTTAATCATTTTTCCCAGTCTCTTGCTGTATGCTTTATGGCCTTCAAGCATAGTCCAGCACTCTTCAGTTCTAAGAAGACTCCAGGTCTGTTTAGGATGTCCTTTTTCCTTGCAGATTCCACTTAAGTGATCTTCTAGTGACACTCGACTGTGTCTTCCATAGGGTATGCCCGACCCATTTTCTCATCACTAATTCATGCTTGAATACAGGATAAAGCACTTCTAAAGTAATAACCAATATATAACCCTCCAACTGCGTCTACCAGGTTATTCCTTGTAACATTTCAAATCTGGAGTATTCTCTCCAAAACGAAAGTTTCGCAAAGTTGAAAGTAAATAAACTGTTACCAGACGTAAGCATTACTTTCCTCAGCATCCTTTCTTTCTCTAATACGCTTTGCTAGCTGGTGTTCTTGATGCCAATCTATTCTAGTCAGATGACCAAATGATTTAATTTGTTGTATTTTTATAAATTGAATGAGTGGTTTCATTCATTTAATTTTAAAAAATGTCTAATGTCTCTCATTGTTACTCCTACAGCTCTTTTCAAATATGTTATCTCTATAATGATTTTGCGCTCATTATCTGTGGTGAGCTATCATGTTTAACAGTTTCAGTTTGGAATATCTTCATTGCAGTCTGGACATGTCCATAGGTGCTCCGATCTCCTTCACAATATCTCCAACAGTATCCAGCAACTGACCGTACCAGTTCAATTTAGATTGATGAGCCTACTCATATAATTGTTATGCTGTTCTTTTCTTGCTACTCCAATCTTCAAACCCAGCTCCTGCAATCTAGTAGTTGACGTGGATTGGTTTAAATGAAAATCATCTTTGCATTGAATATCATGTTTGACATTGATAGCATAAAGAGAAAAAGGAACCCTTTTATACCTTGAGGTGTGTAGGGTAATACGATGTTAGACCCGTATTTTTAATTGATTGTCATCACAAGATTGGTGATGTGGTCAACATTACGTCGACCGCCTTTACTTCCCTGTGCTTTTTCTGGCACCCAATTGAGTCTGGGTCGACCTGAGAGCCGCTATGGTCTGAAATATATTCAATGGCCACTGTGGAATTGAACCTGGACCATTAGCCTAAAAAGTGAGTTCACTAACAACTACACTACTGCGGCTCTCTGATAGCATAATGTTGTCCAAACAATAATTCTTAGATAATCTGCTATGCTGATTCTGTGCAACTTTCTCTGCATCATATCATACCTCTTCTAGAAGATCTTCCTTTTGTTCTCAGCTTTCTCTGTATCGTATAATACCTCTTCTAGATCCACCTTTCTGCTTGATTGGCACAAATTATTTTCTTTGCAGCTTTCCCTGCATCGCATCATTTCCTCTTCTAGATCTTCATTTCTTCTCAGATTTCTCTACATCATATCATACCTCTTCTAGAAGATCTACCTTTCTTCTCAGCTTTCTACTCATCATACATCTTGATCTATTTCAGTCTTCTAGAAAAGATCTACCTTTCTTCTTGATTGACAGTTATTATTTGACATGTTCATCTTCTTCTTTTGTCGGCACACTGTTACCGGGTTGTTAACCCTGTGTCGTGGTTTTACATGTTCATGATTGATTGAATTTTCTACTGGTTGGGGTAGCCAGCCCCAAGCTGACATTACTTCATTTATTGTTGATAAAATGTTTATGCATGTTGTTGAATTGTTACCAGTTTGGTACGAAAGTTACATTTATTTTCCCCCAACATTTGGGTCAGATAGTTTTATTTCAATAAAATATTTGTCATTTATTGTTGGTACAGCTAGATGCTGTTTGGTGCTTTCAAAACTGTTTCTAAACAGTATTAAATTAATTTATTTGCAAACAAATTTTTATAATTTTGTTGACTATTGTTGATTTTAAAAACACAGTTGAATAAAGTCCAGTTTAAAATTAAGGAGCAAGTCTTTGTGTTTCACATTGTGTTCTGTATGCCTGAGAAGCGTGTTTAACCAGTGAGCCACCAGAACCATCAGTATTCATACCCTTCACATCTGCTGGGGAAGATTTAGCACTTTGCCAGAGTGCTATGACATCGGTTTAGTAACCAATCAGTATGCAATTTTTTATTTGTATAACTACACACTTTTTTTTAATGGATAAGTAGTTTGCCCATAGCACAACACCCCAACCTGGAGGCCATCTCCACTAAAACAAAGCTCTGGATGTTCAGCTCAAATGTGAAATCTGTATTGTATGGCTCGGAAACAAGGTGAGTCACCATGTTAAATACAAATAAGATTCAGACCTTTGTCAATGGATGTCTTCAGCAGATTCTCAGATTGAGATTGAGTTGCAAACACAGACCTGTGGATAGGAACAGGACAAGAACCCATGATGATCCATGTTAATAGGAGAAAATGGCTGTGGAAGACACAAGATGAATGTCACTAGACAAGCACTTGAGAGGAACTCGCATGGAAAAGAGGATGTCCTAAACAGACCTGGAGACGGAAGTCTTCTTGAGGAACTGAAGGTTGCTTGACTATCCTGGGAGGTCATAAAGAAAACAACCAGAGACCAGGAAAAATGGTGAACAACTGTTGAACCCCTATGCTCCATGTGGTGCAAAAAGGAATAAGCAAGCAATGTGTGCTTTGAAACTTGGGCATAAGATTATACAGCAGAGAGGTTTACTTCTTTGCATTCGTTCTTTACGACCAATTTTAATCACTTTTTGTGATATATTTGATCTTTGTCCAGAACGTGTATATGTTGCACATTGGTTTGGTAGGCCCCTATACGCATAGACTTCTACATGTTTAGGACACATGCATCCGATTTCAGCCAAAGAGGTTTGCTGGGAGAAGGTATATGAGCAAGTGGGAAAATACAAAAAATTTCTCATGCTCCCTATAACACAATAAAAAAGCAGAGCTATTCATGTATACTGCGCAGATATAGCTAGTATTTAGTACTTCTTCACCCTTCGCCCTAGGGAAGCATAGGTCCACAACCAAGCCCGCCTATCCAAGGCCATCCTTTCCAGATCTCGCCACTCTCTCCCCGTCCTCTTGCATTCCATCTCTAACTCCTGTCTCCAGGTGTTTCTGGGTCTTCCAGTATTTAGTACTATTTAATCATATTTACAAACAATCTTTCTTGCATTCTACCACCACAATACAGTATTTATTCTTTCTTGTACATGTTGTGTCTCATGGCTACTTCCCCACAACTATCTCTACTGTAATTTCAGATGCACATCGTCAAATGAAACATTAAAATAAGTGTGGAAAATCTCACATTTAATACACACATGTTAAAATCACATGCAAATTGTGTTTAACGTATGTACTTAAATTGTGTTTAATGTATGGGCTCAAATTGTGTTTATGGGCTCAAATTGTGTTTAAAGTATGAACTCAAATTGTGTTTAAGGGGGGATTCGGTCTTGAAAATCAAGAATCTATTTTCGTTGTTTTCATATTAATATAAAATTTATATAAGCATTTTGAAAGAGTATGACTTAGAATATTAGAAAAAATTAGTAAAAAAATATGTCAAAGTGTTGCCATGGAAACAATACAAAATGGCCGCCAAGCACAAATTTTCAAATCACTAAGGCTCTGAATCTAATGAATGTAAATGAATTCTGTTTTCACTCTAAGGTGCGCAATTGTAATATCTAAAATATTACACATTCTTTTAGGATATATTAAAAATTTAATTTTTATAAATTTTTGAGGTAAAAATTCCCTCAAAACTTGGTCAAAAAAGCTGTTTTTGGAGGTGTGTTTACACAAAATTCATAAAAATTTAATATTTAATATATCCTAAAAAGAATGTGTAATTTTGTAGATATTACAGTTGCACACCTTAGAGTGAAAACAGAATTCATTTATATTCATTAACTTCAGAGCCTTAGGATTTGAAAATTTGTGTTTGCGCATTTTGTATTGTTTCCATGAGCTGCTGATTATTTTATTTTTACTAATTTTTCTACTATTCTAAGTCATAATCTTTCAAAATTGTTATACAAATTCTACATTAATACCAAAGCAACGAAAAAGTTTCAGACCAGAGTCCCCCTTAATGTATGTGCTAAAATTGTGTTTATGTGCTCAAATTGTGTTTAAAGTATGAACTCAAATTGTGTTTAATGTGTTAATTAATAATAATTAATAATTCCTCTTGTACCATTATACATTACATAGGGCCTGCAAGTAATTTCTCCATACTGCTCTATCCTGGGCAATTCGTTCAATCTCCTCCATGGAACTGAGACCGATATTTCTTGCCGTTCCCAGCAAAGTTAATTTCAGGGTCTCCTTAGGTCATCCTCTCTTTCTTGAACCCTTTGCATCCCACTTCAATGACTGTTTTGATATTCGTTGATCATTTCTCCTCACGGTGTGTCCAACATATCTCTATCTTCTCTTTCTTATAACAGTTGTCACTAGTGGTCGACCAGACATTTCTCTGATTTCCTCACTTCTGAATTCGTTCCATTTTATATTCATTATTTTTCGCAGACATCTATTTTCAAATGCATTCAACTTGCTTTCTATATCTTTAGTCATTTTCCAACTCTCGCTGGCATATGTTAGGATTGATACAACATTTGCATTGAAAAATAACTTGCAGTTCCATATTTTATTTAGACTTTTAAAAGCTGATTTTGCTTTGCCAATTCGTATCATAATTTCTTTTTTAACATTCCCTGTGGAATTAAAATTGCTACCTAAATAGGTGAACTGCTCTGTTATTTTTATCATTTTAGATTCCAGGGTGACATCTGCATTACTTGCCATAGGTGTCTTCATTATATTTGTTTTTCATAGCTTATCTGTCGTCCAACTTTTGATGCTATAGATGACAAGTTGTCTGTTTTCTTTGCATATCTTGGTTGTTTCTACTTAACAAGGGCTATATCATCTGCAAAGTCCAAATCTTCTAGTTGACTATTTCCTACCCAATCGATGCTAGTTTCGCCCCTGCAACATTTTCGCATCACCCAAGTCAATGGCTACTCCAAACAATAGCGGAGATAGAATACGTATGGATTCCTCAAATTGTGTTTAATGTATGGACTGAAATTGTGTTGAATGTTTAAATATTTATTATGCCTCCAAACGTCTTAACTGCCCTGCTGCAGAACATTATATTATTTATGGAGAAAAATCTGGTGATAAAAGTGATAAATGCTGGGACAAGTTGTCACAATAAGTTGAGTGAATTAAGACCAATGTCCATTGTGTCTTTGTATGCCCACACAAGACAATAATGCGACAACAACTGGTCAAGCAACTCTCGTTCGTCAAGCATCTCTAGACGTTCCATTCTGAAAGTATAATTTTTAAAATTAATACCTTCCTGGCCATCAGATATAATTGTTATCAAACAACATTGAATATTGTATCCAAAGTAACGTGTGTATAAGACCAACATTGATTATTGTATCCATAGTAACGTGTATTAGCAGACCAACATTGATTATTGTATCCATAGTAACAAGGGTTATTGAGCTGACACCAGATGCAAACAAGGCATACACACCCAATGACGGGTGATGTTCCATTTGCATGAATACAATCCCAGAGAAAATGGTTGCAGGAGTACATCCCCAGAGAAATGACTGCGGGGAGTACATCCCCAAATAAAATGGTTGCAGGGAGAGTATCCCCATAAAAAATAGTTGAGAGATGTTGTAGTCCCATCTATATTATACTCTTCGGGTTGGTTGTTTCTGGCGAATACATGATTGTTGTTCCAGGTAGTAATTTCCTTGGGTTGTTATATATATATATATTTATTTACTAGATTGATGTTGTTCCCTGTTGATGGTATCTCCTTTCTTTACACATGGCTTTCATACGACTACAATATATTCAACGACTATGGTGTATTCATATATACATGTTTATTTTGATGTTACAAGTGCAGACAACACACAAACACGTCTATCCATGTCCCTGTTTATGTTCGTCTCCTCCTGTTGTCACTACGCAGCTAAGCAGTACTAACAAATCTACGTCAACTAGTTTCACTACGTCAATGTTCCGTTCTAGTGTTGCTACTGCTCATAATGAGCAGATTTGGTGTGCAAACACTACAGTCTCTACTTATGCATTTCTACAAACTTATCTATCTAAACTACCTGTTTAGTCGGTTGGCTACTACCTGGGTTTGGGGACGGTTATGCCCGTTCCTGGCACACTACTACAGGAGTACATTCAAGGAAAATTGTTGCAGGGAGTGCATCCCTAGGGAAAATGGCCGCAGGGAGTATTAACCGAGAGAAAGAGCAGGCTGTCATCTTCCGGCTATGTATTGGGCTCAATGAGCTGAGGTACCTGCTGTTTAACAAATACAAGATGAGCCCTACTGATGTATGCACATGTGGCATCAGCAGGATCACAGAGACACACATCCCGCATAAGTGCTCAACAAACAATGGACAGAAGAAACACACATGGTCAACTCCCCCCCATGCAAGTTCAAGACAGAGCTGTATGGAGATGTACACAGATTCAAGTTAGCCATTAACTAGTTTATGTCTGATTGATTGGACCATCATCATTGCACTTCGGTGAGTTACTGTGTGCTCCGATCTCTTTCTTACACAGGAAGAACTCAGTGGCAGTGCACAAACTCCGTAGCACCGGCGAGGGTCCATGATGTAATTTTGAAGATGGTGAATATATTTTATAGGAATTAAATTTTGTATCTTGTCTAATGAATTTTGCATGGGCAGCGGTTTTTCAGCCTGCTCTTTTCGATTTTTTGAACTGTCAATTGTTCTTTTACGTGCTCAAATTTAACACGGACCTACGTTTTAGCATCTCCGATAGGACTAGGAACTCTATCTCACCTACACTGAGATCAGAGGTCTCTGGAAAAATATCCCGATGGTCCAGCGAGGGAGCAAGCCAAGCACCTTTGGACGAGAGTCGAGCACCTAACCTGTATGTCACAGAGACCCCAAGGTTATGTCGAAAATGTTGGACGGTAAAGGGAGACAAGAATGCTAATCACTAGCAGTCAGAGAAATGCTAATGTCTTGATGTTAATATTATTTCCCCTTTCTATGAGATTAATCTTTAATCTGTCACATACCTTTGTACATCTGCTTGTGGTAGGCATTTATAGACAGCACACATATCCAAGGCATCACCTCCCATCCAACCATTGTTTACAAATCTAAATTTACAATATAAGAAACAATTAATTATAATGAAGTATATACAAAACTGAAGATGTTGGATGGCCTGACATCATGGTTCGACAAAATATCGACGTCAGAACTGATTACACGCACCAAGCAAAGAGAGTTGTGGAGAGACATGATCGCCTACGCCGGCAGGCATGGCACTTGATTGATTGATTGATATACACAACGTATGGGTGTGAAGCATGGACATTTATCAAAGCAGTGGAAAAACATATATGCGCTTTTGAATATAAGTGTTACAGTGAGCATCTGGCCGAATGGATTAGAGTGCGGCTCCCATGCAGGAGGCCCGTGTTCAATTCACGGTAAGGCCAAGGAATTTTTTCTGTTGTGGGCATAAATGAAAAATCCGAACCTAAACAGCTTCGCAGCACTAGCCCTATGGCTATTAAATTCCTCAGGCTCTCGTCCACTTGTCTTACACCGCCCTAAAAGCGGTACTACGGGCAATCGACAATTTATTTTTTAAGTAGAGACCTCCATATATCATGAACAGAGAAGAGAATAAATAGATCTGTCCAGAAAGAACTTAACTCTTACAATATGAAACACCACCTGACAGACCATAAAGTTAGTTCCCATTTACGAAAAGCCACTTCAGGACCATATGATTCTAACACTTATTTAACTTCCTAAATACATTTAATGCTTTAAGTGTATTTTAAAATTCAAATACAGCAAATGGGCTTTGTAATAGATCTTTCAATTGGCACGTTGGTGTATGCAGTTTGTATCTGCTGTTGAATATAAGAAAGTTATAACAAATTTTGTATGTACACCTTCGCCTTAAAATTTGTTCCTCAAAAACAGTGCGTAAAAGAGCGGTTTTTAGTATCGATTGTAAAGTTAAAAGCAAAGAAAAACTGGCTAATGCTACAAATAAGAATGAGATAAGTATTTTGGACGAATAAAAGGTCATAGAAGACCATTATGGAAGGAGGCATCCGGACAGAGAGGGATATCAAGGAGAAGATGGATTCAAGATGTAACTGATGACAGCTGCAGAGGCAGGACATCGACCTATGAGAAAGAAATTTTGAACGACTGTTATGGTGGCAAAGTTCTGCTCAGGACAAGATATTTGATGATGATATACATGAATTTTCAATTCAAATGTTGTATCAATCCTAACATATGGCAACGAGAGTTGGAAAATGACAAAATATATAGAAAGCAAGTTGAATGCAATTGAAAATGGTCTGCGGAAAAAAATTAACATAAATAACATTCAGGAGAAGTGATGAAATCAGAGAAATGTCTGGTCAACCACTAGTAACAACTGTTATAAGAAGGAAATATATCGGACACACCTTGAGAAGAAACGATCAAAGAATATCAAAACAGGTATTGAAGTGGAATGCAGAGGGTTCAAGAAACGGAGGATGACCTAAGGAGACCTGAAATGAACTTTGCTGAGAGAGGCAAGAAATATCAGTCTCAGTTCCATGGAAGAGATTGAGCGAGTTGCCCAGGATAGAGCGGTATGGAGAAATTACTTGCAGGCCATATGTAACATGTATGAGAGGAATATATATATAAACCCTTTAACAACCTACTGAAAGTTACTGCAATATGCCGACTACTTTTACTTTCCACGTTTTGCTGGTATTGCGCTCCTGATTTTTGTGCGAATGCCTGCTTCCTTTTGATCAGTGTCTCCTGTCTTACAGGTGTACCTTCTCCGACTTCAGGGGTAACTTATGGACTAATTGGTTGCATGTGAAGCAATGAAGATCCATAAGCTAAACTAAACTATACTTTACCGCAAAAGTGACTGGCACAGAAGATGATGTAACACCCTTGTCTATTCACAAAATTGAAACAGTTAGATGTAAGAAAGAATAACATTTGTTATTGACCTGTTCATTTGTGTCTGCAAGCTAGCACATGCGCCTGCCCCACTCAGTACACAGTCTCTTGCCTTCAGATTCTGAATCATCATCTGCCCAAAAGCATCTGTCATATTTACCTGGTGAAGAGTTAAAAAATTTAAATATGTGAATAAAACCTGATCTTTGTAGCCTCCATATCGACCACTTGTTAAACAACTCTTTGTGATTTGTATGTGATCTGAGCATAAAAGCGATTGTACATTGTGCCAGTTATGCGCCTACAAGTAGACCAGCACATCCGATTTCTGCGACTCTTTTCATTTACTAGGTAGCTTCCTAGACCCTACCTCAAGCGCCTCTTACAACATGCCTTGTAGGTTGCAGTGTTACTATTCTTTGCTCCCCATGTAAGCCCTGTCAACACACAGGCATAACCTGATGTTATTCATAGCATAATGCCTAGACTACTTCTTCTTGAGTTTGCCCGCTATACACATTCAGGCCTAGTTAAGGCGCCTTGTGTAGTGCTTCCAACTGATTTTTGCATGAAGGCCTGCTTTCCTTTTTATCAGTGACCCTTACCATACAGGCGTGCCTTCTTTGAATTCAGTGATGATGCATTGACTCATAACTATCCCTCTTGTCAGTCATAGTTATTCTTGTACTGTCACTCCTTTTTAGCACTAACTATCAGGACCAGGTATAAGAGTTGCAGCATTTAACTAATTTTGGAGATCATGGATACAGACATCATCATCTCATGCATTATTTGCTATCAGCTGCTTAATTTTAAGGTCCAAAACAGATCTCATACCACCCATGTCTGTGCTTTCCTAATCCATGGTAGATGTCCTTCGAACCCTACCACGGTTTGCCAGACTACAGTGCAGAAATATGTTTCCAAGGCCAATATGAGGATGTGGGTCAGTGCCTGCTCACTGATCCTGGAACCGGCTGAGCACATGGGTATTCTATAGTTTAGCCTGTCAGCATGGGTTTCTAAAGTATAGGAGCCTGGGAATGGGTTTCTAAAGTATAGGAGCCTGGGAATGGGTTTTACTGAAGGTAAGTATAGGAGCCTGGAGAATGGGTTTCAGTAGGCTAAGAGTATAGAGCCTGGAGAATGGGTTTCTAAAGTATAGGAGCCTGGAGAATGGGTTTCTAAAGTATAGGAGCCTGGAGAATGGGTTTCTAAAGTATAGGAGCCTGGAGAATGGGTTTCTAAAGTATAGGAGCCTGGAGAATGGGTTTCTAAAGTATAGGAGCCTGGAGAATGGGTTTCTAAAGTATAGGAGCCTGGAGAATGGGTTTCTAAAGTATAGGAGCCTGGAGAATGGGTTTCTAAAGTATAGGAGCCTGGGGAATGGGTTTCTAAAGTAGCCTGAATGGGAAGACCTGGAGAATGGGTTTCTAAAGTATAGGAGCTCTGGAGAATGGGTTTCTAAAGTATAGGAGCCTGGAGAATGGGTTTCTAAAGTATAGGAGCCTGGAGAATGGGTTTCTAAAGTATAGGAGCTCTGGAGAATGGGTTTCTAAAGTATAGGAGCCTGGAGAATGGGTTTCTAAAGTATAGGAGCCTGGAGAATGGGTTTCTAAAGTATAGGAGCCTGAGAATGGGTTTCTAAAGTATAGGAGCCTGGAGAATGGGTTTCTAAAGTATAGAGCCTGGAGAATGGGTTTCTAAAGTATAGGGCCTGGGAATGGGTTTCTAAAGTATAGGAGCCTGGAGAATGGGTTTCTAAAGTATAGGAGCCTGGAAATGGGTTTCTAGTATAGAAGCCTAGGAAATGGGTTTCTAAGGTAAGTGGTAGGTTTGACAAGGGTTAGAGCGAAACATCACCTGTTCATAATTGATGAAGAATGCGGTGGAAAATTGTCTGCAATCCATTAATAATTTCTCTGTAGATTACACATCAATGTAGACTAAGACACACTCTGTCAGGAAAGAGTGTTGGAAGTGATGTCAATTCCCGATGCTGAAAGTTTTGTCTCGAGAGTGCCAATGTTTCGCAAGTCTGCAGACACTAGATGATAGTTGGCAGAGTGAAGCTCAGATTTACTGATCATGATCTCACTGTCTGTAAAATGAAAAATAGAACAAACATAGAGATTAATATTCCATTGGTTATTGGTTACTAGAAGATTTCAACTAGAAGATTTGGATTTTGCAGATGATATTGCCTTGTTAAGTAGAAACAACCAAGATATGCAAAGAAAAACAGACAACTTGTCATCTATAGCATCAAAAGTTGGACTGCAGATAAGCTATGAAAAAACAAATATAATGAAGACACCTATGGCAAGTAATGCAGATATCACACTGGAATCTAAAATGATAAAAATAACAGAGCAGTTCACATATTTAGGTAGCAATTTTGATTTCACAGGAAATGTTAAAAAGAAATTATGATACGAATTGGCAAAGCAACATCAGCTTTTAAACATCTAAATAAAATATGGAACTGCAAGTTATATAGTATTAAAACTAAATTCAATTTTCAATTCAAATGTTGTATCAATCCTAACATATGTCAGCGCGCGTTGGAAAATGACTAAAGATATAGAAAGCAATTTGAATGCATTTGAAAATAGATATCTGCGAAAAATAATGAATATAAAATGGAACGAATTCAGAAGAAGTGATGACATCAGAGACATGTCTGGTCAATCACTAGTGACAACTGTTATAAGAAAGAGAAGATGGAGATATGTTGGGCACACCTTGAGGAGAAATGATCAACGAATATCAAAGCAGGCATTCATAGTTCATAAGTATGGTTCCAACTTCACTGCAACAGGTCACCCCATAATTGCTCCGTTCCTGTGCCAATGAAAATCACACAAATGCTAACAACTGTGAAATGTTTCCTGTGTGAACTAATTCCAGAATGAAACAGCGCGCTACCACCACAAAAGCAACATGCACCGCATAAAATGCATATGGCGTCGCTAATGTAGCAACACAAAACTGTTCATCACTTGAATTGCAATTCTTGTCGAAGGGAATATCAATCATGATAAAATCCAGCTTTCTGCACTCGCAATATAACTGCATACAGCAGATTGAGCTTGTTCGTCATAACCGCTGTCCGTCATTTTCTGAATACACACAAAAAACGCACGGTTGACACAGCAAAAAGCATTCCATGTAACAGTCAAAGTGTTGCTCAAGCACTAACTCAGTAGCTCGACAAACGAAACCGGAAAATACCCGACCAAACATGAGCGAAAATGCGCGAGCAAAGGTATTCAGAATCAAACAGTTCTGACTCTGAATGGCCTTCCCGCATTCCGTTATTGCTGGCCAGATTTTTTTTCAGGCATTGAAGTGGGATGCAAAGGGTTCAAGAAAGAGTCGACCTAAAGAGACCCTGAAACGAACTTTGCTGAGAGAGGCAGGAAATATCGGCCTCAGTTCCAAGGAGGAGATTGAGCGAGTTGCCCAGGATAGAGCGGTATGGAGAAATTACTTGCAGGCCCTATGAAACGTATACGGTCGAGAGGAATTATTATTATTATTGGTTACTGAACTGATGCCCCAGCACTCCGGGGAGATCCATAGGTGCTCAGTCTCCCCCAACAGATGTCAAAGAATATGCATACTGATGGTTCCTGCGGCTCTCTGATTAAACACACTTATTTCTCTATGTCCCTCAAGCATCCAGCTGTTTTTGTATGTGTAATTCCAAACTCCATAAATCGCTGGATTAATTCAACGTAAATTCTAGTGTCCTCATCCAACAGTGGGTCAACAAGAGAACAAAGAATATCCTCCTTATCGATCTTAAACTTCCCAACAATTGCTGCAAGTATGTCTACTCTCTAGTTGCCGAAAACAACCACATGAACAAGACAATAGATATTTCATATCTTTCATTAACTAAGTTGGGATTTGCTAAGTGGGTAGTGGATTTACTTTGTAGGATTCTTGCGGAGTTAATGTTAATAAAATGTTGTCTTTGGTCCCTTTAGAGTGCAACAAATGTACACTTTATTCCCTTTGAGTTCAACAAAAATGGGCACTTTGAGTTAAGCAGAATGCTTACTTAGGACAGTTTAGAGTTAAAGAGCTGTAGTATTATAGTTATTAGTGAAATCGCTTCTTAGGCTATTTGTCTGGGTTCAATTCTACAGTGGCCTTGGAATATTTGCCAACCGTAATGGCTCTCAGGTCGACCCAGCCTTAATTAGGTACCAGGAAAAGCACTGGGATGTAAAGGTGACCGGATTGATGTTGACCACATCACCCATTGTGTGCCAATGGTCAATGAGAAATATGGGGCTAACACCATATTACCCAATAAACTTTGAGGTATAAAAAGAGTTTGTTTACTTTATTTAGAGTTAAACACAATGTGCACTTTGGCCCCTTTTTGAGTTTAATAAAATGTTTACTAGAGTTTCTTTTCAGTTAGAACTATAAACATTAATATACTATCTAAAGAAATCATTAAAAAAACCCATCTAAGGCAGTGCTGTCCAACGTTTTTATATAAAGAGACCATTTGATTGATGGTTCTGAAAGCCTGGCGCGTGTGATGATTGCAATACTACTACTGATAATAGTAATAGCAATGTTAATATGGTTGAGATGTCAACGCTTTCTCCAGTGACAAAAACAAAAGGTTGGTTTTAGGGGGCGGTAGAATGGTTACAAAATAAAACAAGATTGCTAAAATGAGATAGTGTTCATGTGAGTGCTCCCAAAAAAAACTGTAAAATAGTGTTTTCTTGAAATCTGATTTGAGTAAAATAGGGCACCATGAATGTATGACACATGCGTCATGGCCTCCGTGGGATCCACGTTGGGCAGCGCTGATCTAAGGTAGCTATAGAAAAAGTTATAAAACTGACATACCTTCCCCTGACAATGCCTCCAGTAACTGTTTTTTAGATTTGATAAAATGGCACTTTTTGGAAGTGACTTGCTCAAAGTCAATCTCCACATAACATTGTGGCACTAATCCCTCATTATGATATCTCCAAAACAGAGTGTCAAATCCTGCGCCAAGGCTGACTATTTGACACTTGCATTGAGTTAGCTAAAAACATAAGACAATAAACATTTATACAGCATCAATAAAATATGTATAAAAGAATACGAATCATACAATCAAGGTTCTTCAGATATATAATGAAAAGAGGACGTTTAGAACATTTGGTGACAACGGGTAAAATTCAGGGAAGGAGAGATAATTGAAGACAGATGGAGAAGATGTTGGGTGGTCCGATATCGTGGTTTGACAAAAGATCGACATCAGAGCTGATTAACTGTACCAAGGAGAGTTATGGAGAGACATGATCGCCTACGCCAGCAGGCATGGCACTTGATTGATTGAAGAACTACTGTTAGTTGTAAATAAGTAAAGAACCTTCCTTTCTTCCTTCTTTCCATTCATTTGCTTGAAATATTGTATTTATATTCAATGTTGTCTATTTACAAACTTCTGTCTTTTGCAGCTCACAGAGGTCAGTGCAGTTTCCTTTCTAGTGTTGTTTCACTAGGCCAGTGAGTTTGTCTCAGTAGATCATATTCTGGACAGGCTCTGCAGTGCTCTGGGGTGCCTGAATTGCGAACTGTAGATAACCAGGTTTTATACCATGAGGCATATTGCAGACATGCTAGGCCCATATTTTTCTCCAACCAATGATATACAATGGGGGATGTGGTCAACAGCACACCAGCCGCCTTTACTTTCAGTGGGTTTTCACCTGATATGAATAATGGCACCCCTGACTGATTTTTACAAGCATTTTCATGAGCCTTACTCCGACTTCAGAGGTACTTGAAATTTATATTCCCAAGTAAAGGATCAGGGTCTTCTGTAGTCTAACCGTGTATCATGTGCTCATCTAAATAGTTCGGCCAAGCTGGCCTTGAACCCAGGATTTTCTATGGCACGTGGTGACCTGTACAGAACATTATCAACTTAGTTATCTGCAACTCAACTTCCCAGTGGTATTTATCTGTTACCAAATTGAGGCTGGGTTGACATGAGAGCTCTACGGTCTGAAAAAACCCTTGTGAAATTTGATCACAGGACCATGCACTTACACAGTAAATGCACTAACTACTATGCTATTATGACACTCAAAGTTGTGGTTAGCAGCAAATATCCAGAAAATTATCTAATGATAATTTCAAGAAAAGACATTAGCGACAGGGTAGATTATTATAATGGAAAGATAGGATTATTGTTCAAACTCTGCTTATATTATAATAGCAATCCAGTTAAAACTGAATGCTGGATTACTAAAGTGAATGGCTTTCACTCTATACTGTCTATACTATGATTATAACTTTCCATGTTAGGGTTATTACTATTCAACAGAACTGAAGTCACATAAGTTTAGTATGAGTTACTAAGAGTAACTTCAGTAAGTTGAGTATTATGAATTAAGTGTAAGCCACCTAAGAAGGGTATGCTACTCACTTTAGCACAAAGTGCTACATATCTCTCAGTCGAATCAATTCTTTATTTCGTAAATAATTTATTTTAATGTACGGTTAGTGTACCGTTAAGAAATTCTTCACCAAGTTCTCGATTGCTTTCACTCTTGCATAGTACCCTCGACTTATTTCTGGTGCTTTTTTGGATGATGGTTTTTGAACAAAGTGCATGATGTATGGATCGTTCCAGTATCCCTTTTCAACTGCAAACCGTTTACATGAAGCAGCATCGTCATTTGTTCCGATCACACCTTCATCTGAAGACATTATGTTTACATATAATTTGGCAGCAACAAATTGAACTGAACAATATGAATTTAATGTTTATAAATCTCGACTGTCTTCCATATCGTTTTATATGTGTAATTGTAAAATAATATAAAACTAAAAAAGCGACTCAAATTACACTGGCGGCAGCTATTTGTTCAAAAATTATGTAGACATAAATTACTTAGTTAACACATACGGTAAGTGGACTAATAAATAATAATTTTGCACGTAAACGTTTTTTTATTTACTTCTAAATTAAATTTATATTTAAAATAACAAAACCATTATTTACTATTAAATGAGGAAATTTAAAATGTTGGCTTAGAAATTGCAGCGGACAGCAACCAATAAATAAACATAAAAGAAATCTTGAAAACATTCATATATATTTTATATTATGTCAATTTTTTCTTTCTCCTAATGCCACGCGTTATTTACTTAACCTCTTTTCTTCTACGTGGAAGACCTAAGACCACCCTAAGAAGAACAATCCTACAAGAAAGTAAACTATTGGGATGTAATACCATTCAAGATCTCCAACTCCTAGCAACGAACCGCATCACACGGAGCTCTAAAACCTCTGCCCCATGTGCCGCCTTTGGCATGAAAGGAACAAACTAACTTGAACTTTCCATCTACACTGGTGTTAGTTAGCTATAAGATCACTGTCATTGCACCAAATGTTCCAATCTCATGTCAGTCAGTATATGCGTCAGTCCTTCTTGACTGTCTGTCATGTATTATTGTATTGGGTAATAAAACATGGTTTACTACCCGTTTAGTGTTAACATCTAGCAACAGGACGCTCGTATTGCTAGGCTATGCAATAGGTGTCGTAAGAAATAAGGGTAAGTTGTTCGAATCCCGTGTTTGTCAATTGTTGTTTCTCGTAATCTCTTAATACTTGTACACTGTCTATTTGTTGATCATATTCTTTGCTTCCGTTGCTCCTCTTGGGTTCTTACAAAATAACCTCATTGCTCTCATCTAACATCTAGCAACACCACGTTTGACTCCAGAAGTTCATGCAGCCGGGACATGGATGTAGAATCCAAATCACCATCTAAATCTCCTGTTCGATCGATCTCCCTAATGGGATTCCGGGTGTCAGTGCTGTCCATTTCTCAACTCTTTGCCACTGTAACTGTGCCTGCAAGTCTGCCAACTCGTTCATGTTTGGGTATGACAATGCAGGAGATTTACTGCAGCACTGAACTGAATCAGAGCCAACTATAAACTTAGTTAGAGTTGGTTGTGACTGAACACAGACTCCAGCAACTACATATGCAAATAACCAGACTTGACCTTTCCACGGGAGTCCACATAGATTTTTCCCAAGGAAGGAAAAAAAATTAATTGTAATGGTAGTTTACTACGTTGAAACGTAGAAGACCAGGATCTGATTACGATTTGTTCACTCAATATAACTAATAATTTGAACATGACGGTTGCATAGAGAGAACATCTGATCTATGAGAGAACAAATTTCCGAAGGACTGTTAGGGCGGCAACGTTCTGCATAGGGCAAGCTATTTGACGATGATGATATTAGTAGTGAACCAAGATTTTCAAAACTTAAACTGTTCACATTTTCTGTTTTTCTCCGGGAGGAGGGATTCGGTAGTGTGGGGATCAAGAAGCTATTTTCGTAGTTTTCATGTTAGTGTAAAATTTGTATAACCATTTTTAAAGATTATGACTTAAAATAGTAGAAAAAAATTAGTAACAAAAAAATGTCAAAGCGTTGCCATGGAAACAATACAAAATGGCAACCAAAACCAAAATTTCAAATCCCTAAGGCTCTAAAAGTAATGAATGTAAATGAAATTCTGTTTTCACTATAAGGTGCGTAATTGTAATATCTAAAATATTACACATGCTTTTAGGATATATTAAATATTACAATTTTATACATTTTAGGTAAAAATGTCCTCAAAATTCAGTAAAAAAGCTACTTTTGGGGTGTGTATACCCAAAAATTCATTAAAAATGCAATATTTAATATATCCTAAAAGGATGTGTAATATTTTAGATATTACAATTGCTCACCTTAGAGTGAAAACAGAATTCATTTATATTCATTACTTTCAGAGCGTTAGGATGTGAAATTTTGTGTTTAACGCCATTATTTATTGCTTCCATGGCAACGCGTTGACATATCTTTGAAAACTAAACTTTTTCTACTCTTTTAAGTCATAATATCTCAAAATTGTAATACAAATTCTACATTAATATGAAAGCAACGAAAAAAGTTTCCAGACCAGAATCCCCTCTTTTTAAAAATATCATTTGTCATGCCTGCTTTATTTGTTGTGATTATTTTTTGTTGTTGCTACATTGAGATATGGATTTTATTTTCCGCTCTTCTCTTACCTTTCCATTATTAGGTAGGTGGGAGTGGAGGTCTCTGTAGTGTAGAGGTTAGGTGCTAGCCTCTCTTGAGAACGGTACTCAGTTCGCTTCCTCGTGGAGCCATCGGGATATTTTTCCATAGATCCCTGATCTCAGTGTAGGTGAGATCGAGTTCCTAGTCATATCGGAGACGGATGATAAAACGTATGTCCCGTGTTAAATTTGAGCACGTAAAAGAACCATTAGCAGTTCAAAATTGAGAAGAGCAGGCTGGAAAGCCCCTGCTCTGTGAAATTTCATTAGAAAAAAAAAAGATTTTAAAATAAAATTCCTAAAAAATATCTTTACCATCTTCAAATATTATATCTGGGACCCTCGTTGGTGCTACGGAGTTCGTGCTCTGCAGCTGAGATATTCATGTGTAAGGAAGAGATAGGAGTACACATGGTTACTCAATGAAGTGCAGTGATGATGATCCAATAAATCAATCAATCAATGACTTCCATAATCATTTCTCAATCCCGTTTTGTGATGTTGACATTAACACTGCATCGTCAGCATATCTTAGTTCAGGTATTTCTCTTCTTCTGATTAAACGAGGATCATATTTTTGTTGAAAGCCAACAGCGTGGTGCGTGGGCTTTTTCAGCACGCTCAGGAGGAATAAAATAAGAGAGGCCAGTGGAGCCTACGCAATAACCACAAGTAGTTTGACAATGGAGGTTCGGGCGGTTACGGTGGAGGTGAAATAGTTGGTATCTCACAACTACTCTCGTGTTTTCATACTCAGTGACTCCATGAGCATGATTCGTAAAGTCGAATCAGGAATGGTGAGACGCACCTGGGTGGAGGTACTGGTACAGACAATGATCAGAGAAATCACCTTCATTTTTGTCCCTAGGCACGCAATGGTTAGGAGCAGTGTCGGCTCGTGGTCATTTTTCTTGGTGGCGTCCGACAAAAACGGCGACAAAAATCGTGGTTTTTGGAGTATTTACTAGTTTTTGTGTATTACGGGAAGTTATTACTCCTTTCAGGGAAAGAACAAATGCTTATGTTCTGCAATAGCTTGATACTAAAGAGAGTTGGCTATTAAATAATATAAAATCAAGGACAATTAAATATTTCGGACACATCAAACGGCAAGAGCGTCTAGAGAAGATTTTAAAAAAGAATTATGAAAAGGACTCTCTCTCTCGCGATCCCCATGAAAAGGACTGATCATCCAGGTCGCGCTGGCGATGGTGCTGTCGTCTGGCGTGATCCTGTGCTTGGAAGCACCAAGGTCCTGAAAAGGATTTCTTCTTCTTCTCTCGTACGTCCGCTGTTAATTCAGGCGGAAAGTCATGAGGCCTGGTATTGCGCTTCTGACTGATTTTTGCTTGGACCTATATTACCCTTTTACATGCATCCGTCAACCATACGGACAGCCTCGTCGACTTCAGAGGTACTTGAAGCTTAGATTCTTCGAGAGTGATCGTTGCAGGAGACCTGAATTCATTGTAGTGAAACACGTACAAACACGTACCCCCTATTTGAATTCATTGTAACTCTTTCTCGCACAGAGTTAGTTAATGAAAGCAGTACGGATGACTTCTCTATCGGCTTTCCTGCCTTTGGTGAGGTCGTTCCGTACGCATCGTAAGATAAACACTCTTTAATGATTTTTTTGTGCCATAAATTTGGGCTTGGATCTACACCAAAGAGAATAGCTTACTTTGCGTTGACTGGGTGAGGTCGCTCCGGTAAAGACCATTCTTAACCCTTCTAGGGTTAGTCACAGCAACTATCACTTTCTTGTATTCATTGCTCTTTTACGATCATTTTTCGTCGTATATTTGGCCTTTTTGATCTTCGCCAAAGAGTATGCCTACAATATGCGCTCTTTCTGATTATATCTTCTTTCTTCTTCTCGAATGTTTTTCACGGCCAATTTTATCATTCTTTTCGTGATATATAATTGGTCATTTGACAAGAACGGAGTGATCTACGTTAGGTCGATTATACGCCCATGGTGACTAGGCCCGCCCATCCGGTTTCAGCCAGCTTTTGATTTACTAGGATGAGTTTTCCTAGGGTACGATCCTTTCTGCCGACTATTTCGGCCCGGATCTTCGCCTTTTTTTCCTGACTATATGAGATCCTTCCGGATTAGGAACATTCTCAGTCATTGGAGACGCATGTGCTTTGTCAAACAAACGATCATATGTTGGCGGTATGCTTAGCTTTTATGTGATCTGAGCCATGGTGTTTGGACGTCATCTGTGTAGGATGATCGGCGTCCGAAACGTATTGCCCTTAGCCAATGTTTGGGTTTGTACCAGTCAAGCCTTTGCATTATCGGCCTTACTTGTTACTCCCAGTATTCTTTGTAGTCACTTCATCTCTGTTGTGACTAGTTTCCTTCTGTCATTTAATGTCAGTGTCCAGGTTTGGCACTGATAGCATAATGTAGCGAGAAATATTGCGTTGAACAATTCTTTTTTTGGTGTTCATAATGACCTGTTTGCATTTTAAAATTAGCGCCATTTGTCCTGTTTGATTTGCTTTGTTGCATCTATGTTGGGTTTCGTTAGTTATTCTTCCGTTTGCTAGAAAGATGCTCCCTATGTGTGCGAAGACTTTGACCTGTTTTAATGGGCGTTTGTCGATGGAGATATTGGTGGTATTTTCCTCTCTAGCGAATGTCGTTATTTCAGTTTTGTCGATGTTTATTCTCATAGTGTATTCGTTGCATGCTAACTGGTGTCTGTTAATGTGTTGTGGTAGCTGTTCCTCTGTTGTTGATACAATTGCTTGGTCGTCTGCAAAAAGAAATTCGCTTAAGAGTTCTCCAATGTTGTTCTTTTCACTAGTGTTAGCAGTTTTACAGATTTGATCTATATATGTGATGAACAACAGTGGTGGTAATACGCATCCTTGTCTTACTCCTCACCCAACGTGAAACTTTTCTTTTAGACCTGTGTGTGTTCTAACTGTGCACTAGCTGTTTATATAGATGCTCTTGCATAGGTTAATTAGGTGGCCATTAACTATAGTTTGACAATACTTTCCCCAACTTGTTTCTGTCTACGCGTCGAACGCTTTTTCCTGGTCTACAAACGCAACGGGCAAGTGTTTGTCAGGTTCGACTGTCTTTTCCACCAACTCCCTGATAGCGAATATTGCGTCCGTGCAGCTCCTACGAAACTTGTTGCCAACTGTTGACAATTGATGCAAGAAAATTGCTGTAGACATGTTGTGTTAAAGCAAAGGACAATTCCCTAAAACTAATCTTAGTATATGATGTTTTGTTATTTATTACTATTATTTTCTATAATTTTATACAATTTTTATATAAAATTGGGGATTCAATCGATAATTAAACGGACTATTTAATCTAGAGTCCTCGTTTATCTGGGAAGTAGTTTGACCGCGTAAGAATGAATATATCTTCCGGCTGAATGAAATTTACATAATTGTTTTGGCAATTATCATTGCAATAGCAATCAAATGTCAGAGGTTGCAATATTACATCTTAGATAGTAATCTTTTACACTGGTCCCAGAAATAGTGCACGGCAAAATGTGTGAAGCATTATAGCGAAAATGCTGAGTTTCAGTCTCTATAATATTTTAAATAATGATATGTTATATATATATATATAATATGATTGTTATATTATTCTGATATAGTATTTATATTTTAGTCTTATATATTCAACTTTCAAAGCTAATCAGTGTCAAGTTAAAAGTAATAATTACGAAAAAATAGTTTCTAAAATAATAAGTACACGATAATTATTATTGATTTCATGGGGCCGGTTATTACTGGCCCACGGTGACCAGGAGCGTATACTAAATACGGGAATAAAGATGTTGAATTTCAGATTTCAGATTGTGTGTGATATTTTAGCGTTATATATCAACTTTTAAAGCTAATCAGTATCCCGTTGAAAGTAATAATTATGAACAAATAATGTCTAAAATTCTTCTTCTTCTTCAGCGATCTCTGGTCATGCCCTTAATTTACTGTGGATCACAAACTGGGCAGTCAGCTTCAGGTCTGTCAGACTTCCCGAAAGCTTAGTTTTTCAGGAAAGCTTATTTTTCTGCATTTATTTCGTTATTCGTTTTTAGTCACAGATTTGCATTTTATGCCCGTTGGAACCTCTGTGGTAGTCTAAATGTAGTGTGATGTGACATTCGTCTGTTCTGTTGTATCGTTTGCTTGATAAAGGCCTTTTGGTCGAAACGTTGCTGTGTATTGTCATTGTTTTTGTATTTGGTAAAACTACAGTACTTTGTTATTACGTGTTTCGCCAGTTTATATAGTTTTACTGCAGTTACCCCCCTTTATCAAGATTATGTACAATATCAACACGACACGGAATTGAATCAAAGTGCAGAGTTCAATCGGTGCTAGATCATTACAGAAGAATAACAAGAAATGTGACAACATAAATCACATTACAAACATTTAAGACCTACAAACATTTAAGACCTACAAACACTTAAGACCTCAAACACTTAAGACCTCAAACATTAAGACCTACAAACACTTAAGACCTACAAACATTAAGACCTCAAACACTTAAGACCTACAAACACTTAAGACCTACAAACACTTAAGACCTACAAACACTTAAGACCTTCAAACACTTAAGACCTACAAACACTTAAGACCTTCAAACACTTAAGACCTACAAACACTTAAGACCTACAAACACTTAAGACCTACAAACATTTAAGACCTACAAACACTTAAGACCTACAAACACTTAAGACCTTCAAACACTTAAAACCTACAAACACTTAAGACCTTCAAACACTTAAGACCTTCAAACACTTAAGACCTTCAAACACTTAAAACCTACAAACACTTAAGACCTACAAACACTTAAGACCTACACACACTTAAGACCTACAAGAGCCTAAAGGAGAAGGATTTACTTCGTTGCACCGGGCTTCCCCCACATGGTTCCGCCTTTGTCTGCAGAAATGACACGCCATCTGCTGAGAGTGTTAAACAGAGCACGAACTCCTAGCTTTAACAATAATTATAGAATCTCATGACAAAATTGCACCTGTGACTCGGTCCAGTTTCGAACACACAACTGTCAAAACGACAAGCATGCGTCTTAACTACTACGCCATAGAGACCCTCACACTTAAGATACAACGAACAACAAGAACCATTATTGAATCTATTCTTTTATTGCAACATTTAATACTGTTAGCATTTTATTTTTTTGGCAACATATGTAATAGTGATATATCTATTTCTTTTTGCAACACTTAATATTTCTATATCTAATCTATATAGCGACTTGTAACACTGTTAGTATATCTAATCTTTTGTTGCAACTTGTAATACTGTTAGTATATCTAATCTATATAGCGACTTGTAACACTGTTAGTATCTAATCTTTTGTTGCAACTTGTAACACTGTTAGTATATCTAATCTTTTGTTGCAACTTGTAATACTGTTAGTATATCTAATCTATATAGCGACTTGTAACACTGTTAGTATCTAATCTTTTGTTGCAACTTGTAACACTGTTAGTATATCTAATCTTTTGTTGCAACTTGTAACACTGTTAGTATATCTAATCTTTTGTTGCAACTTGTAATAATGTTAGTATATCTAATCTTTTGTTGCAACTTGTAATAATGTTAGTATCTAATCTTTTGTTGCAACTTGTAATAATGTTAGTATCTAATCTTTTGTTGCAACTTGTAATAATGTTAGTATCTAATCTTTTGTTGCAACTTGTAACACTGTTAGTATATCTAATCTTTTGTTGCAACTTGTAACACTGTTAGTATATCTAATCTTTTGTTGCAACTTGTAATAATGTTAGTATCTAATCTTTTGTTGCAACTTGTAATAATGTTAGTATATCTAATCTTTTGTTGCAACTTGTAATAATGTTGGACTATCTATTCTATAATGCAACTTGTAATACTGTTAGTATATCTAATCTTTTGTTGCAACTTGTAATAATGTTAGTATATCTAATCTTTTGTTGCAACTTGTAATACTGTTGGAATATCTATTCTATAATGCAACTTGTAATACTGTTAGTATATCTAATCTTTTGTTGCAACTTGTAATACTGTTGGAATATCTAATCTTTTATTGCAACTTGTAATACTGTTAGTATATCTAATCTTTTATTGCAACTTGTAATACTGTTGGAATATCTAATCTTTTGTTGCAACTTGTAATAATGTTAGTATATCTAATCTTTTATTGCAACTTGTAATAATGTTAGTATATCTAATCTTTTATTGCAACTTGTAATAATGTTAGTATATCTAATCTTTTATTGCAACTTGTAATAATGTTAGTATATCTAATCTTTTATTGCAACTTGTAATAATGTTAGTATATCTAATCTTTTATTGCAACTTGTAATACTGTTAGTATATCTAATCTTTTATTGCAACTTGTAATACTGTTAGTATATCTAATCTTTTATTGCAACTCGTTTAATAGTGGTACATCTAACAGGGATCGCAGCAGGTAACATTTCTATATCTAATCTGTATTGCAACATATTATTATAATTCTTCTTTATTCTTTACAATGCTGAAAATTCTATGGACAACGAAGAAAACAAAAAGGTTTTAAAACAGGTCTGCACACAAAGAAACATTATCAAAAGAATAATAATCAGACAGCAAAGGTTCTTTGGGCATATAATGTGAAAAGGAGATTTTAGCACATTTTGGTGACAACGGGTAAAATTCAGGGAAGGAGAGATCGTGAAAGACTGAAGATGTTGGATGGTCTGACATCGTGGTTCGACAAAAGATCAACATCAGAACTGATTAACTGCACCAAGGAGAGAGAGAAGAGAGGCGCGAGAGCGAGAGAGAGCTGGGGAGAGACATGACCGCCTACGCCGTCAGACATGATACTTGATTGATTGATATTCTTTATTCCAAAATTGATCACTTTATTTCTGATATCCTTCTTCTTTGATCAAGTTTATTTGCCATTGATCTTCATTTAATAACCATGTGTGCTCCAATTTCTTTCTTACACAGTAAGATCTCAGGGAATGTGCACCCCATAGCACTAAGTGTCCCTGATGTAACTTTGAGAATGGAGAAAATTTGTCTGAATTTAATTATAATTTTAATGAATAAAGGACCTCCCCATCCTCCAACCTAAGTAAAATGATTGTTTTTTGCTTTATGCTGTTTATTTGTATTCTGCTACTGCTCATACTAACTATTATTGTTTTAAAAATACATGAAGACTTTATGGAGATTAAGATGCTGTTATGACCTCTGTTGTTGAGCTCGATTCTTCTTTGAAATGTAGGATGACCATTCTTGAATTCTCAAGGCTGTATAAGTAGGACTTGATTCGAATCCACAACCTTCAGTCATCATCATCAAGGTGCGTGTCCTTTATAGGACGTTACTTTGTTTGCAGCACATCTGAAATTCACTCTGTCTCTAGCCAGTTCACCCACTTCGTCGATGGTCATATTCATGGTTTCTTTAATATCTTCACAACTTTCAGTACGACAGGCAAACCTCTTAAGCACTTCGCCATTGAGATCCTTGTCCTCCTAAGTATACCCAATTAGTCTTCTAAGAAGTCTTCCTTCGAATATTCCCAGATACTTTCTATTTTTCAATCCATTTTCCAAGTCTCAGACCCATAGATGACTACTGCCCTAACACGTTCTGTATATCTGGATCTCAGTGGCAACGTATGGGTGTGAAGCATGGACATTTAACAAGGCAGTGGAAAAAACATATATGTGATTTTTAATATAAGTGTTACAGAAAAGTCCTTCGTATATCGTGGACAGAGAAGATAAAAAATAGATCTATCCAGAAAGAACTCAAAATCAATTAAAACTGGCTGATGCTACAAATAAGAAAGAGAAAATTGAAGTATTTTGGACATATAAAAAGACATAAAGGGCTGGATAAGACCATCATGGAAGGAGGCATACCGACAAAGAGAAGAAGAGGAAGACCACTGAGAAGATGGTTTCAGGATGTAACTGATGGGTTGAACATGACGGATGCAGATGCAGGACATCTGGCCTATGAGAAAGAGCAACTCCGGAGGACTTGGGGTGGCAAAGTTCTGCTCAGGACAAGCTATTTGATGATGATGAGCCTCAGTGCCATAAAAGTTAGATTTTCAAATGTTGTGAAGTCTGGTATAGGCCGCATTAGAGCTTCCAATTGTTTATTTAATTCATTGTGACATTTCTATTTCTTCTTCTCCTTTCAACTCCCAACGGAGCAGGAGTCTCAGTGGCGAAATAGTTAAGTCGATCCATCTCCAGCGTCTCTTCCTTAGCTCTTTTCCCACTGGTATCTGCTTAGTTCATTCTCGAGTTTATCGTTCGTAATCTTATCTTACCATCTCAGCTAATGTAACGTTAATATAATCAAAATATTTCATATTCTTGTGCATGATGCATGTCACTAATGAGCTTATGTCCCTTCACTTCTTCTTCGTCTTATTTTTCCTCAATGATCCAATGGTGCTTGTGCACTTGCCTTTCGGTCCAATGCTATGTAATTGATTGATTGATTGATAGGAATATCATCATTGCACTTCGGTGAGTAACCATGTGTGCTCCGATCTCTTTCTTACACAGGAAGATCTCAGCTGTAGTGCAAAACTCAGTACCACTGGCCAGGGTCCTCTATGTAATTTTGAAGATGGTGAAGATATTTTTGTAGGAATTTTATTTTAAATATTTTCTAATGAATTTTGCATGTGCAGCGGCTTTCCAGCCTGCTCTTCTCAATTTTGAACTGCTAAGGGTTTTACTGCTCAAATTGAACACGGGATCTACGTTTATCGTCCGTCTCCGATAGGACTAGGAACTCGATCTCACTTACACTGAGATCAGGGTTCTCTGGAAAATATCCAGATAGCTCCACTAGGGAGCGAACCTGATACCTTTGACACGAGAAACGTGCACATAGCCTCTATGCCACATAGACCCCTTCGGTATGCTATATAATGGTATCTGCATGTGTTTGTAAGTTGTTGTTTTGTTTTATTTATCTGGCGTTGGAAGAAGAAGTATCTTTCAGACACCATCCAGGCACTTGAAGCGGTGGTGGTGATTGGTCTCATGATGATGTGCAAACATCTGATGCTTTGTAGTGTGTTCTGGTTGAATGATTCTGTTCATTTGTTGCATGAAGCATTCAGTGGTATGTGTTGTGGTTGGAGTCGAAAAATTGTGCGCTGGTTTTTAAAAAAAAAATAAAGTGGCTGATGTTGTCATTGGGGTTTGGGTTGACCATGTTTCTATAGATCTCTCTTCCAGTCTCTCCCATGCTCCATCTGTTGCTTAAAGACAATGCTATTTGGGACTAAGCTTTATAAGAAGCATTCAAAAACGTAAAAAAAGTACTTTAGTTTTACCAAGTACAAAACACTTCACAACAACGTTTCGAAAAAATGCCTTTATCAAGCAAAGGATACATCAGAAGTGAAGAAATTGAGATTTCTTATACAGCAGACATAACACATACAATCCGACAATAAATCCCTAATGAACCTAAAAATGTATTGTCTGATTGTATATATTATTTCTGCTGTTTAAGAAGTCTCAATTTCGTCATTTCTAGTGTATCCTTTGCTTGATAAAGACATTTTTGATCAAAACGTCGTTGTGTATTGGTTTTGTACTTTGTAAATCTACAGTACATTTACTTTGATTTTTTTACGTGTTTCGTCAGAACTATATAGTTCTACTGCAGTCTTCCCTTATATCGATATTATTAAGAAGCATTCGCAGTGTCACTACTAAGTTGACCATAATAACGTTTAGCAGGTTTTTATTTTTAAACAGCGATTCTAACAGACTTTGTGAAAAGAGATTACATTTTCTTATCGAAGGTTAAGCATTACATCATCATAGCAGTTTAAATTGTATTGTTCAGTGAATACTTAGCATCATTACTTAATACTTACAACTGAGCGGTTTTGGAAGTGAGAAATACTTTTCTGCTGCGACTTAGAAGTCACCATTCATTCTGTACTGATAAGAAAGGGTTCTTTTAAAAAGTTTGCTGTTTATAAGGTGCCAGAAACAAACTGCTTGTTTTTTTAACATGTTTAAAAAGATAGCATAATAACTGTAATTAATTACATAATTACATTTCTTTGTTGCAAAATTGAAGCGTTGGTATGAAGATTGATTGCCAGCACCATAACTGGCATTGTTCTCGGTGTTAATAAAAACTAAGAAAATTTCACGAGACACCCCGAATAAACTAACTTTGCCTGTAACGTAAGATACAAAAGCACCAATAAGCATGAGAGTAGTGCACACATATGGTGCGTAAAATGGTGTGCAAATGTTTTAAGATCTATCAGATGAACTAACTAATGGTTCATCTGTCGATTTAATAATAACTCCATTGATGTCTCTATGATTTCACTGCAAATTCAGCCGCAGTGAGTCTGTCTAGTCCAATATACAATTATTGTCGCTGTTGGTGCGGGCGGTAACATCTGGTGATGTCGAAGAACTTTACTGTTAGTTGATGTTGACGTTGCTCCTGCTGCTACTGCTGCAGGGATCGGACATCATGTCTGTGGATGGTTTTGAAAGATTATGTGAAAAATGAGTTTAAAATATATACACAGTGTGTTCAAGATAAAATCAGCCCCACTGACAAATCAAAAGTTGCCAGGTACGCATTGAGTTTTTTCAATTTACTTCTTCGTTCTTATCTTCCACCATTTACTTCTTTATAGAAGAAACGTATTGATCTTGTGTGTGCTTGTTTTAAGGCACTTTGTAAGCTGATATTCATTTTCGTAAGGCTGTTCTTGATGCCGTCGCTCTGTCATTTGCGTGGTCTTCCTCTTGCTTTGTACTCATTAAACTTTTTCTGTGTGGCTGTCTGTGGTAGGCGATACCAGGGAATTCTTGTCAGGTGTCCAAACTATTTAATCTGTTGTTCTTTTATGAATTGCATGACTGGTTTAACATCCAGTCTACTTTTGATTTCTTCATTTCTAATTTTGTCTTATTGTCACACCTGCAGCTCTTCTAAGACACCTCATCTCTGTCGTTATAATTTTCCGCTCATTCGCTCTGTTATTGGCCATGTTTGACACTGATAACATAGTGTTGACCAGAAAATTGTTCTTATGAGATTTGATTTATTTGTTAGCGGTATCTCTTTATGTGACAACAGTTAATGTTATCATTAAAAAAAACCTCTTGGATTCTCCGAAAGGAGTTCATTCTTATTTTTCATGTTTGTTGGCCTACATGCTCTGATATAACCAATAAAAGGTGCGCCTTAGGTTGAAAAGGGCGTGCCTCGGCTTAAAGAGGCTTCAATCCCCTACTAAACAAACAAACAAATAATGTTATCATTTCTCACTGCCAATGTTGTTGTGTACAGGGGACAGTTCTGTCACAAAGCGTAGAATGAGAAACTTTTTTTCGTTCGATTTTTTTGGAAATTAGAGTTAATTTAACTAGGAAGAAAATGATGATAATAGAGAGATTAGAGACATTGAAATCTTGCATCATTATAGAGAAGGAGGGGGGAGTGTGCCAGCTGAATAAGGTTGAGAACCACTGATTTACAGTTATCAATGTTAAGAATCCGACAATCAAGGTTCTTCGGGCATATAATGCGAAGAGAAAGTTTAGAACATTTAGGGAACAACAGGTACAATTCGGGGAAAGAGAGATCGCGGAAGACAGAGGGAGAAGATGATGGATGGCCTGACATCATGGTTCGACATAAGATCGACATCAGAACTGATTACATGCACCAAGCAGAGAGAGTTGTGGAGAAACATGATCGCCTACGTCGGCAGGCATGACACTTGATTGATTGATATGATATATTGAAAGTACAGTTATAATGTTTATTTGTCTTACTTTCATTGCCCCGGAGAGAGTTCTGCGAGACATACTGAGTTAGATTTTTTTATTGCGGTGAACTCTTGAGTTTTTGTCATCATCATACTGATTGTAATTGGAGAACTTGTGTACAGATCTGTGTACACCTGGCACATGTAAGATCGGCGCGTGGTGGCGAGGCAGCGGCAACTCATCTGGTTAGAGAGAGAGAGAAAGGAAAAGAGCGATTATTACTTAGTCTAAATAAAAATTCAAGACAATAATTAATCCAATTGTTAAGATTAGTTTAATTTAGTTTAGTCGTCAGATAATCATCATCACTACACATATAATCTTTCGCAGACAAGTTGTAAGGAAAATGAAGGTTTGGACATATTTTGTTCTGTCATTCTCCAGCATTCTGATCCGTATAGTTAAGTTGATACCACACAATTTGCAGAATCACACTTATCTTCGTTCCGGGGCACATGGGTGTCGTTGGCAATGAGAGAGCAGACAGGCTGGCTGGCTCTGTCACCATGTCAGAGGGCCAGCCAATGTATAGAGCTGATATTTTGAACGCCCTCATAGAGTGTTCCCGCAAAGAGGATTTTCATTTAAACCAATCCACGTCAACTACTAGATTGCAGGAGCTGGGTTTGAAGATTGGAGTAGCAAGAAAAGAACATCATAACAGGTTTATGAGTATGCTCATCAATCAAAATCAAACCGGTACAGTCAGTCGCTGGACGCTGTTGGAGATATTGCGAAGGAGATCGGAGCACATATGGACATGTCCGGAGTGCAATGAAGATATTTCAAACTGAAACTGAGACAGATGTGATATATATTAATATAGTTCTGATGCTGTGTTGAGAATACGCCTGACCAAGTCTGATACCATAGGAAATACGCATGCTCTCATGAGTCTTAATATTGTTCTTTTGCTTGTGTCATGCCATAGTTTCTTTATATTGACCGCCTTACACAGACATATATAAATATACCCTTGTTATTTTGTGTATTATCTTTATGTAATAATAATAATATGGAGGAGATTGAGCGAGTTGCCCAGGATAGACTGGTATGGAGAAATTACTTGCAGGCCCTATGTAACGTATAACGGTACGAGAGGAATTATTATTATTATTATAATTCCTCAGAACGCCGGGGTTAATAGACCAAGTCACTATCCTCTAGGCCATAGACACAGTGATTAGTCAGATGCGCCCCAATATATAAAAACGTTGGGTAGCGCTGGTGTAGACTGCCTACCACAAGCGACAGATTATATGACCTTTTTTGTCTTTACAGACGGTCAATTGGCAAGTGTTTTAATTTGATATCTTCTGAGTTTCCGCTTTTCTCTCTTGTTTTCAAAAGACTGCGCCCTTGCGCAATATCGCTTTCCACATAACTCTGTCGTCAGCTAATTTTTCACATGTGCTGGGATCTAAAGAAATGTTTTTCATTGAGGCCTTGGAGACATCTTTATATCTGAGCAGTGGTCTGCCCTGGTGCCTCTTCCCCTCCGAAAGTTCACAGGACAACATTTGTTTTGGTATGCGACAGATTAAAACAATGAAAGGAAGTTTTGCAAAGTATAACAACATAAAAGATCAGCATTTTAACTTGAGAAATAAAAAAGAGGAAACCAATTAAATATATCTATATTCGGAAATAATCAACGAATATCAAAGCAGGCATTGAAGTGGGATGCAAAGGGTTCAAGAAAGAGAGGTCGACCTAAGGAGACCCTGAAAGAACTTTGCTGAGAGAGGCAAGAGGTATTGGTCTCAGTTCCATGGATGAAATTGAGCGAGTTACCCAGGATAGAGCTGTATGGAGAAGTTACTTGCAGGCCCTATGTAACGTATAACGGTACGAGATGAATTATTATTATTATTTATATAGACATATTGTTCATTACCTTGTAGTAATTTCGACCACCAAAGGCAGGGACGTTTTGCTCTAAAGTCTGCGAAACAATGGGTGTTCTGGGGTTCACTGGTCTCTGTGTCCCGACATTTGCACAAAATGGCAGCCGGCACGCAGGTCGACAAGTATACTGCCTGTATTTTTGAAACAAATTTGAATAAAATTACTTATTATTTAGCAGTTAACTGGAGAGAATATACAGATATGTCGATCTAGTAGTCCCAGTTATCATAAACCCGTTCAGATCTGTCGGGAAATCAGAAATATTTGTTGATTGTCTGATTTTTATGTATGTTGGAAAAGTATTTTTCTACCAACACTTATTTACCAGTGCCGAACTTGGCCACTGACAACACTACACCACAGAAAGCTCACCACGTGTGAAAGGAAATGCTTCAGGAGAGGAAGGCAGTGGGAGTCACAAGGAAGGATTACGAAACAAGGACATTAGAAGCAGAGTCTGCATAACTTCATGCACCGAATACATTGAAACACAACAAATACAATAGCTCGAACATTTAATGAGAATGGAATACAACCAACCACCAAAAACAGCATGTAATAAAAAAAAAGAGATCAGGTTATAGATCCAAGGAAGACCGAGAAAAAGATCGACAGTAATATCAAGACTACACTAAATAAGCACAGATATAATACAACAGGGCGTCTGTAGCTCAAGCGGTAGTGAGCTCGATCACAACCCAAGCGTACCTGATTCAAACCCCACGGTGGGCAAGTTTGGAAGCAAATTAGTTTCCGTGGGATTTTTACAAAAGGTAAAATTAGACCTCACCGTTCAGAAAGCAATGGCAAACTACTGAACGTATAAGTGGTGCCTAGAAAAATCAACGACTCCTCGTTTACTGTGGTTGATGGCTACGTCCTTTAGGATATGCCACGATTTTCATTTCATTTTTTCATAATACAACAAGGGCGACTCATCTGGTCCTGGAACGCAAAATTAAAGCTCTCAACCCTAACTTTTAGTGGACCAAGACAACATCCACGTTTTTTACAAACCATTTGTTTTTAAATAACAAAACGCCCTTTAGTGTGGCTCCTGGTAAAAATACATCCAACCCAAAGCCACGTATTAACGGAAAGAGTGGATAATCAATTCCATCAACCACAGGGGAAAGACAATATATAATAGATAGGATACTGTAAGCTACGACACTGTAATAAGATTTAACCCTTTGTCAGCGGATGTCTTCGGTATATTCTCAGACTGAGATGGTATGACAGATCTGCAAACACAGACCTGTGATAGCACTGACACAAGACCACCCGGTCTAAGCAAATTGTAAACTCAAAATGATACCGGCAACAGAATTAAGGGAATCAATTCCAGGAATACATAAAAAGGGAAGCAAGAGAACTGCGAAAGAAGATCGGCTACAGAAAAATAAAAAGAAACCGAGTACCCTGAGAGTGCGTGGGCGCACGTGTACACCGATGGATCGGCAAAGAACGCAATTAGCGATGGCGGAGGAAGGATAGTGCTTAAACTCTCAAAGAAAGTGAAGATCACGAAGGCGATTGCCACAGGTAAGTTCTCAAACAACTACAGGGCAAAGGCAGAGGCAATAAGAACAGCCGCTGAAATGATTCTAGAAATAAGAAGCGCCCACGCAACAAAGTCGTGATATTCACCGATGCTCTCTCGGTCATCACATCACTAAAAAGCCCAGCCAAAACATAGCTCAATGAGCTAAAAGTGATTCTCGGTGCACTAGTAAATTCACTTAACCGCACAGTTATTCAGTGGATACCATCACACTGCAATATAAGCGGAAATGAAGCAGCAGACAGGCTAGCTAAAGAAGGAGTGCAACTACGGCAGACCGATCACGAGATCAGCTATGAGGAAGCCAAACAACCATCGGCTGACACTACAAAGAAATGTGGTCGAAAGACCACCCACAACACAGCAGCAGAGATGGATACTATGGTCTATCCCGTAACGAATAAGTTGCTATATTGCTCCTCCGTACAGGCCATAACAGGCTTCGGGCCCACATGTTCAACAAATTTTTAATTGACACAACTAGCCTGTGCCACAGTGAAAAGGCGGACATAACAGCAGAGCACATACTGCAAGACTGCCAATTGTTAGCAGGTCTAAGAAGTGAAACCCGGCCCGATAACACTGAGCTTCGCGAGAAGCTGTACGGAGAGACAGAGTCGCCAGATAACACTGAGCTTCGCGAGAAGCTGTACGGAGAGACAGAGTCGCCAGATAACACTGAGCTTCGCGAGAAGCTGTACGGAGAGAGTGGCCAGATAACACTGAGCTCAGCGCCAGAAGCTGTACGGAGAGACCGCGTCCCTAAAAACAACGGTAGAATTCATGAAAAGATTTGGTTCATCGGTCTAGGCGGGGATCGAGAGAGAGAGAGAGACCTGTGGATAAGAACAGGACAGGAACCCATGATAACTAAGGTTAAAAAGAGAAAATGGCGATGAGTAAAAGGGTAGAGTTGGCTTATTTCTATGACAAAACTTGTAAAAACAAAGTACTGTAGTTTTACAAAGTACAAAAACAATAACAATACACAGCGTCGTTTCGACCAAAAGGCCTTTATCAAGCAAAGGATACACCAGAAGAGAAGAAATTCACTTCTAATGCGGCAGACATAACATATACAATTAGACAATACATCCTTAACTGCCCTTATTTCTATGACAACGAACACGATACGTTCATCAACATTCTACTTCTTCTTCTCTCTAATCTGCTTTTGTCTCACAGCGTCAGGATAAGAAATGATTTCTAGAACTGGATTCCTTAATGCACACAAGGTATTCTACTTCTTCTTCTCTAGTTCTGTTTTGTCTCACAGCGTCAGGATAAGAAGAGATTTCTAGAACTTGATTCCTTAACTTAGAATACAAAAGGCAAGATCAGCATTTGCCATTCTGAAGAACATATGGAGTTCAAGAATGATTAGGAATAAAACTAAGATAATGATATTTAACTCAAATGTCAAGTCTGTCCTTCTGTATGGAACAGAGACATGGAGAACAACTAAAGGGAACACCAAAAAGTTGCAGACATTCATCAATAGATGCCTACGCAGGATACTACATCTGAGATGGTACGACAGGACCACAAACAGAGAACTGTGGGATAGGACAGGACAACGGCAGGTGGAACAAGAGATAATGAGCAGAAGGTGGAGATGGATAGGACACACACTGAGGAACCCCCTGACAGCATCGTAAGACAGGCTCTCCGATGGAACCCCCAGGGTAATAGAAGTAAGGGAAGGCTCAGAAACACATGGAGACAGGAGTTAGAGATGGAATGCAAGAGGACGGGGAGAGAGTGGCGAGATCTGGAAAAGATGACCTTGGATAGGCGGGCTTGGAAGGCCTTGGTTGCGGACCTATGCTTCCCTAGGGATGAAGGGTGAAGAAGAAGAAGATTCCTTAACGCACTCAAGGTATTCTCCTTCTTCTTCTTACACTTCATATCGACCGCCTGTTAAACCAATCTTTGTGTTCTGTGTATAATCCGAACCTAAGAGCGATTTTACGTTAAGCCAGTTATGCGCTTCAAGGTAGGCAAACACTTCCGATTTCTGCGACGCTTTTTATTTACTAGGATAGCTTCCCTAGGATCTTACCTCAGTCACCTGTTGCAACATACTTTGTAGATCGCAGTGTTACTATTCTTTGCTCCCTTCCGAGCCCCTGCAACACAGGGCGGCACACAAGTACAAAAACGGATTCTTTACTTCTGCTTGCGATACTTACAGATGTTGGGCAGAGGCGTATAGAAGATGATCTGGGTTATTGAATGGACAGACGGAACTCCCACTGCAGAGACAATGGTGTAGGACTCTCTTTTCCTCACATCTGGTTCCGTTGTACCAGTCACGTATAGTTTGAAATACATCAGCGCAGATAGCTCGTTCAGGGCATGTTATGTTGTCGTTTCGCTGAAAAGAATGAGTGTGATATATGTTAAATAAAGTGGTTCGAATCCTGTGTTTGTCAATTTGTTTTTTCCCCGGAAACTCTTAACCCTTTCGCTGCTACATACTTTTCGAGGGCTGAGCTAAAAATAGCTATTCTTTGTTTCTAGGTCACAAAAGTGAATGTACGCCTATAGCAGTGACAGTAGCAATGTATTACGTGTTAACACGTCTTTAGCCCACAGAGGAGAGATAATAACAGACGTGTTAATGCGTCTTTAGAAGTGAATGGGAAAACGTATATATACGTCTTTAGCAGCTAAAGGGTTCATACTTGTACACTGTTATTTATTGATCATATTCTTTGCTTCCCTTGAGGTTCTTACAAAAACCCATTGTTCTCATCTTATATGTTCTTCTTCGAAGGCTCCATATCGACCACTTGTTAAACCACTATTTGTGATTTGTATGTGATCTGAGCCTAAGAGCGACTGTACGTTGTGCCAGTTATGCACCTACAAGTAGGCCAGCACATCCGATTTCTGCCATGCTCTTTATTTATTAGGGTAGCATCCCTACGCCTTTACATGAGTCGTCTCTTACGACCTGCCTTGTAGGTCGCAGTGGTACTATTCTTTGCTTTCCTTGTGGGCCCCAGCACCACACATACGTAAACGATGATCTTGAAAACAATAATAAAAATGGAAACTGTTTTTCTTGTCTTCTCTACTCTGATTTTGCTTTACATTGTCAGGATAAGAAGAAATTTCTAGAACGGGTTTTTGTATACACTTTATAAACTGTTTTTCACCGCCTCTGTTATCTTTGAGGTCCACCTTTGACGTGAACGAAAACTGTAAACGGAAGTTAATTCTTATTTTTCATGTTTGTTGGCCTACACGCTCTGATATAACCAATAAAAGGTTCGCCTTAGGTTGAAAGGGGCGTGCCTCGGCTTAAAGAGGCTTTAACCCCTACTTAACAAACAAACAATTATTATGTTTTAGTGTCTTTATAACGTTGGAGGCTCACGTGGCGCAGTGATTAAGTCGTTTGCTATGAGTTCCAGGGATGGTTGTTTTGAATCTGGACGCATCGTTTGGTTTTTACTTGTTCTTTTTTTTTCTAAAGATCATTGTTGCCTTAGCTACCGAATTTATGCTATTAGCAATACTCTTGGCTGGTGGCGTACCCTCTCAGCGGAGAGGGATTGAGCATATGGGAAAACCAGAGGCAGTGAAGCCGCTCATTGGACATTAAAAAACCCATTTTTTTTAAAAAAAAATATCTTAACTTCACCACCCCATAGTTCCTGGAAAATGTTTTATTCCGTCATCTGTCTCTCCTTGATCAGATCCTGAGACCCGTTATGTCTTCCCTAACTATCTCTTGGTGTCTTACAGACGGGACAGAAGTCTTAAGGATATGTTGGTACACAGTAGCCTTAAGTCCAATATCCAGACTCATTTTGGTACTGTCCAGTGTGGTCGTCGGCGTTGCAACACGTGTGCTTATGTGATACAGACGCGTACTGTATCTTTTCCTTTAGGCACATTTCTTATTGACGATGGGTTCACATGCGAGTCCTGTAATCTTATCTATGCCATTATCTGTAAGCGGTGTAACAAGGCTATATCGGCGAGACAGGCAAGAGGCTCAGTGACCGATTCGCCCAACACTTACGCGACATACGCCAATGCTCTGTGACCCTGTAGCCACCCATTTCAATGACACTGGCCATTTAGGTGCTCACGATGTCCAGGTCAAAGCCATCCGATCATGTTCCTCGGATGATCGCAGTCGATTTGCTCTGGAGAATCGGTTGATTTCTTTGTATGGTACCTTGCGACCACGCGGGCTCAACGTATTACATTCTTATGCTTCTTAGTACTTTCTCTTCCCATGCTTTGTAATCTATATGGGTATATGTTGCATGTATTCATGTTATATTCCATTCTTATGCTTCTTAGTACTTTCTCTTCCCCTGCTTTGTAATCTATATGGGTATATGTTGCATGTATTCAAGTTATATATTTACTAGATGTTTCATTGTTTCTTTTCCTTTCTATTTCTAGTTTTTATGTGTGTTTTTGTGTTACATTTATTTCGTTATTCGTTTTTATTCCAGATTTTCCTTAGATACGTTTGTATTTGGTCGTCCATTTGTGTTTCATTTTAATTTGTCACTCCTGTTTGTTCGTTTGTGATAAAGGCCTTGTTGGTCGAAACGTTGCTGTATTTTGTCATTGTTTTTGTAATTTGTAAAACTACAGTACTTTGTAATTACGTGTTTTGCCAATCAAATAGTTTTACTGCAGTTCCATATATATATACTCATTATTTTTAAACGCTTTTGTGGCGAAGTAGTCAAGCTATTTGCTTTGAATATTGAAGGTGGAATGGTTGAATCCGGATCGCTTCATTCGGCTAACAATTGCATTTTTTTCTGAAGATCACTAGGACTGTTGGTGGAGTTACGGAGTTGTGCAATACTCTAGTTAGGCGACGTCTCCTTTCTACTGAGAGAGACGGCGCCATATGGGAACAACCGTTGCAGTAATGTAAATCCGTCGCCTTTAAACATTTAAATAACATTTTAGAACTGGAGGCCTGAGGAGCAGAGTGAGATGTGTGTTTAGTCAGCGAGCCACGGGAACCATCAGTTTGTATATCCTTCGACATCTGTTGGGGGATACTGAGCACGTATATGTCTGTCCGGAGTGCAATGACGTCGGGTCAATAACCAAAGAACATTTTAAACTTCTAATGCTACTTACTACAGAGCCATTTTGATACTATCCAGTGTGGCCGTCGGCGTTGCAATACGTGTGCCTTTGTGATACAGATCCGTACTGTATCTTTTCCTAAAGCCACGTTTGTTATTGAAGATGGCTTCACATGCAAGTCCTGAAATATAATCTACGCTATCAATTGCAAGCGGTGTGCTAAGGCATATATCGGCGAAACAGATAAAAGCTTAGTGACCGTTTCGGCCAACACTTATGCAATATACACCAATACTCTGTGACCCCTGTAGCCACTCATTTCAATGAGACTGACAATTTGGGAGTTCATGACGTCCAGGTCTCGGCCATTCGATCATGTTCCTCTGATGATCGTAGTCGATTTGCTCTGGAGAATCGTTTTATTTCGTTATATGGTACCTTGCGACCTCATGGACTCAACGCTCTACATTGCTATGTTTCTTAGTACTTTCTCTTCTCATGCTCCATATTCTATATGTGTATATGTTAAATGTGAAAACTATAGGGGAATAATGCTATTGTCAGTACCTGGGAAAATACTAAGCAGAGTCATCCTGGAGAGACTGAGAGTTGCCATCGATACAAAACTAAGAGATGAACAGGCAGGCTTCCGACCAAATAGATCCTGTGCTGACCAGATAGCCACATTACGCATAATAATAGAGCAAATTATTGAATGGAAATCCCCACTTCATATCGGATTGTGGATTATGAGAAATATTCACAAAATATATGAGACTGCAGTAAAACTATTTGATTTGCAAAACACGTAATCACAAAGTACTGTAGTTTTACAAATTACAGAAACAATGACAAAATACAGCAACGTTTCGACCTCGCGAAACATTCATCAACTGGTGTCTGCGCAGAATAGAGGGAATAAGATGGTATGAAAGGGTCACAAATGAGGAACTTATGGAGAGAACAAGACAGATTCCAGTGAACGAGCAGGTTAAAAAAGACGCTGGCGCTGGATAGGACACACTTTGCGAAAACCGGAGGGAATATAACAAGAAGGGTCCTTGCCTGGAACCCGCAGGGACAGCGAAAGAAGGGGAGGCCGAAAAATACATGGAGACGAGATTTGGAGGCGGAGATCAACAATATAAAGAAGAGCTGGAGTGAGCTGCAGGAGATAGCTAGAGATAGGAAGACTTGGCATGAGTTGGTTGAGGGCCTATGCCCCAATCCGGGTTAAAAAAGGCAGAGAGAGAGAGATGTTAAATGTATATGTCATATATTTACTTGATTTTTTTATTGTTTCTCTTTTTTTTTCCACTTCCAGTTTTTCTGCATTTATTTCGTTATTCGTTTTTAGTCACATATTTTCATTAAGTTTTTGACCGTTATTCGTCACTCATGTTGTTTCGTTTGCTTGATAAAGACCTTTTGGTCGAGACGTTGCTGTGTACTGTCATTGTTTTTGTATTTTGTAAAACTACATTAGTTTGTTATTACGTGTTTCGCTTATGCTACTTACCCATACTGTAGGCGTGTTCCCGCATACAGCATTGACATGACCAGCGCAGAGTGTCAGCAAACTCAATACAAATAGAAATGCCCACATAGTGATCACACGAAGACGTTGACTATCACACTTGTTTTGACAATGTTCAGTTCACCAATTGCACAGCGTGAACGTTACACAAAACTCCAGGGATGATCAGAATCGTGTTGAACAGTGCAACAGTAGATTCAGTTTTTCAATATTTCTTTTCGCTGAAACGAAATTTAAAATCGTAATGGCAGTTGTTAGATTTGTCTGCTATGGTAAAATGTTAAGCAAATTTACATAAATAGTTAAAATTGTCAGTTTTGGAAACTAAACTACTATTAGATTCTCCGACAGGAGTTCATTCTTATTATTCATGCTTGTTGGCCTACACGTTCTGATATAACCAAAACAAAGTTCGTCCTTAGGTTGAAAGACTCGTGCCTCTACTTAAAGAGGTTTTAATAGCCCTACATAACAAACAGAGAGCCGCGGTAGCGTAGTTGTTAGTGAACTCTCAAGGCTGATGGTCTGGGTTCAGCTCCCGCAGTGCGCATGGAATTTTCCCGATCGCGACGGCTCTCAGGTCGACCCAGCCTCAACTGGGTACCAGACATGCTCTGGGAAAGTAAAGGCGGCAGGCGTGATGCTGACCACATCACCCATCGTGTGCCGATGGTCAATGAAAATACAGGCCTAACACTGTATTGACCTATATACCACGAGGTATGAAAGGGTTCCTTTTTTTTTTTTTTTTACATAACAAACAAACAAAGAAATTGGAAACAGTAATTAAGTTAAGTATTTTTTTTAAATGTTTGTTTGTCTACACGCTCTGATATAACCCAAAATGACGCCTTCTTAGGTTGAAAGGTCGTGCCTCGGCTTTAAGAAACTTAAACTCCCTACATATCAACCAAGTGCAAGAATTCAAATACTTAGGTAGCATATTCACAGAAGGTTGAAGACTAGACACAGAAATAGAAGCTAGAGTGCAAAAACAAAATGCTGTAACCTACCAGCTAGCCCCATTGTCAGGACAATCAAACGGACCAGCTAGCCCCATTGTCAGGACACTGATAGCTAAACAACAGATGATCAACAACATTTTCATGCCTACTCTGTGTTACCAGAGCCAAACATGAACGATGAGCAAAGCACAGTCACACAAAATGACTACATGTGAGTGAAATGCGATGCCTACAAAAAGCTACCAACACCAGAAAAGACAGTCACCAACATCAGCATAAGAAAAAACATTGCTTGAATTACATTGAGAAACAAAGAATGAAGTGGTTCATCCACTTAATAAGAATGCAACCAAACTCCGATGTATACAGTCTTCTAAACAGAACATCAGAAAAGAAGGTGAGAGGAAGATCACGAAAACGATAGTTAGATCATATAGCAGAATCCTGTCAAAAAGCAAAAAATATCGATTACTCAAACCGTTATAGAAGTGCAAGATAAAAACAGAAAACCACGGCACTAAGCAACAGCGTGACGACAAAAGAAGAAGAACAAGATGAACAAGCAAACAAATTTGGAAACAAAACTACATTTATTCCGTGTAGTTCAAGAAAAGACAGAATCACCAACATCAGCATAAGAAAGAAAGTTGGCACAAAACAGTGCTTGAATTACATAGATAAACAAAGAATGAAGGGGTTTGGCCACTTAATAAGAATGCATCCAAACTCCACAGTATACAGTCTTCTACAACAGAACATCGGAAAGAAGGCAAGAGGAAGACCACGGAAAAGATGGTTAGATGACGTAGCAGAATCATGTGAAATAGCAAAGATAACAATCACACAAGCCACCAGAACAGCGCAAGACAAAAACAGAAAACCACGACACTGGGCAACAACCCGGTAGAAGTGTGACGACAAAAGAAGAAGAAGAAGATGTAGTTGTATACACTGATGGTGTTTTGGGTGGGCAAAGTCAGAATGTGGTTTCTCTGCTCGAGTGAGAGGTAAGGTCTTTGCTGAAAATAATGGAAACAACATGATAATAATCTCTAGTATCAGAATGGAGGTTGAAGCTCTTACAGCAGCTCTGATGTAGATTTCTCTCTCTTTCTCTCTCTCTCTCTCCCTCTCTCTCTCTCTTGCCTTTTAACCCATTCGTCTTTCTAAGCCGATATACTTGCTCGCAGTATTTTTTTAAAAGGACGCAAATCCAGTATACGGGAATAAAATTTCAGTAATAAAATTGAACTAGAAGGTAAAAACAAATTACAGACTGAAAGAGTTAAACTCCAGTTGGAGCATATACCCTCAACTTACACAGTCCAAGTTTACAATCTTATCTCTTGTAGTTACTTTCATGTCTGAAAGAGTTAAACTCCAGTTGAAGCATATACCAAGTTTACACAGTCCAAGTTTACAATCTTATTACAGGCTGAAAGAGTTAAACTTCAATTGGATCATATACTCTCAACTTACACAGTCCAAGTTTACAATCTTATTACAGGCTGAAGAGTTAAAATTCAATTGATCATATATCTCAACTTACACAGTCCAAGTTTACAATCTTATTACAGGCTGAAGAGTTAAACTTCAAATTTATCATATACTTCAACTAACACAGTCCAAGTTTACAATCTTATTACAGGCTGAAAGAGTTAAACTTCAATTGGATCATATACTCTCAACTTACACAGTCCAAGTTTACAATCTTTATCTCTTGTAGTTACTTTCATGTTTGTATTTTCTTACATTTGATTTGTCTATGGTTGGTTTCAGTGGCGGCTCGTGATCATTTTTTGGTGCCTATAAAATATGTTCGAAAAATCATGATTTTGGGTTGTTATATTTTAATTTAGAAAATAATAAATACACATTATACATTATTTTTGGTGGGGCCCGGCCCCACTGGCCTTAATGACGAGCCGCCACTGGTTGGTTTAATTTTGTAGATGCCGTTTTCTATATGATTTTTCAGTGCCAAACGTGAATGCTGACATCAAACGAAAGAAGAAAACTAAACACGATATACAGAGATAAGGGGTCAAGGCAGAATGCTGGGAGTAGATAGAAGAGACCAGTTTAGTAATAAAGACATCAGGAAAGAAAATGGGTACAAGATACATACTGATATCCACCAATAAACAACAAATTAAATGGCTCTGACACATAAGTAGTTTGCCAAGAGACAGTGCTCCTCAAAGAGCAATGTTACTCCGATACAGTGGATTGGTTATTGGTTATTGGTTATTGGTTACTAAACAGAACGCCATTGCGCTCCGGGCAGACCAAAAGGTGCTCAGTTTCCCCAACAGATATCGAAGAGTATGCATACTGATGGTTCCGGTGGCTCGCTGATTAAACACACCCCTCACTCTGCCTCTCAGGCATCCAGTTCGACTTGTACAACAGGTAACTCCAAACTGCCTAAATCGCTTGATCGATTCAACATCGATTTTAGTGTCCTCATCCAATAGTGGATACAAAGTTAAAGGTCTCCACGCAAAAGGTGGACCATAGCAGTAACATAGGCAGCGAAACACACTATTTATGAAGCGCACAAAAAAACCCGTTCTAGAGATCTCTCATTATCTAACGCTGTGAGAAGAAAACAGGATTAGAGTAAAAAATTATGTTTTCAGTCAGATATAGGATAGTCCGCACCCCCTCTTAGGACATGCCTTGTAGGTTCTCAGTGTTACTATTCTCTGCTTCTCTTATTAGCCCGGCAACACACCGGCTGGTGTGGACTTCTGAAACTTCATTTCTCTGTGTTGTCACTTGACAAATATCTCGATCTCTTCACTCGGGGATCGAGCCGAATACCTTTGGAACAAGAGGTAAACTTCTTATCTCAACGCCACAGATAGACGAGCCACAGATAGACGAGCCACAGATAGACGAGCCACAGATATACGAGCCACAGATAGACGAGTCACATATATACGAGCCACAGATAGACGAGCCACATATAGACGAGCCACAGATATACGAGCCACAGATAGACGAGCCACAGATAGACGAGCCACAGATAGACGAGCCACAGAAAGACGAATCAGTTGTGATGAGAATTAAGGAATTTTGAAACTAGCGTAGAATGAGTAAAAAGAAAAAAAAAGACACAAGAGATGACGATTTAGCTGCACGTGCAATCAAACTGAAAAAACACAACCAAAAAAAACGAATCAACATATATACACTACATTATCTGTTGTTGAATGTTGTGTACCTCTGCGCATGCCCGGAATGCAATGACGTCATTTTTCGAACGTTGAATGTGTAATTCTGTTACTTCGACATAAACAAATTATAGACGTGTTGACACATCTTAAGGTAGAACACTGTGTTGTGGGGTGGGGAAGGAAGGGTGTTCTCTGTAACGAAACGGTTCAATTTTTGTCTTCAGCTCTGAATGTCGTTTGTTCGATTCCGGATCGCGTCGTTCTGTTCGCAATTGCATTTTTTCTCGAAGACCCCTTTAACATTGTTTCTGGAGCTACGGATATCGTGTTTTGGTCAATACTCTCGCCAAGTGGTCCATTTCTACGGAGGATAGTCGAGCCATATGGAAAAAATCCGGTGCAATGAAGTCGAACTTTCACCTTCGGAGTCTGTTAAAGATATAGCCCTGTTGAAACAATATTGGGGTGAAAGGGTGAGGGTAAGAGGTCAAGTGGAAAACAACGATATAATATAGTAATTGAATATAAAGAGATGAGAGGGGGATAAACCCGCAGACTGTGTCATCAAAGCAACGGACAGGAAGTGATCAAGATTTATTGCAGTTTACTTCTGATGTGGAGAGGATATATAAAGATTTGTTGCAGTTTACTTTTGATATAGAGAGGATATATAAAGATTTATTGCAGTTTACTTTTGATGTGGAGAAGATATATAAAGATTTGTTGCAGTTTACTTCTGATGTGGAGAAGATATATAAAGATTTGTTGCAGTTTACTTCTGATGTGGAGAAGATATATAAAGATTTGTTGCAGTTTACTTCTGATGTGGAGAAGATATATAATCAATAAATCCATCAATCAGTCAATTAATAAGTCATGCAATAAATATATAAGTCATTCAATCAATTATTCATCCATTTAATCAATAATTCAGTCAATCATGCAGTCAACCAACCAACCAATCAATCAACCAGCCAACCAACCAACCAATCAATCAACCAGTCAGTCAGTCTGTCTGTCTGTCCGTCTGTCTATCTGTCGTCTGTCTTTTGTCTGTCGGCCTGTCTGTCTGCCTGTCTGTCTCTCTGTCTACCTACCTTTCTGTCTATCTATCATTCAATATTCGTATATGACAGCGCATCATGGACAATACACAAACAATCACGGCACTGTGTTGGTTCTCTATTCAACTGAAACTAAGAACCAGACATATTTGCCACACACACACATAATGGAGGAGAATGTGAACTGAAAGATAATTAAATCACATATATTTTTTTTATTTTAGAAAAAGAAAGGTTTCTAGTCAAGAGCAGACTCTACCCAACGCGGATTACCATACTTATGATACTTTCGATCGGCAGTAGGGCAGACCATCATTGTTAGTCTTATAGCAAGGGAATAACATAGAGAATAAATAGCAGCACAGACGTCTTCCATTCTAAATATAGCAACATTACCATTCGAATTCCCCGTGATAATTTATTTTTATTTCTTAAATTTGTTTGTTTAGAAAGCAATGGCAAACTACTGAACGTATAGGTGGTGCCTAGAAAATCAACGTCTTGTTTACTGTGGTTGATAGCCATGCCATGTCTTCTTCTTCTTCTTCTTCGAAAGCTCCAAATCGACCACTTGTTAACCACTCTTTGTGGTTTGAATGTGATCCAAGCCTAATGGCGATTGTACGTTGTAACAGTATTGCGCCTACAAGTAGGCCGGCACATCCGATTTCTGCGACGCTTTTTATTTACTAGGTAGCTTCCCTAGGCCCCTACCTCAGTCGCCTCCTACGACATGTTTCGTAGGTCGCAGTGTTACTATTCTTTGCCCTCCTTGCGAGTCCCGGCCACATTACCATTCGAATTCCCTGTGATAATTGTGTGTTTTTCTCAGATTTGTTTGCTCAGAAAGCAAAGGCAAACTACTGAACGCATAAGTGGTACCTAGATGTGGTTGATGGCCACGTTACGTAAAGCATATGCCACCATTTTCACGTTCATGTTTATTAGTCTAAACGCCCTAATATAACCACACGCAAAAAAAGGAAAAGGATTCGCTGTTATGTTGAAAGTAAATGTCTCAGCTTTCTTACTTACTTATTCTTCTCTGATCCATGTGGAGCAAAGGGCCTCAACATGTGTCCTCCCGTTTTCCAAATCTGTAATCGTTTTCTTTTTCTTTATGACTTCCCATTACAATCCAGTATTCTTTAGTTCCTCCAAAAAAGGATCCGTCTACGGGTCTGTTTAAGACGTTCTCTTTATCGTTTTCTTTGTGGGTTTTACTCAAGTGCTTGTCTAGTCACACTCGACTGGGCTTTCCGCAGGGTGTGCCCGATCTTGATTTTCTGCTCCTGACCTGCCTCAGATTATACAGTGTTCAACATAAAAGTATCTTGTCAAGGAAGCCAATCTGGCATTATTTATGAAAATGAGGAGGTTCAATTATGACGTATATAGGTCAAGTATTCGGTCAAGTCTTTTTGTATATGTGTGTAATTAAGGTGCGAGATCAAAGTTAATAGCACGCAGCTGCCATATAAATTAGTCTTGGTTCTAATACTGTATTAGATAGTCTGGAAATTGGTCCAATACCTCATTAGAACCAAGTCTAATATATACCGCAGCTGCGTGCTATCAACTTTGCTATACGGATCGGAATGCTGGAGAATGACAGAAAAAGATATGTCCAAACTCTCTGCTTTTCACACAGCTTGTCTGCGAAAAATCTTACGTGTGTTCTGGCCAAATACTATCTCTAACCAAGAACTGCTCGCACGATGTCAACAAGAGAATATGAGCACCATCATACAAATAATATCTCTAAACAAGAACTGCACGCAAGATGTCAACAAGAGAATATGAGCACCATCATTTGAAGACGACGCTGGAGATGGATCGGACATCTGATGCGCATGGAAACTGGTTCTGACATGAAAACTGCACTGAGATGGACTCCAGAGGTTAAACGAAAACGTGGAAGACCCAAGACAACCTGGAGGAGAACGATAGAGCAAGAACTGAAAGAAATGAATCATAGCTGGAACACAATACAAGAGGAAGGCCATGAATAGAGAAGAATGTTGTGCGTTTGTTGCTGCCCTAAGCGCCAAGGGCGTAACAGGCTAAAGAGAGAGAGATGGTGCGAGAAGGGGTGATGAACCAATGGGACGAAGGATAAGCTAGTCAGAACCGGTTTAAATAGTAAATAGAAAAAACGCAATGCGTAACTGGCAACTTTTGATTTGTCATTCGGGCTACTTTTATCTTGAACACCCTATGTATTGCTTTTTTGACTCAACATATGGTTATATGGTAAGTGTGTAGTTGTGAAGACTTATAAGTTTGCGCTTGTTTCTCTTGCATTCATGTTCATCCCTTAGTTTTTCTTCGCAAGATTCTGCACCTTTGCGTAATGCTGTTTTTCGTATAGCTTGGCCATAAGCTAGTTTTTCTTTGCAAGATTCTGCACCTTTGCGTAATGCTGTTTTTCGTACAGCTTAGCCATAAGCTAGTTTTTCTTCGCAAGATTCTGCACCTTTGCGTAATGCTGTTTTCGTATAGCTTGGCCATAGCTAGTTTTCTTCGCAAGATTCTGCACCTTTGCGTAATGCTGTTTTTCGTATAGCTTGGCCATAAGCTAGTTTTTCTTCGCAAGATTCTGCACCTTTGCGTAATGCTGTTTTTCGTACAGCTTAGCCATAAGCTAGTTTTTCTTCGCAAGATTCTGCACCTTTGCGTAATGCTGTTTTTCGTACAGCTTGGCCATAAGCTAGTTTTTCTTCGCAAGATTCTGCACCTTTGCGTAATGCTGTTTTTCGTATAGCTTGGCCATAAGCTAGTTTTTCTTCGCAAGATTCGGCACCTTTGCGTAATGCTGTTTTCGTACAGCTTGGCCATAAGCTAGTTTTCTTCGCAAGATTCTGACCTTTGCGTAATGCTGTTTTTCGTACAGCTTGGTCATAAACTAGTTTCTCTTCGCAAGATTCTGCACCTTTGCGTAATGCTGTTTTTCGTATAGCTCGACCATAAGCTAGTTTTTCTTCTCAAGATTCTGCACCTTTGCGTAATGCTGTTTTTCGTATAGCTTGGCCATAAGCTAGTTTCTTTATGTGGACCAATAGAGAAGTCCTTTCAAAGAGTCCTTGCCTCTATCCTTATTTCTGAACAGTGGTCTACATTTCTTTCTGGCTAATGATACAAATCAGAAAGATAAAATTGAGATATTTTGAACATTTAAAAAGATACAAAAGACTGAGAAGACCATCTTGGAAGGAGGAGCTCCGGCAAAAGAGAAGAGGAAGACCACGGAGAAGATGGATTCAGGATGTGACTGATGGTTTGAAAATAACGGCTGCAGAGGCGGGACATCTGGCCAATGAGAGAGAGAAATTCCGGAGGACTGTTGGGGTGGTAGAGTTATGCTCAGGACAAGCTATTTGATGATGATGTTGTGGTCTTTATTGGAGCCTCTTCCCTTGTTAAATTTCCCCGCACTTGTTGAGATATGCGGCTATTATCCTGTCTTCTGACACAAGTCAGCCATCTTAGTCTTTTACTTCAGCTTCAAGGGGATAGAGAGCAGAGAAAATGTGATCTCCTGTTTCTAAAGATTGGGACGGGGGAGGGGAGAGGGGGAAGGAAAAGGGGAGGGGGAGGGTCAGGCAAGGAACTAACAATCTATTCAAGTAGTAGCATGTCCCTTGCGGAGCATAGCAATCATCACAGCCCGCATGAAAAGCTCGCTGTCTCTTACACGTTCTCCGGCCTCTTCTAGAAACATGTTAAATGTTTCTTTGATGCCCTGCTGCCACCTTCGTCTTGGTCGTCCCCTGTTTCGTATTCCAGGACTGTATTATTAACAATGTATACTTGTAACAAATAGATTATAGAAAAATTGTGGGTCTCTGTGTCATGGAGGTTAGGTTCTCGCCTCTCGTGCCAGAGATACCCGGTTCGCTCCCTCGTGGAGCCATCGGCATATTTTTCCAGAGATCCATGATCTCAATGTAGGTGAGATAGAGTTCCTAGTCCTATCGGAGACGGACGATAAACAGTAGGCCCCGTGTTCAATTTGAGCACGTAAAAGAACCGTCGCAGTTTAAAATCGATAAGAGTAGGCTGGAAAGCCGCTGCCCGGGCAACAATCATTAGAAAAGATTCAAAATAAAATTTCTACAAAAATATTTTCACCATCTTAAAAAATTACATCGGGGACCCTCGCCGGTCCTATGAAGTTCGTGCACTGCAGCTGAGATCTTCCTGTGTAAGGAAGAAATAAGAGCACACATGGTTACTCACCAAAGTGCAATAATGGTGGTCCCATCAATCAATCAATCAATCAATCAATCAACTTATTACAATACATTGTGTTACGGGTACAGAGAACGGTACAACAGGTATATGAGTAGGCTAATCATCAATCAAAATAGAACTGGTACGGTCAGTCGCTGGACGCTGTTGGAGATATTGCGAAGGGAATCGGAGCACTATGGACATGTCCGGAGTGCAATGAAGATATTCCAAACTGAAACTGAAACTGAAATGTCTTACGGAAACGGAAGCAACAGATACCTTTATTGCATCGAGTCAAGCTACATCGAGAGAAATGTAGCTTTTAAAGCGAGCTCGTTTGCCCAGCGTGTTCGTAGCGCGTTGGACTACGGGTGACTATCCCTCTCTGTGTGCGGGTTCATTTCCACGGAATGGCAGAAAAACCACAGATTCCTAGATTTACGGTGTTCGTGGCACCGAACCGAAGGGTTACGATGTCCATGGCACCGAGCCGAAGAGCTGAAAAGCTCAAGTGCTTCTGCATCAAAAGAAAGAAAGCGAGCTAACCGTGCGATTTTGGAGACCATTATTCAAAGACGAAGATGGAGGTGGATTGGTCAGTTATGTCGTATGTCACTACGGGCATTGGCTAGAACAGTTCTCCGATGCCCAGTGACGAGATAAGAAGGCACTGACGTTCAACGGAAACATGGGCCCGTCTGCCCAGAGTGTTCGTAGCGAGTTGGAGGACGGTGTGACAAGCCCTCTGTGAGTGCGGGTTCAATTCCACGGGCTGGCAGAAAAAGCCACAGGTTCTCCAGATTTACGGGGTTAGTGGCACCGAACCGAAAGGTTACGATGTCCATGGCACTGAGCCGAAGAGCTGAAAGCTCAAGTGCTTCTGGATCGGAAAAAAAACCCAAAACCGGAAAGATGGGAAAGAACTGTAAAACAATGATTGAAAGATTTTGCGCCCCTGTGTTTGCCGGTGCTCGCAAGGGGAACAAAGAAGAGTAACACTGCGACCTACAAGGCATGTCGTAAGAAGCGACTAAGGTAGGGGCCTAGGAAGCTACCGTAGTAAATAAAAAGCGTCGCTGTAATGGATGATGTAGGATGTACTGGCCTACTTGTAGGTGCATAACTAACACAATGTACAATCACTCTCACAAATCACACAGAGTGGTTTAACAAGTGATTGATTTAGAGAGCGTTCAGAGAAGAAGGAGAAGAAAGATTGTGGCTAAATATGGGAAACAATTAGTAATAAGGTAACTCTTCTTCTTCTTCTTTGCGTTCGTTCTTTACGACCAATTTCAATCACTCTTTGTGATATGTTTGATCTCTGCCAAGAACGTGTATACGTTGCACATTGGTTTGGTAGGCCCTAAACGCATAGACTTCTACAAGTTTAGGACACATGCATCCGAGTTCAGCCAAACCTCCTTAGTCGCCTCCTACGACATGCATGGCAGGCAACAGTGGTTCTATTCTTTACACCCAAATTTGGGCCCCCGGTAACCACTCGGGCGAATAAGGTAAAATAAAATGCAGCAATGAAAATGTATTGTGGAATCCGTATGTGTCAAACGGGACACAAAGAGGGTATAGAAAGTTAAGTTAATTGCATTTCCTTTACAGGATTTTGTGAATTAACCCCAGCTTTTTAACGCTGTTTGTGATTTTTCTAGGCATTATTACGTTCAGTAGTTGGCCATTGCTTTCTGAACGGGTGGCGCCATCGTCCTTTTGTAAAAATCCACGCGAAACAATTTTCAACCAAATTGTCCACAGCGTGATTCGAACGCTGAACGTCGGGGTTAATAGACCGAGTCACTTTACCCCTAAGCCATTTGTTCTTTTCTATTTAAAATCGAAAATCGTGTCATATCCTTTAAAGGACGTAGCCATCAACCCCAGTAAACGAGTCGTTGACTTTCTAGTCACCATCACCACTTATACGTTCAATAGTTTGTCATTGCTTTCTGTACGGTGAGATCTATTTTTACTTTTCGTAAAAATCCCACGAAAATTAATTTACTTCCAAACTGCCCACTGCGGGGTTTCAACCAGGTACGCTTGGATTGTGAATCAAGCTCACTACCACTTACGCTACAGACGCTCACTTTTCTATTACCATTATGTAATAAGAGTTCTTCTATAACATTTGAATTCAAAGGAAGTGATGTGTGTTCCAGCTGATTTCTTAAACACCTAGGTCTCACAGACTTATAGTGCAGTAGAAAAACTGCGTTTTTAGTACTTTTTTTATAGTTTTTGTCTATCTACAGTGTTTTCACCTGATTTCATTTAAGAAAACCAATAGTCGTTCTTCTTAATCACCTGAATTGTTTATCCATTGCTATTAAAATAATGTCTGGTGATATTAAAAGGTGTATACAACATCAAATTTACAACTAAGCAAAATAAATAAAATAATTTACACCAAGAAAAGGATAATTTCACAAAGAAAAAATACATCACATAATTTCACATTAAGAAATAAATCAGGGAAATATTTTACCGATAAGAACAAATTAATGAATTAATTTACTATGAAGAAAATAATTAATTAAATAATTTACCACTAAGAATAAAATTAATTAAATAATTTACCACTAAGAAAATAATTAATTAAATAATTTACCACTAAGAATAAAATTAATTAAATAATTTACCACTAAGAAAAAAATTAATTAAATAATTTACCACTAAGAAAGAAATTAATTAAATAATTTACCACTAAGAATAAAATTAATTAAATAATTTACCACTAAGAATAAAATTAATTAAATAATTTACCACTAAGAAAATAATTAATTAAATAATTTACCACTAAGAATAAAATTAATTAAATAATTTACCACTAAGAAAGAAATTAATTAAATAATTTACCGATAAGAATACAATTAATTAAATAATTTACCGCTAAGAATACAATTAATTAAATAATTTACCGCACGAGGGGTAACCGGGGCCCAAATTGGGGTGTAAAGAATATAACTACTGTTACCTGTCACGCATGCCGTAAGATGCGTCTAAGGAGGTTGGAGGTAGGGTTAGCTACCCCACACCGTATACAACACTAAATGGCTACAGAACGGAGAGCGAACCGAGTAAACGCTGGCTGAAACCGGAGACATCGCCGAAGGATAAGCAAGAGATCCAAATGGTGATGAAGATGTGACGTAAAACACACCAATGCTAAACAGTGGCTGCATGAAACAGTTTCCACATGAATAGAATTTATAGGGAGGCCTGGTACATCAGTTTGGGTGGTGATCGCGAGAGAGAGAAATAATTTACCACTAAGAATAAAATTAATTAAATAATTTACTTTTTTCACTAAGGATAAAATTAATGAAATAATTTATCACAAAGAAAACAAACGGAATTAAATAATTTATCACAAAAAATAAAATTAATGAAATAATTTATCACAAATAATAACATTAATGAAATAATTTACCACTTAAAAAATTAATTTAATAATTTACCACTAAGACAAAATTAATGAAATAATTTATCACTAAGAAAATATAAACGAAACAATTTTACACTTAGAAAACAGTAAATAAAATAATTCCCCACTAAAAATATTAGTTAAATAATTTTCCACTATGAAAAAAATAAATTATACAATTTTCATTTAAAATCGTTAAATGCATTAGCCCGACCCTTACACGGACTTTCCATTGAAACGGTGTTTGGTGATCTTTACAAGCACATTTGTCAGCTACTTGAGCAATGCATTAAATCTGTACTTTGTTATATTTACATGAACCATTTGGTCACACTTAACAGTTCTTTCGTTTAGAGTTCAAAACTTTCAAGTCTGATGACTTGGAATTGATGCAATAGTTTTCTAGTAAGAATGAATACGACGAATTGTAAAAGCTTTCTAAGTCTGAATAAAATATGTAACCAAGACAACGATATTGAACTCCGATGTGAAAGCAGTATGCATGTACACATCACAAACATGGAAAACTATGAAAAAGATTAGCAATAAAATATATGTATTTATTAATAGTTGACTGAGTTTGTTCCGGGTCATGCTGAGGTGAAGGGTAATGAGAGAGCGGATGCACTGGTGGGCAATGCTACGATCGAGAATGGGTCTTCTATGGACACAGGCGACATCATCAACGCTCTAAAAGAAAACATACCCACTGAAGCTGTAGCTGAAGCCATACGCCCGAGTGGTTACCGGGGCCCAAATTTGGGGTGTAAAGAATAGAACCACTGTTACCTGCCAAGCATGTCGTAAGAGGCGACTAAGGAGGTTTGGCTGAAATCGGATGCACATGTCCTAAACGTGTAGAAGTCTATGTGTTTAGGGGCCTACCAAACCAATGTGCAACGTATACACGTTCTTGGCAAAGATCAAACATATCACAAAGAGTGATTAAAATTGGTTGTAAAGACGAACGCAAAGAAGATACCCACTGAAGGTTTCAACGAATAAGATAAATGGTATTCTCTATCTCGGTTGCGCAAGTTGTGTATACTGATAGGTGTGTCAAGACGGGAAAACCACAAGAGAAAACCCAGTAGATACATCAATCAACACAGAACGGGAGTTGTTAGCCTAAGCCACTGAAATACATGCTTGGGGGAGCAGAAAATTATGGACATGTCCGATGTGCGATGGAGATGATCCTCAAATGAACAATGAACAAGTTGACTGAGAAAAATCTTACACATACATTAGTATGAAAACACACTATGTGTGAATTCACTACCAATGACACTGCGGAAACGAATACTCCAGAGTTATATTGAAATACTCACAAAATATATGAAACTGCAGTAAAACTATTTGATAGGCAAAACACGTAATCACAAAGTACTGTAGTTTTACAAATTATAAAAACAATGACAAAATGCAGCAACGTTTCAACCAACAAGACCTTTATCAAGCAAATGTTATATTGAACCATTATTATGTATAACAGCGAATCATAAACAAAAACAGACAATCAATACGTCATTGGAAGCTACATAGATGTGGCTTAACAGAAGAATGCTGAAAATTCCATGGACAGCAAAGAAAACAAATGAAGAGGTTTTAAATCAGGCCTGCACACTAAGAAACCTTATCAAAAGAATAAAATCAGACAATCAACGCTCTTCGTGCATATAATGCGAAGAGAAGGCTTAGAACATTTGGTGACAACAGGTAAAATTCAGGGAAGGAGAGGTCGTGGAAGACAGAGGGAGAAAATGTTGGATGATCTTACATCGTGGTTCGACAAAAGATCGACCACAGAACTGATTACCTGCACCAAGCAGAGAGATTTATGGAGAGACATGATCGCCTACGCCGGCAGGAATGACACTTGATTGATTGATACATTGATTAGTCAAAGATCATTGTAATGAATACTGATATCAATTGATAAAAATAACAGAGCAGTTCACCTATTTAGGTAGCAATTTTGATTGCACAAGAAATGTTATAAAATAAATTATGATACGAATTCTTCTTCTTCATTCTTCAGGTTGGCACCATTTACTTCTTTATAGAAGTGTTGGGGGTGAAACGTTGTGATCTTGTGTGTGCTTGTTCTTCTCTTCCACCATTTACTTCTTTATAGAAGTGTTGGGGTGAAACGTTGTGATCTTGTTGTGCTTGTTCTTCTCTTCACTTTACTTTTATAGAAGTGTTGGGTGAAACGTTGTGATCTTGTGTGCTTTTTTAAGGCACTTTGTAAGCTGATATTCATGTTCGTAAGGCTGTTCTTGATGCCGTCGCTCCATCTTTGCGTGGTCTTCCTCTTGCCTTGAACTCATTATACTTTTTCTGTGTGACTCTCTGTGGTAGGCGATACCAGGGCATTCTGGTCAGGTGTCCAAACTATTTAATCTGTTGTTTTTTTTATTTATAACTGGTTTCACATCCAGTCTCCTTCTGATTTCTTCATTTCTAATTTTGTCTCTTATTGTCACACCTGCAGCTCTTCTAAGACACATCACCTCTGTCGTTATGATTTTCCGCTCATTAGCTGCTGTTATGGCCATGTTACGAATTGTCAAATCGAAATCAGCTTTTAAAAGTCTAAATAAAATATGGAACTGCAAGTTATATAGTATTAAAACTAAATTACGAATTTTTTTATTCAAATGTATCAATCCTAACATATGCCAGCGAGAATTGGGAAATGACTAAAGATAAAGAAAGTAAGATGAATGCATTTGAAAATAAATGTCTGGAAAAACTAATGTACATAAGATAGAACGAATTCAGTTTGAATGCATAGAAATGTCTGGTCAATCACTAGTAACAACTGTTATGTGTATATGTTATAAGAAAGAGAAGATGAAGATATGTTGGGTACCCTCTGAGACGAAATGATCAAAGAATCACAAAGAAAGATTTGAAGGGGCAGGCAGAAGTTTCAAAACGGAAAGAACACATTGAGAAAAAACGTGAGTCGAACTTTGATTTAGAAAGGCTCAATTCAATAGAAAATCTGAAACACGTAAAAACAAACTACTGTAGTTTTACAAAATACAAAAACTATATAGCACTTTGTAAAACTACAGTAATTTGTTTTTACGTGTTTCGCCATTGCTACATAGTTTTACTGAGTCTTCCTTATAAAGAAAAGATTGAACGAGTTGTACAGGATAGAACGATTTAGACAAATTGCTTGCCAAGTATAGCCAAATTTATTCATGAATTGTTTGTAAGATAATATGTTTTCTCTATAAAAAAGCAGCGGATCCTAATAGAGTTTCAAACGAGAAAGATCAACTAGGATTACCGTTTAAGCTGTTACGAAGAAGACACCAGAAAGAAATATCGACCTAATCACAGCATCAGAGGCGTATATTTCAAATGTTCTAGAAATGCGCAGGATGCATAAGTGTAGCTTCCCAAATTTACTTGAAATATTAAGTTAGAATAATATTTTTTTAGAGATAATTAAGAAACGCTGGCAATGGATAGAACACACATTGAGAAGATAGACCAAAAGCATTGCAAGACAGGAATTATTTTGGAACTCGCAGGGAAAAAGGAGTAGGGAAAGGTCTAGAAATACCTGGAGAAGAGCGCTGGAGGCTGATATTAAAGGTGTAGACAAGATATGAAGGAATGGAAGGGATGACACGAGAGAGGAAATGTTGAAAGAAGTTTCTTGAAGACATGTGCTCAGTTGGGCGTTGAAATGTGAAGAAGTATTTTTTGGTAACTTTAATATAAGTACCTCAGTTTTTGCTAAATTTTGTAAAATTATAAATACAAAGTTGGTAATATTTTTTTAATAACGTGTGTTATTGTTGATGTAAGCGAGACATTTAGCGCGTGTCTTACATCAAGCAATGAGATGGGAGCCTTTACTTGCGTGCGGCAAGAATCAAGCACACAATTTATGTCTTCTTCCACACTACGATAGAGAGAGAGAGAGAGAGAGAGAGAGAGAGAGAGATACAGTGAGAGAGAAAGACGTCATAAGACGAATCAAGACATAGTAATGTGGACATGTGTGCGCCATCAGTTCAGCACACAGCTAGATTTTTCAACGGGAAAGCTTTGTTTTATACAGAAATATTTGTACATACCGATATATTTACTACTGTTGAGATCATCTAGTTTATTAGTGTATAAAGTATTAAATGAATTTTAAAACATTTTGATTTTAAATTAAATTCCTTCTATTAGATGCCCCAAAAATGAAATGTCTTTCTTTTCTTTAATTTATTTTGCTTCACAGCGTCAGAATAAGAAGAGATTTATAGAACATGATTTTGTGTGCACTTCTATAATTGTTTTTCACCGCCTCTGTTATTTCCGAGGTCCACCTTTTGCGTGGACGGTCTTTTACATTGTATACACTGTAACGGAGTAGCATTGTTCTTTGTATACACTGTAACGGAGTAGCATTGTTCTTTGTATACACTGTAACGGAGTAGCATTGTTCTTTGTATACACTGTAACGGAGTAGCATTGTTCTTTGTATACACTGTAACGGAGTAGCATTGTTCTTTGTATACACTGTAACGGAGTAGCATTGTTCTTTGTATACACTGTAACGGAGTAGCATTGTTCTTTGTATACACTGTAACGGAGTAGCATTGTTCTTTGTATACACTGTAACGGAGTAGCATTGTTCTTTGTATACACTGTAACGGAGTAGCATTGTTCGTTGTATACACTGAACGAGTCATTGTTCTTTGTATACACTGTAACGGAGTAGCATTGTTCTTTGTATACACTGTAACGGAGTAGCATTGTTCTTTGATACGACATAGATGTTCTGTTGGTAATCTGCTTGTATCGAACCATTTTTGTTGTGGTGAGTTTTTCTTCGATGTTTTCGTTCATAAGATAATTGATATTACAAGCTTTGTTGTCGAAATAGCTTGTTCTGATTTACAGAGCTTTTTCTTTTATCATTTGCCTTTTACCTACGGAGTCATTGTGTCACTGAGAGAGCATGTTCTATACCTAACATACATGTACACAAAGTGCTTGCTATACCTAACTAGCTTTTATTTCCTGCAGCTTTCCCTCAGCTTTTCTTTGATAACTGTACTAGCTTGCATACACTGTACGGTCTTGTTCTTTATACACTGTAACGGAGTAGCATTGTTCGTAACACTGAACGAAGCATTGTTTTGTATACCTGACGTCTTGTTCTTGTATACACTGTAACGATCATTGTTCTTTCACTGTCCATTTTCTTGATCCTGCGGAGTACTTCAGAAGCAGGACCCTTAACTAGCATTGTTATATTCCCCTCGGTCTTTCTGATAAGTAAGATAGCTTTGTCTTTGATCCAGCGCCAGCGTCTTTATCTAACCTGTTCGTTACACTGAGATACTGTCTTGTTCTCTCAACGATAGCAGTTCCTGTCATATTGTGACCATGTACAGTACATCTTTTCCTGTCTATTCTGTACGAACGGAGAGCACGCAGTTGATTGGGAACCTGTTTGGAATTTATGCGCGCTATTGATTTAAATTTCTAACGAGTTCAGAAAATATATTAAATGTTTACAACATTATATTAAATGTTTGTTTTTCCGAACTATAAATCACTTTTCTTTTAAAAAGTAACCAAGATTAAGCAAACATTATAGTGATCAAAAGTGTATGCCCGAGTGGTTAGCTGGGACCCAAATTGGATGTAAAGAATAGAACCACTGTTACCTGCCACGCATGTCGTAAGAGGCGAATTATGGCGGCTGCAGAACGGACAGAAGAACCGAGTAAACACTGGCTGAAACCGGACACATCGACGAAGGATAAGCACCAGAACTCCAAACGGTGCTGAAGATGTGACGTAAAACACACCAATGCTAAGGCTTCATGAATCAGATTTCCACATGAATAGAATTTATGGGGAGATCTGATACATCAGTCTGGGCGGTGATCGAGAGAGAGAGAGAAGTGTATGATAATAATAATAATAATAATAACACGTTGAACTGGAAATATAATGTGTGAAAGTCATTATAGAAACATTTTTGATTTTATGGAGTAGAACATCAGGAAAGAAGGTGAGAGGAAGACCACGAAAAGACGGACAGATCGCATAAAAGAATCTATCAAAAGTAAACATAACTATCCCCAAGGCAATAGATCAGCGCAAGACAAAAACAGAAACGATGACACTGTGAAACAAATCGGTAACAGCGTGACGACAAAAGAAGAATAGTATACAATTTCATATTACAGGACAACTTGGTACCAAGGATCGAGATACGTCATTGCATACCATGTCTGTTAAATGAAAGATACAGTCGATGCTTCTGAAGATTCAAAATGGCTAGTTTCGGTATGAGTTGATGTCATCTTTCGAAGTTTCTAACCTCAAGAGGCTTACGTGGATCTACTGTCATGTGCATGAGGTGTTTGCGGTAGTGAGAAAGCGGCCAGGCTTGCATCAACATCATCGATTGTTGGGGATTTGAACATGAATAAGAAGGATGTTCTTCGGTCACTTCGCGTCTGCCTGTTGGATGAAGACACTAAAATAGATATTGAATCGATCCACCGATTTAAGCAGTTTGGAAGTTACCGGTTGTACGGGTATAACTGTATACCTGTGGGGCAGAGTGGGGAGTGGGTTTAACCAGCGAGCCACGACAATCATCGTTATGCATTCTATTCGATATCAGTTAGGGGAGACTGAGCACCTATGGGTCTGACCGGAGTTTAAGGACGTCAGTTCAAGAACTGGATGCCGAAAGGGCAGTGGGGAGCGTGATCAACTAGCGATCCACGGCAAACATCATTATGCATACACTTCGATATCTGTTAGAGAGACTTAGCACCTATGGGTCTGCCCAGAGTGCAATATCGCCAGGTTCAGTAACCAATAATCAATCAATAAAAGAATGCTAAAGTAAAAGACCAGTATTTTAGTCTTCACTACGCCCGTGTGGTGCCGGTGGGGCCCGCAAGGAAGCAAAAATAGTACCACTGCGACCTACAAGGCATGCCGTAAGAGGCGACTGATGTATGACCTAGGAAAGCTACCCTAGTAAATAAAAATCATCGCAGAAATCGGATGTGTTGGCCTACTTGTAGGCGCACAACGTACAATCGCTCTTTACAGGCTCAGATCACATACAAATCACACAGAGTGGTTAACAAGTGGTCAATATGAAGCATTCGAAGAAGAAGTTTCACTAGAACATTCTAATCACGTGTCACACAAAACGCTAAATTAGATCAAATTATTTTATTATTGTAGCTTATATCCGTAGAGAAAATGTGAGAAATATTTGCAATTTAATCAAAACGTTTCTGTTAGGAAGGGTAGGAAATAAAGAGTCGATATTACTTCATCATGGCTGTGAGGCATGAGTTATTTATTGATTTGTTTAAAAAGTTGAAAAACGGATTTAATGTCTTTGAATGCAAGTTCTACAGAAGAGAATAAGAAAGGTATGTCTTCTTTATGCCCTTTTAACTTCGATTGGGGCATAGGCTCTAAGTCAACTTATGCCAAGTCTTCCTATCTTTAGCTATCTCCTGCAGACCACGTGTTGCCGAAACCCGCAATGTGAGCAACAATAGTAATACTACTACCAACATGGCATGTAAAAGACGGTTCAAGTAGGGTTTTGTGTGGGGCTGGCTAATCTATCTGGTAGACAATTTTAGCTACATAATCCAACCAACTATATAAAATATGAACAGAACAAAGAACAAATATTTCCATATTACAACAGCTTAAAAGTGAAGAGAATTCGTTTATAACTAAAAGACAAATGAGAAGAATGAAATATTTTGTAAATATATATACATATATATCTCCCTTGTGTTGACTGGACTCGCAAGGGAACAAGAATAGTAACACTCGACCTACATGGCATGTCGTAAGAGGCGACTGATGTAGGGGTCTAGGGATGCTACATTAGTAAATAAAAAGTGTCGCATAAATCGAATGTGCTGGCCTACTTGTAGGCGTATAACTGGCACAACTTACAATCGCTCAGACTCAGATCACATACAAATCACACAGAGTTGTTTAACAAGTGGTCCATACGGAATACTCAAAAAAGAAGAATACATATATATATATATATATATATATATATATATAGAGAGAGAGAGAGAGAACGAGTATGGATCTGAAGAAGGTCATTCTAGAAGGCAAGATACTGAGTAGACGAAGCCGAGTGGTTACCGGGTCCAAATTTGGGGTGTAAAGAATAGAACCACTGTTACCTGCCACGCATGTCGTAAGAGGCGACTAAGAAGGTTTGGCTGAAATCGGATGCACATGTCCTAAACGTGTAGAAGTCTATGCGTTTAGGGACCTACAAACCAATGTGCAACGTATACACGTTCTTAGCAAAGATCAAACATATCACAAAGAGTGATTAAAATGGTCGTAAAGAACGAACGCAAAGAAGAGGAAGAAGTAGACGAAGGAGAGGGAGACCTAGGAAACGATGGGTGCAGGATGTTGTTTGTTGCGTACGTTCTTCTCAACCAATTTAACCACTATTTGTGATCTTTGTCGTTTGCGCCAAGAACGGGATTACGTTGCGTCCCCGTTAGATCTCTACGGCATATTAAGCAGCACATCTGAATTTGGGCACAAAGGTATGCCCATTATTGTTACATTTACATGTACATTACATTCGCCATGTGTCTTGTTATACTTATATTAACATTACATTCGCCACGTGTCTTGTTATATTTGCATGTACATTACATTCGCCATGTGTCTTGTTATACTTATATTAACATTACATTCGCCATGTGTCTTGTTTTATTTGCATCTACATTATATTCGCCATGTGTCTTGTTATATTTATATTAACATTACATTCGCCATGTGTCTTGTTATATTTGCATGTACATTACATTCACCACGTGTCTTGTTATATTTATATTAACATTAAATTCGCCACATGTCTTGTTATATTTATATTAACATTACATTCGCCATGTGTCTTGTTTTATTATATTAACATTACATTCGCCATGTGTCTTGTTATATTTATATTAACATTATATTCGCCATCTGTCTTGTTATATTTGCATCTACATTACATTCGCCATGTGCCTTGCTATATTTATATGTACATTACATTCGCCAATTATTATTATTATATTATATTCCTCTCGTACGGCCATACGTCACATAAGACCTGTAAGCAATTTCTCCATACTATTCTATCCGGTACAACATGTTCAATGTCTTCCATGGAATTTAGTCCGACATGTCGCACCCCTCTCAGTGAAGTTCACTTCGGGGTTTTCCTAGCGCGTCCTTTCTTTCTTGAACAATTTGCCTCCCACCTCAATTCCTGCTTTGTGATTCTTCTCTTATTTATTCTCACAGTATGCACAACATATCTCCATCATCTATTTCTTTTAAAAGTTGTTAATAGTGTTTGACCAGCTATTCCCTCTGCTTCATCTCTTTTTCTAAATTCGCTCATTATACGTTCATTATCTTTCGCAGACATCTATTTTCACAACACATAACGATCGCCCGAGTGGTTACCGGGGCCCAAATTTGGGTGTAAAGAATAGAACCACTGTTACCTGCCACGCATGTCTTAAGAGGCGTCTAAGGAGGTTTGGCTGAAATCGGATGCACATGTCCTAAACGTGTAGAAGTCTATGTGTTTAGGGCCTACCAAACCAATGTGCAATGTATACACGTTCTTGGCAAAGATCAAACATATCACAAAGAGTGATTAAAATTGGTCGTAAAGAACGAACGTAAAAAAGAAAGAAAAGAAGACAACACATAACTTACTTTCTATATCTTTTTATTTTCCAAATCTCGTGTGGAATATTTTTCCCACCGTAACAGCTCTCAGAACGACCCAGTCTTAATTAGACACCAGCAAAAGCATTGGTAAGTAAAGACTACCAGCGCCCGCGTGCCCAGCATGTTCGTAGCGCGTTTGACTACGGGTGACTAGTCCTCTGTAAGTGCGGGTTCAACTCCGCGGACTGGCAGAAAAGCTACAGGTTCCCCAGATTTACGGTGTTCATTGGCACCGAGCCGAAGGGTTACGATGTCCATGACACCGAGCCGAAGAGCTTTCAGTTCAAGTGCTTCTGGATCGGGAAAAAAAAGACTACCAGCGTGATGCTGACCATATCACCCATCGTGTGCCGACGATAAATTAAAAATACGGGCATTACATCCTATTCCCCAATATACCTTGAGATATGAAAAAGAGTTCCCATTTTCTTTTTCTCTCTGACATATTCTTCAATTCTCTCCACAAAATTAAACGTACATTACATTCTCAAACTGTCTTGCTAAATTTACTTCTTCATTACATTCTCAAACTGTCTTGTTAAATTTATTTCTTCATTACATTCTTCCAGTATCTTGTTGAATTTCAATTTATTTCTGTATCCCTAACACAACATTGCGTGTCTACGGTTTGTTTATCGTTTCTGATCTCCTCAGGAATATATCCAGATGTATCCTCAGTTTCCGTTCTTTAATTTAAAAGGTATTAAATTCACGTTCATGCATTTTAAAGTTAATCTTCTATTACCAGTAGTATTGAGAATCTATGAGATTCTAGCACGAAATGTAGATGTTACATACAGCATATATATATATATGGCCATTTTCGTCTTTACAAGCTGTCAATTTGCAAGTGTTTTACTGTGACAACTTCTGTGAGGAGCGTCTGGAGTAATGGATTAAAGCGCGGCGCACATACGGGAGACGTGCGTTCAATCCACGATAAGGCCAATTATTTTTTCTGTCGGGAGCATAAAAGAAAAATTGTTTCGCAGCAACTGCACTAGCCATTAAATTCTTCAGGATGATGTCACCTTCCGTCCTACACCGCCCTAAAAAGTGGTATTACAGTCAGTGACGAGATTAACTTCTGAGTTTCCGCTTTTCTCTCTTGTCTTTCAGCTCATCCCTAAGTCTCTTTTCAAAATACTGCGCACTTGCGCAATGTCGCTTTCCACACAAAACTCTCATCAGCTAGTTTGTCCCATTTGCTGGAGTTGCTAGAAAAATTCTTCATTGAGACCCGATCTCACTCTCCTTAATCTTCTTCTTCTTCAATGAACTTCAGCTTTGCTTCTATCAGGCATCCTTATGTCTGAACAGTGACCTGCCTTGGTGCCTTGGAAGAAAAACAACTGCTAAACGGCTCTACGGACAGGAAGTAGCAGATATTCAAGACAGTTGCAATTCAGAAATAGGAGAAAAAGACAACGAGGAAGACGATAATGAAAACGAGGAGGCACAAAATAAGAAGGAGAATAAAATGGAGAAAAAAATATGAAAAATGATGAGTAAGAAGAGGAAAAGGAAGAAGAAAAATAAATAAATAAATAAAAGTTAAGAAGATGATGAAGGATACGATGAAGAGGAGGAAGAAGAAGATGAAGTAAAAAAATAAGAAGAAAGCGAAATAGAAAAAAGAAAAGAAGAAGAAGATGACAGAAATGCCAAAAGATATAAAAAAGTAGAAGAAGAAAAAGAAAGTCAAGAAAAGATGTAAAAGAAGGAGTTAAGAAAAAGATTATTTTTTTTAATTTAAAAGAAGAAGAATGAGGTGAGAAAAAAAGATTAAAAAGAAGAAAGAAAAAGAGATGACGGAGAAAAGGAAGAAAAGATTAAAAGAAGAAAGAAAAAGAGATGACGGAGAAAAGGAAGAAAAGATGAATTAGAAGAGGAAGAAAAAGGGAAAAATGAAAACGAAGAAGATAAAGAAAACGTGAAAGATGAAGACAAAGGAGAAGAAGAAGAAGAAGAGTAGAGACAAAGAAGAAGGAGAAAAAGAAGAAGAAACAAGACGACAAAGAACCTCCTATAAAAGTTGTTTGAGCAGCATAACCCAGTAAAATGAGCATTTCACAATATTGCTTTTACGTTATCGCTGTGCATTTTTGTTTTAAGAGATCAATCTGAAATCGAACACACAAAAACGCCCCCAAAAACCCAGCAGATGAACGCATTTGCCGACAACAACCGCAACGTCCAGGGGCCAGTAAACCTTAGCTATTCCCGAAACCAGTTATCGCATGTTTGCATTTGCATTTATAGATGTGTATTATTATCCTTATCGACCTCCTTTTCCTTTATTTTTTGTCCCTTTATAAGTGGTGTTTCTTCTGATCCTATCTGTTTCCGATTTGACAAACGTTTACCTCCATAACTCAAACCACACAATTCACCACTATATACTAATATGTAATAATAATGTCTTCATGCCATTTTAGATATTAGCAGTGGTGGCTCGTCATTAAGGGCCAGAGCGGCAGGACCCCACCAAATATAATATGTAACGTGTATTTATTATTTAATGAATTAAAATATAACCTAACCCAAAACCATGATTTTCCGAAAATGTGTGTCTGGCCCCACCAACAAAAACGATCACGAGCCGCCACTGGATATTAGGATATGAAGCGCTTGTCATTTCGCATTGCTATACCCTAGTGTCACAAAAAATAACTATATGTGAAATGCGCTGCCTGCGAAAAGTTACCAACAACACCAGAAAAGACAGAGTCACCAACATCAGCATAAGAAAGAAAGTTGGCACAGAACCTTGCTTAAATTACATTGAGAAACAAAGAGTGAAGTGGTTTGGTCACTTAATAAGAATGCATCCAAACTCCATAGTATACAGTCTTCTACAACAGAACTTCAGGAAAGAAGGCGAGAGGAAGACCACGGAAAGGATGGTTAGATAGCATAGCAGAATCCTGTCAAAGAGCAAAAATAACTATCGTCCAAGCCACCAGAACAGTACAAGACAAAAACAGAAAACCACAACACTGAGCAACAACCCGGTATCAGTGACGACAAAAGAAGAAGAAGATGTGTCAGAAGGTAGGAGTGTCAGTTCCTTTCTCATCATGCAGAACGTCAGTATGAGATTAAACAAAGCCCCTTTTGCCCGAGTCGATAGGAGAACAACATCATCATCATCATCAACATCATCATCATCATCATCATCATCAACATCAACATCATCAACATCAACATCATCATCAACATCATCAACATCAACATCATCAACAACATCATCATCAACATCATCATCATCATCATCAACATCATCATCATCATCAACAAATAGCCTGTCCTGATCAGAGCATTTTCCCTCACACAATTCTTTGGAATGTCTCTCATAGACCAGATTTCCCGCCTCTGCCGTCGTCATGCTAAAATTATCAGTTACACCTTGAATCTATATCCGTGGCATTCCTCATCTTTCCTTTTACTGGGATGCCTCCTTCCATAATGGTCTTCTTCAACTCTTAGTATCTCTTTCATCCTCATCATCCCATAGCTTGTCCCTTCCGGAACTTGTCTCCCATGACAGCTGTCCTGAAAAACACTCTATTCTGTGAGTTGACCGGCGTCAGCAGCAGTCATTCTCAGATCGTCAATGACATCTTTCACCCATCGCTTCTACAGGGTGTTCAAGATAATTGCAGCCCCATTAACAAATCGAGAGTTGTCAGATAACCTATCGCGTTGTGTCTATTTACTATTTAAACCGGTTCTGGCTGGCTCGTTCTACGTCACATTTGTTCATCGCCCCTTCCCGCACTACAATTACATACCGTCACACAACCTTGACCTATACTACGTCATAGCTGAACCTTCTCATTTCCATACATATATGCCAGATTAGCTCCATTCACAGGCTGCTTTTAAGTTGAACACCCTGTATATCCAGAAAGAACTCAAAATAAAGAAACCTGGATTATGCTACAATTAAGAATGATGTATATATATATATATATATATATATATATATATATATATATGTGTGTGTGTGTGTTCTCTTCTCTGTCTATAATATACGAAATTTGCTTCCAAAATACAATCTTCAGACTTAGAACGGGACACTGCAGTCTCAGAGCACACCTCTACAGAATGGGTCTCAGGGACTCGGCGGCCTGCACCTGTGGAGCACCAAAGCAGTCCCCAGAGCACATCCTGCAAGACTTCCCTAGTCTGAGTAGTGAGAGATTGGAGATCTGGCCAACAGAAACAACACTACAAGACAAACTATGGGGAACCGGTGAAGACCTCAAGCGCACCGCCCTGTTTATGACACATGCCGGAGTAGTCGCATAGCAAAAGTTGATCGCAGAAGAAGAAGATTCCAAAATAAAATCGTTAATAACAATAATTAAAATAGGTTTCTTACAAAATCTCACCATCTTCAACAATTAATCCGGAAATTTCCACAAAAGTTAGTGCGCTGTCCCTTTTTCTTCTTCATCTTTGCGAGCATCGCTTAGACTGATGTACCAGATTTCCCCATAAATCTTATTCATGTGGAAATATGATTCATGCAGCCTTTAGCAGCGGTGTGTTTTTCGTCACATCTACAGCGCCATTTGGAGCTCTAGTGCTTATCTTGCGCTGTCACTGAGATTTTTCTGTGCAGGAAAATGAACGATGCAAACATGGTACAAATCTCCAAAGTGTACTTTTAAAAGATCAACTACTCAGTCAACCAATCAGTTTACCCAGTTTGTATCAGGAATTTTACTATTGGGTGACACCTTCACCGTCGCCCAACCTTTTTTTTTATTCCTACTTCTGAAGTTCACGATTTTGCAATTTTCAGTGTTCCTGTTTTATTATTTTTTATATTATTATTATTATTGCTTTATTATGTTTTACTATGTTTTATTACGTTTTATTACGTTTTATAACGTTTTATAATGTTTTATTATGTTTTATTATGTTTTATTATGTTTTTATGTTTATTATTATTTTTGTTATCTGCTTTGACTAAAAACTCGTTGACACGAATGAAGAAACTTTTTTTGGTTTCTCTTCTTCTCTCTCTCTCTCTCTCTCACTTTCTCTCTCGCGATCGTTCTTAAGACCGTTTTTATCATTCTAATGTGAAATATAAAGCCTAACACCAAAAACTGGTGTATTTTTGTGTTCATGCTGACTTGTTTACATTTCAAAATTGGTACAATTTGTTCTATGATTTGATTTGTTTTATTGCATTTATGTTAGATTTCATTAGTTATATTTCTATTTGCTGAAGAAATGCTCCCCAGAAATGTAACTTCTTTAACTATATATATATTGTATGTGAGAATACTTGCGATCGATACTTGTAAACAGGGAATCTAAACGCTACATAACTCCAACCAGATGGCGGAAGGTAAGAAATATAATAAGTTTGGATTCGGAGAAAAGTTGAAGAACTTGTTAGAATCGATATCTCATTATTCAGGACGTCTCCATCTGTTCCCGATCTCACTCTCCTTAATCTTCTTCTTCTTCAATCAACTTCAGCTTTGCTTCTATTTTGGTATGGGTCATGAAATGGATGGCGCGACTGATGTTTTCGGCTGTCGACAATATTACATCTCAAAGGACTGCTCCTTTTGGTCAGATTTCCAGGAAGCTGAAAGAGGCGGAGCAATACTAGGGTCCAGTGTGCATACTTATCGATTATCCCATCTTGATGCTGAAAACGATTGAGCACATAAATCTTATATAATGACAACTGGAAAAACAAACATGACAAAGGATATTTTTTTATCAAGAGAGAAGATAGAAAATTTGAACAGTTTTTAATATATTGGTTCACTGCTAACAAAAGATGAAAATGGGATGAAGGAAATTAAAAGAAGAACCAAAATAGACTTTAAAAAAATTAAGCAGCTAAAAACATTGTGAAATAGAATTGATAGGAAAACAAAAATCAGAATGCTAAGGGCATATATATTCCCAGTGGCGACACATGAGTATAAAGTATAAGACAGTGGAAACGCTTTCATGTGCTTTTCAAAACATAAGTGATACAGAAGAGTCGTCAGTGTATCATGGATAGAGAAGAGATCTATTTGATCTTTTCAGAGGGAAACGCAATATCGTAGGAAACTGGCTGATGCTACAAAAAATGAATGAGAAAAGTGAAATAATTTGAATATATGAAAAGACATGATGGGTGGGAAAAACACCGTTATGGAAGAACGCATCCCATCATAGAGACGACGGCGACAATGGAGAAGATGGATTCAGGATGTGAATGATGGTTTGAGCATCATAATAATAGCCGTCCATCGCAAGCGATGATGACAACAATCTCAGACGTGTGCTGTTGCACGTCTCTGGTGTGTGCGGAGGTGACTGTAGAGCCCAATCCTAGAACAGAATCCCCGACCACAGGTGGGGCATACATGATCAAGGTTAGACACGTGCGTGTTGTGTGCTCTGTCTTTTCGCGCTGCTCGTTTTCTCTGTGACTCAACAATACGATGATTCTCAGCTATTCGGTTCCTCTTTTGTTGTTACAGCGCCACATTTGGCGATCTTGCGCAAGGGATTCCAGCACGTATTGTCTATATCAAAGCATTTCAGAGACACTTTAAGAGTGTCTTTAAAGCGTTTTTCTGTCCACCAGCTAAACGTCTGCCCCTTCAAGCTCGCCATACATCAACTGTTTTGGGATGCGTTTATCAGGCATCCGAGCAACGTGACCGACCCATCTCACTTGGGCCTTCTACAACTTGGTTTGAGCATACGGATACGGAGGCGGAACATTTGGCGAGAAATTTCGAAGGATTGTTAGGGTAGTAATATCATCAAATGAACATTAGGTGGTACGGCAAGATAATCAACTCTAAAGTACTTCAACGTACAAACGTGTCTTCCATCATAGACATGTTCAGCAGTAGACGACTAAGATGATTAGGACATGCGCGAAGAATGGGCAGTTACTGCGTACCAAAACAGATGTTGCTCTGTGAACTTTCGGAGGGGAAGAGGCACCAAGGGAGACCACTGCTTAGTTATAAGGACGTCTGCAATGCCTTAATGCATAACTTTTTTTTATTGGTCCCAGCAAATGGGAAAAACTGGCTGATGACCGAGTTATGTGAAAAACAACATTACGCAAAGGTGCAGAATCTTTTGAAAAGAGACTTAGGGATGAACTGAAAGACAAGAGAGACAAGCAAAAACTCAGAAGTTTTCACAATAAAACACTTGCCAATTGACTGTCTATAAAGACGAACAAGGTCATATATTACTGATGATAGTAGCAACTATCATCATTGAAATAAAAATAGCAGGTCGTATAGATCAGCGGTTCCCAAACTTTGTATTACCACCCAACCCCCTCCTCTTCATAATACATTTTGCTACCACGGATCCCCACCAAAAGTTTCAATATTTGAAACTGTACATGAATGAATTATCTGTGTTTTACAATACTTAACAATGTCTGCAATTTAACATTTTAATAAACAGGAAGAGGTTTCATTTTGCCTTGAACAAGACGCGCCATCATTAGCATCATCAGTACATTTGCGTTTCAATTTCAGACAGCGATCCATCCTGAAGCTCAGCAAAATATATTGTAGCAAAATTCATACAAATCAACTTTATTTATCCTTTATTTCCCAAGATCGTTTCAGCCAATTACTTACTTAAATTCCATTCTTCTAGCGATGGAGTTATTATTACACCACACCAACAGTCAAGCTGGCTCCAATTTCTCAGACTGTGAGAAACTTCAAATCTTCTTTAATTTTGTCCTGTCAGACATTTAGACTCCGGTCTAGTCCGGGTCCTTTGATTTCGCAGCGGAATTAGTTTACAACTGTTTTTATACATGTTTTTAAAATTTATTTTTCTTTTTGAAATGTCAAAGATCATAATGTTTCTTCAAGCGCTTGATGACCTCCTGTGAGTACCTGCAAACCCTCGAGGGTCCACCGACCCCAGTTTGGGAAACGCAGGTATAGATAATAACTTCGGAATAATTTATAAATCAGTATCTCTGTCCAGGAAGTGAAGAAGATGGGAGTAAGAATGGAAACTGCAAAACACGATAACTTTGTTAGAAGCACGAAATATTTGATTAATCAACACAGAACGAGTGTGAGTAATCACTATACTTTTGTAAAGATATTGTAGAGGAGATGGGAGCACCCAGTGGCGGCTCGTCATTAAGGGCCAGTAGGGCCGGGCCCCACCAAAAATTAAGTGTAACGTGTATTTATTATTGTATGCATTAAAACATATTCTAACCGAAACTATGATTTCTCCGAAAATTTCTGTCTGGTCCCACCAACAAAAATGATCACGAGCCGCCACTGGGAGCACCTATAGACCTGTCCGGAATGCTGTGATGATCTTTCGAATCAATAAACCCTAAACTTATTCCCCACAGAGAAAGCTGGAAGTGTCATAAAAGTTGAAAACGAAGTATATTTCTTTTAAAAAAAAAGAATCTTGATTATGGTGAAACAAAAAACAAAAATTAAAAATTTGGGGTGCAATTATTATGTTTTTGTTCAGTTTCGACAATCCTAGCTATTCAACAGCAAAGTTCTCAATCTATCTGAAATAATCTCGACTTTCTCAATAATTATTTTTAGATAGCCAAACATTTAATAAGCAGGAAATGAAACAGACGATACAGACACAAGAAACATGACACGTTGTATGTCTTCCCGTCATGCAATACGATAACTCTGTATTTTGATAGAGCTCTTCGGCCCTTGAGGATGTGAAAATCTCTGACATCTGTAAAAGTAGATTAGCTGTAATGATGACAAATAGGACGAGAGGGGCGTGTTGTTGGCGTAGAAGATAGCTGTGTCCTTTAGAATGATGAAGATTAAATGCCAAGTGGGCATTTTCCATTTCGCGACAGTTCATCGCTCGTGGGAACATTGGGTTTAAACAACGTCATTGTCACGCTGACCGCTCCTCATTCCTTCTCTAGCTGTCACTCACATATTTCTGCAACTCTTCTATCTGTATCCATATTTTTTTTTCATCTATGTATCTTCTGCCTACAACGATCAATCTCTTGTTTCTTCTCTCTCTCTCTCTCTTTATTTCTTATTGTCTTAGCAATACTTACTTACTTACTTAATCCCGTCATGCCTAGTGACACATGGGGCTTCAGAAAGGACTTTCCATGCTCTCCTGTCCTGTGCAACCTTCAGCGCAGAGCCCCACGTCAGAGATGCGGTGTCCAGTTCCTCTTCCATCATGCGCCTCCATGTTGTCCGTGGTCTGCCTTTCTTTCTCTTTCCCTCTGGTGTCCAAGTGAGGGCTATCCTTGCAGGCATTTCTTGTCTCATTCTCATAACATGTCCGAGCCATTTCCATCTTCTCTTTTGAGTATGTCATTCATTGCCTCTTGTCTTGTGTCTTGGAGTAGTTGGTTATTGGATATTTTTACTGGCCAAAAGATTCCCAAGATTCTGCGAAGACAAGAGTGGTGAAAACTGACAGCCTGCTAGTATCTCCTTTGGTCATCCTCCAACACTTGATCCATAGAGCAAAACTGGCAAAACAATGCTTTTATAGAGTTTAAGCTTTGTGGTCCTATTGTAGATTTTGGACTTCCATACTGGTTTCATTCTGGCAAAAGCGGTTCTGGCCTTACTTAGACGTGATTTTATATCTTCCTCTGTGCCACCATTTAGTGTCAGTACGCTACCAAGATATGTAAACTGCTCAACCCTTTCCAGTGTTTCATTTTCTAACATTACTGGTTGTTGGATTTCACTGTTTGTCATAATTTGTGTTTTTCCTGTGTTTGTTTTAAGGCCTACTGTCTTTGCCGTGCTGTGAAGTATTGTACTTTTCTCTTGTATATGTTCATATTTGTGTGACACCAGGGCTATATCGTCTGCAAAGTCTCTTAGCAATACGTATAAATATATATCTTCTTGTATATTTATTTACCTTCCTTCTTCTCGTTTTGCCCTATATATTCCTGATATGTTACTTCTGACTGATTTTTGCTTGAAGGCCTGCTTTACTTATTATAAGTGTCCCCCATGATCATTGCACTTCAGTGAGTAACCATGTGTGCTGCGATCTATTTCTTACAAAGGAAGATGTCAACGGCAGTGCATGAACTCCGTAGCACAGGCGAGGGTCACCGATGTAATTTAGAAGATTGTAAAAATATTTTGTAAAAATTTAATATTTTTATCTTTCTACTGAATTTGGAAAATACTGTCAATCGTTCTTTTACGTTCTCAATTTGAATACGGGACTTTTGTTTTATCATTCATCTCCGATAGGACTAGAAACTCCATCTCCCCTACACTGAAATCAGGGGTCTCTGCAAAAACTCCGGTCGCTCAATCAATCAGTGTTGCTCGCTATACGACGTACCTTCTCCGTCTTCAGATGTAATTTATTTACCGATATGTTCTACTGTGAATATCTCGGTTCACAAGAGCTAACAAGAGAAGAAAACTGGATGAAGACAATCAAAAGCTACCAAGAGATGAAAACTGGATGACGGCAATCAAAAGCTACCAAGAGATGAAAACTGGATGAAGACAATCAAAAGCTACCAAGAGATGAAAACTGGATGAAGACAAGGAAAAGAAGAACAATCATACATAAACTCAAAACATCAACTAAATACAGTCATATAATGAAACGTTTAGGGAAGTAAAGATCAGAATACTAATAGCATGCATATTCCCAGTAGCAACATATGAGTGTGAACTCGGGATCGCGAGAGATATGAGTGTGAACTCGGGATCGCGAGAGAGAGATATGAGTGTGAACTCGGGATCGCGAGAGAGAGATATGAGTGTGAACTCGGGATCGCGAGAGAGAGATATGAGTGTGAACTCGGGATCGCGAGAGAGAGATATGAGTATGAACTCGGGATCGCGAGAGATATGAGTGTAAACATTGTCATTTAACAAGGTAGAGTTTATAAATGTGCTTTCAAAACGTACGCCGCCCGTGTGTTGCAGGGCTCGAGGTGAGCAAAGAATAGTAACACTGCGACCTACAATGCATGTCTAAGAGGCGATTGAGGTAGGGGTCTAGGGAAGCTACCCTAGTAAATAAAAAGCTTCGAAGAAATCGGATGTGCTGGCCTACTTCTAGGTGCATAATTGGCACAACGTACAATCGCTCTTAGGCTTAGATCACATACACATCACAAAGAGTGGTCGATATGGTGCGTCCGAAGAAGAAGAAGATGAAGCACAAAAAACGAATATCCTAGATCCGGCAATAATCCTTGAGGTCTCTGGAAAAAATGCACTCGTGAACAGAACTGCGCGGTCCAGATTCAAACCCATAAGCTTCGCAATGTAAGGCAATGGCTTAATCACTTAACCACAGAAACCCTCTAACACGTTAACTGTGTGTATTATAAGTTTGTGTATTTAAAAAAATTATAAATATTAGTGGTTGAAGTACAAACACTCAATGACCAGCTATCTACACACAACACAGTCACATTCTAAACTAGATAAGTGTCCAGCATCAGGGTTAGGGAGTGAATTAACTGCGATATCCCCAAAAGAACGAAAAACTACACTGACAACTAATACAGAGCAACAAAAAAAAGTCAGATTTTGGTTTTTTAATATTTTTTTAAACTGGCGAAAAAAAAATTTTGTTGAGGAGGAAATAAGTAAAGTGGGAAATGTTAATGGTTTTTTAAGTCGTTTAGTTTCTTCTCTTTCTATTTTTTCTTTCTCCGATCCTGTTTTGCCTTACAGCGTCAGGTCAAGAAGAGATTTCTAAAACGGGTCTTTGTGTGCGCTTCGTAGATAGTGTCTTTCGTCGTCTCTGTTATCTCTGAGTCCATCTTTTGCGTGGCCGGCCTTTTACTTTGTATCCATTGTATCGGAGCAGCATTGCTCTTTGAGGTGCACTGTCTGTTGGTAATCTGCTAAGTGGCCGAACCATTTAATTTGTTGTTTCTTGATGAAATTTAGTACTGATGTCGCCCGAGTGGTTACCGGGCCCAAATTTGAGGTTAAAGAATAAACCACTGTTACCTGCCACGCATGTCGTAAGAGGCGACTAAGGAGGTTTGGCTGAAATCGGATGCACATGTCCTAAACGTGTAGAAGTCTATGCGTTTAGGGGCCTACCAAACCAATGTGTAACGTATACACGTTCTTAGCAAAGATCAAACATATCACAGAGGTGATTATAATTGGTCGTAAAGAACGAACGCAAAGAAGAAGAAGAGTACTGATGTTGTACCCACTTTTTTCCTGATGTCTTCGTTTCTCAATCGGTCTCTTCTTGATAATCCTCAGCATTTTGTGTAGACACTTCATCTCTGTCGTGACTAGTTTCTTCTATCATTTGATGTCACCTTCTCTGATGCATTGTTTAATTATGATCGAATCATAGACATGTTTTTTTCCTTCTTCCTAGTGGTGCATAAGTCCTAATATAAGAACGATTTTCTGGTCAACATTATGTTAAACTGTCGTTACCGCCCGTAGTACCGCTTTTTAGGGCTGTGTAGGACAGGGGGACAAGAGCATGATCAATTTAATGGCCCCATGGCTAGTGCAGTCGCTGCAAAACTGTTCAGGTTAATGGATAGTAGCAGTAGTAGCAGTAGTAACGATAGTAGGTAGTAGTGTTAGTAGTACTATAGCAGTAGTAACAGTAGTAGTGATAGTGTATAGGCACTAAAGTAGTAGTACTAGTAGCAGTAGTAACAGGAGTCTAGTAGCAGAGTAGACAGTGCAGCGTGTACAGTAGCAGTAGTAACAGTTAACTAGGCAGTGTAACAGGTGTACTAGGACAGTGCAGGAGCAGGTGACATAGCGCAGTCGGCGGCACAGAGCAGGAACAGAGGCTAGGCAGTGAACAGAGAGACAGGACGCAGGGAGAGGCAGTGCGCAGACAGGCGTGCACGTAGCGGTAACAGAGTAGATGGCAGAGTACAGGAGACTAGAAGTAACGAGTAGACTAGGCAGAGAACAGGTGACTAGTAGCAGAGTAACTAGGCAGCGGTAGATAGTAGCGAACAGTGTAATACTAGAGCGAGTAACGTAGTAGTACAGAGTACTAGTAGCAGTAGAGCAGAGTGTATGCTGCGTAGTCTAGAGCAGGCAGACAGTGCAGTGTAAAGAGTGATGAGCAGGTAACAGGTGACTAGTGCAAGTAACTAGTAGTAGTAGCTAGTAGTAGTAGTAACAGAGTAGTAGTAAGTAGAGCAGAAGTAGACAGTAGTAGTACTAGTAGCAGTAGTAACAGAGTAGTAATAGTAGTCAGAGTAACGTAGTGCAGTAGTACTAGTAGCAGTAGTAGCAGAAGTAACAGTAGTAATACTAGTAGCAGTAGCAGAAGTAACAGTAGTAGTACTAGTAGCAGTAGTAACAGTAGTAGTACTAGTAGCAGTAGTAACAGTAGTAGTACTAGTAGCAGTAGTAACAGTAGTAGTACTAGTAGCAGTAGTAACAGTAGTAGACAGTAGCAGTAGTAGCAGTAGTGCAGTAGTAACAGTAGAGTAGAAGTAGCATGACAGTAGTAGTACTAGTAGCAGAAGTAACAGTAGTAGCAGAAGTAACAGTAGTCAGAGTACAGCAGTAGTAGCAGAGTAGCAAGTAACAGTAGAGTACTAGTAGCAGTAGTAACAGTAGTAGTACAGTAACAGTAGCAGTAGTAGTAGAAGTACAGTAGCTAGTAGTAACAGTAGTAGTAGCAGCAGTAAGAAGTATACTAGTAGTAGTAGTAGTAGCAGAAGTAACAGTAGCAGTAGTAGCAGTAGTACAGTAGTAGTAGAGTAGCAATAGCTAGTAGTAGCAGTAGTAGCAGAGTACAAGCTAGTAGTAGCAGTAGCAGTAGCAGAAGTAACAGTAGCAGTAGTAGCAGTAGTAGCAGAGTAACAGTATAGTAGTAGAGTAGTGAGACAGAGTAGACAGTAGCAGTAGAGATAGCAAGTAGTAGTAGAGTAATAGTAGTAGTAGCATAGTAGCAGAGTAACAGTAGTAGTAGCAGTAGTAGCAGAAGTAACAGTAGTAGCAGTAGTAGTAGCAGTAGAGTAGTAGTAACAGTAGTAGTAGAGAGTAGAAGTAACAGTATAGTAGTAGCAGTAGCAGAAGTAACAGTAGTAAAGTATAGTAGCAGAGTACAGTAGTAAAGTAGTAGCAGAGTAAGTAGAAAGTAGGTAGAGCAGAGTAACAGTAGTAGTACTAGTAGCAGAAGTAACAGTAGTAGCAGTAGTAGAGAGAAGTAACAGTAGTAAGTAGTAGTAGAGAGAAGTAACAGTAGTAGCTAGTAGCAGAAGTAACAGTAGTAGAGCTAGCTAGTAGAGCAGAGTATAGTAACAGTGCAGAGTGAGAACTAGTAGCAGAGTAACAGTAGTAAGTCTAGTAGCAGAGTAACAGTAGAGAAAGTAGCAGTAGAGCAGTAGTAGAAGACATTAGCAGTAGTATAGTAGCAGAAGTAATAGTAGTAGATAGTAAGAGCATGATAGTAGCAGTAGTAGTACTAGTAGCAGAAGTAGAAGTAATGATAGTATGCTTTGCCTTGCGTTCTGAAGGTCATGGGTTCGAATCCGAACTCTCCGCTCTGTTCACGAGTGCATTTCTTCCAGAGACCACTAGGAATGTTGCCAGAGCTACGGAGTTCGTGCTTTGTGCAATACTCTCGGCAGATGACGTGCCACTTCTGCGGACATGGACCGAGCCATACGGGGTAAAACACGGCCATGAAGTGATTCTTCCGTCTGAGACCCTTCACATCTGCATGTGTTTGTAAGTTGTTCCTTTGTTACGTATAACGTGTCCCATTTATCTGACCTTGATGGAAGAAGGATCTTCTCCACATCATATAGTGCTTGACACTTGAAGAACTGGATGTAAACTGTTTCATAATAATGTGCACACAGCTGGCACTCTGGAGTGTGTGTGGTTGAATTCTGCTACTACTGCTGCTCTGCTATGCTCTACTACTGCTACTACTGCTACTCTACTACTGCTACTACTGCTATCTACTATCGCTACTACCACCGCTACTGCTACTCTCTCACCTACTACTGCACTACTACTACTGCTACACGTACCACTGCTACACGCTACCATGCACTCTACTACCTCACCTACCGTTACCACTGATACCACTGCCACCACCGCCACTCACTGCTACCACTGCACTACCACCGCTACCACTGCCACCGCCACACCGCTACCACTGCACTACGCACACGCCACTGCCTACCACGCTGCCACTACCTACTACTACTCTACCTGCCATCGTTACTACCTGCTACTACGCTACTCACTCGCCATCGTTACCACTGCACGCTACTACTGCACTACTACTACTACTACTACACTGCCATCGTTACTACTACTACTACTACTACTGTTACTACTGCTACTACTACTGCTACTACTACTACTGCTACTACTACTACTACTGCTATCGCTACTACTGTTACTACTGCTACTATCGCCACTACAGCTACTAGAGCTACTGCTACAACTTGATCTGCTATTGCTATCATTGTCACCTCTGCTACAACTGTTACTCATCAACAGCGTCGTTCAATAGCTTGTTTTGAATAGAAATTTGACACCTTAACAGTTTTAGTAGGGAATAGAATTGATACGCAAACATAGATCAGAATACTAAGAACATGCATATTCCCAGTGGCAACGTACGTGTGTAAAACATGGACAATTTAACACGGCAGTGTTTATGCATAGATGTGCTTTTGAATATGTTACATAAGAGTCATCTTATATCATGGACAGAGAAGAGAACAACAAATAGATCTGTCAAGAAAGAACTCAACATCAAAGAAAACTAGCTGATGCTACAAATAAGAATGAGAAAATTGAAATATTTTGAAGAAAAAAAGAAACAAAGAGTTGGAGAAGACCATTATGGAAGGAAGCATCTCGGAAAAGAAGAGAAGGGGAAGACTACGGAGAAGACGGATTCAGGATGTAACCGATGGTTTGAGCATGACGGTTACAGAGGCGGAACATCTACCCTATCAAAGATAGACATTTTGAAAGACTGTTAGGGTGGAACAGTTCTGCTCAATACAAACTATGCGATAATGAGTAAAAAGAAAAATAACTTTATACGAAACACGCACCAGAGTCGTTGTATAATTTTTGTTGAAATCCTGACTCTGTGAGGTTACCCATGGTAAGACAAAGAAGAAGAAAAAAATGTTAATTGTTGAGGATTTTAGTTATGTCCAGTGGCGTCTCGTGATCATTTTTGTTGGTGGGGCTAGACATTTTTTTCAGGATAAATCATGCTTTTTGGTTGCTATATTTTAATTTATAAAATAATAAATACACATTATACATTATTTTTGGTGGGACCAGGCCCCACTGGCCCTTAATGACGAGCCGCCACTGGTTATGACTATGACTGTTCTCATTGTCACAATATCCAACTATATCGCATAGTTCTCTTGTCTCCTCGTTCTTACTTTCTCTCCCTCTCTCTCTCGCGCACGCGATCACCGCCCAGACCGATATACCAGACCACACCCTCCCCATAAATTCTATTCATGTGGAAATCTGATTCATACAGCCTTAGCATTGGTGTGTTTTACGTCACATCTTCAGTACCATTTAGAGCTCTGGTGCTTATCCTTCGGCGATGTGTCCGGCTTCAGCCAGCGTTTACTCAGTTCGCTCTCCGTTCAGTAGCCATCTAGTGTTTTTTTACGGTGTGGGGTAGTAAGCCCCACATCCAACCTCCTTAGTCGCATCTTACGACATGCGTGGCAGGTAACAGTGGTTCTATTCTTTACAACCCAAATTTGGGCCCCGGCAACCACTCGGACGGTTCTTTACTTTCACTAGCTTTGTCATACAATCTCCTCCTCCTTCTTTTCTCTAATCCTGCTTTGCCTCACATGGCGTCAAGATAAGAAGAGATATCTAGACAAGGGCTTTTGTGTGCGCTTCATAAATAGTGTTTTACACTGCCTTTGTTTGTTTGTTTCGATCGTTCTTCTCGTCCAATTTGGTCATATTGTGATATACAGGGTGTTCAACTTAAAAGCAGCCTGTGAATGGAGGTAATCTGGCATATATGTATAGAAATGAGAAGGTTCAGTTATGACGTAGTATAGGTCAAGGTTGTGTAATGCTGTGTAATTGTAGTGCGGGAAGGGGCGATGAACAAATGTGACGTAGAACAAGCTAGTCAGAAACGGTTTAAATAGTAAATAGACGAGATGCAATGCGTACCTGGCAAATTTATATTTATCACTGGGGCTGCTTTTAAGTTGAACACCTTGTATAAACAGTCTTTGTCAAGAACGGTTAGTACGTTGCGCCCTCGTTAGACCCCTACTAGTGTAGGACGTGGCGTCCGAAACCGTAGTTTTTGGCCTCACTGCCTCTGTTATTTCTGAGTTCCACCTTTGCGTGGGTGGCCTTTGCTTTGTATCCACTGTATCGGAGGTACGCATTGCTCTTTGTATCCACTGATGTAGCATTGCTCTTGTAACTGTCAGACAATATGCTCCTAAATTTGTAATCTCAATGATGTTGGTTGAAGAGGTATAACTTGTCAGTGCAAACCATTTCTTAGAACGGAAATTGTATCTTAAAACACAACGTGATTAGATAAGTGGTTGACTAGAAGTGTATGAAGACACCAAACATCAAGATGCCTAGAGTAAAACACTACAATAGCTAACGAAATTCAACATATATGCAAAAAAGCAAATCAAATCATAGAACCAATTACATCAATTTTTAAATGCAAACATAAAGGGTTTTTAAGCCGAAGGATTGACATCATTGCACCGGGTTTTACCTCATATTGCTCGGTACCTCTCCGCAGAAATGGCACGCCACCTGCCGAGAGTATTGCACAAAACACGAGCTACGTAGCTCCAGCAACAATCCTAGGGGTCTCTGGAAAAAATTGCACTCGTGAACAGAACGGCGCGGTCCGGATTCGAACCCACGACCTTCGACTTACAAGGCAAAGGGCGTAACCACTTAGCCAATGTCACCATGAACACTAAAAGAGCATTGTACAACACAATCTTTCTCACAAACGTATGCAATCAGTGACAGACTTGAACGCTGACATCAAACGATAGAAGAAAACTAGTCGCGACAGAGGGGAAGTGTCTACGCAGATTGGTTTGGTTATTGGTTATTGGTTACTAAACTGACGTCATTGCACTCCAAAAGGTACTCAGTCTTCCCCAACAGATATCAAAGAGTATGCATATTGATGGTTCCTGTGGCGCGCTGATTAAACACATCTCTCACTCTGCCTCTCAGGCATCCAGTTCGACTTGAAAACGGGTAACTCCAAACCGCTTAAATCGCTTGATCGATTCAACATCGATTTTAGTGTCCTCATCCAATAGAGAGTCTCGAAGAGACCGAAGAATATCCCCTTATCCATCTTCAACTCCCCAACAATCGATACTGTTGATGCAAGCCTGTCCGCTCTCTCATTACCGTAAACACCCGCATGCCCAGGACAGTATATCCACGTAAGCCGCTGGAGGTTAGAAACTTCTATAGACGACATCCACTCATACCGAAACCTGCCCTTTTGGATCTTGTGAAGCATCGACTGAGATACAACAACTGGGCCAGTAAATAAAGTCTCAGAGAGACAATTTATAGAATGAGAGATTTAGAGATAAAAAGAAAAATAGGAAGAGAGTTATATATTTATCATCATCATCAGGTGCCGCGCCGGCTGGCGTAGGTGGTCATGGATCTCCACGAATCTCTGTCTCTTGTGTTTGCTATCATCTCATATGTTGATGTTCTTCCGTGTCATGAAGTCAAGCTATCCAAAAGTTTCTCTTTCTGTCTTCCTCTGTCTCGTCTACCCTCGATTTTACCTATTGTCACAATGTGTTCTAAACCTCCCGTTCTCCTCATCACATGCCCAAAAAATGATGACTACCTCTTTCTTATATTGATGATAATCTTTCTCTGTGTCTTGACCTTATTCAACACCTCAACATTAGTCATGTTAGCAGTCCATGGATTCTCATCATTCTTCTGTAAAACCACATTTCTGTGGCCCTCAAGGATTTTTCGATATGTTTGTTTATTGTCCATGGCTCGCGTCTGTATGTCACTATTGGTTCTATGTAGCACTATATAACTCTCATTCTGATATCGATTGACAGACAATCACTTGTTGCATATAGTTATACATCAGAAATATATAATAATATATATATATATATATATATATATATATATATATATATATATATATATATATATATATATATATATATATATATATACTTGGTTGAGACAAATATTACATATCATTCGCTGTCCAAACTATACGTATTATTCCATATATACAAAATTTTCGCGCCATTATGTAATGAGCACGCCTACACGCTTTCTTCACGTGCTCACTGTAAGTGAAAGTTGTTATAATCTATTTATAAATCTCGTGTTAAACACGACATTCCTGTAATGTTTATGTGAAGATATGAGATTTACCTGATCTATCTTGATCTACCTTGCATGACGTCAATGCCTGTTGGCAGCAGATAACGAGTAAACGCATGGATAGATCAAGAGATAGAGAGTAATGAAGTCAGGAAACGGGTATGTTAGAGATTACGCAGTATGCTATTGAAGTATTTTTTGACTTTTTCCGCCCAAAATAAATATTTCGTTTCCCTGTTTTGTGTTAAAATAGTGTTTCATTTTGCTTGTTTAATTTCTGTTCTCACGGAGCATGAATGCACACCATTGTTCAAGCTCTCTCTCCTCTCTTTATCTCTCTCTGTCGTGTGTTTTTTAACCCGATTGGGGGCATGGGCCCTTAGCCAATTCGTGCCAAGTCTTTCATTCTTGTTCTTCTATTCTTCTTCTTTTGTCGTCACACTGCTACCAGGTTGCTGCTCAGTGTCGTGGTTTTCTGGTTTTGTCTTGCGCTGTTCTGATTGCTTGGGTGATTGTTTTGATCTTTGACAGGAATCTGCTATGCCATCTAACCATCTTTTCGTGGTCTTCCTCTCGCCTTCTTTCCTGATGTTCTGTTCTGTTGTGGAAGACTGTATAATGTGGAGTTTGTATGCATTCTTATTAAGTGTCCAAACCACTTCATTCTTTGTTTTTGAATGTAATTCAAGCAAGGTTCTGTGCCAGGTTCTTTCTTATGCTGATGTTGGTGACTGTATTTTCTGGTGTTGTTGGTAACTTTTCACAGGCGCCGAATTTTACCTAATGCCAAGTCTTTTCAAAGGGTATAAAGCCGAAAGGCTTACCTCATTGCACCGGGTTTTACCCCATAAAGCTTGGTCCCTCTCCCCACAAGTGGCACGCCACTGGCCAAGAGTATTACACAAAACACAAATTCGAAGTTCCGGCAACAGTTCTAGGGTTCTCTGTGGAAAAACTGCACATGTCAACAGAACGGAGAGGTCCAGATTCACACCCACGCCCTTCGGAACATAAGGCAAAATCTTAACCAAAAGTCTTCCTGTCTTTAGCTCTCAATTACAGCTCCTTCCAGCTCTTCTGTATATACCAATAATCTCCAAAATACCGAATACACCAGTTGCAAGTTAAGAGCCTGAAAATGGAATCATCAAGAGGAAGAGGCAGACGAAGAAAAAAAATGGATTGATAGAGTTACAGACATCTTAAAACTCCACAATACCATATCATATCAAGCGACCGAGCGTGCATTATCTCGGAAACTGATCCATGCTACGCCTAACAGCGAAAAAAAAAATCAGAGACGGACAAAAGTAAGAAATAAAGAAAACAAAAAAATCGTATGACCTTAGCGAGGCGCCGAACACAGGCATGCTTCTATCAGGAAAACCCACAACATTTAATAATTCGGTCAATTGCTCTTACGTCGAAACATGCTCAAGAATAAATGTTCTCCTTTCAACTTCCACTTAAGAACGGGTGTTTTTTGTTTTGGTTATATGAAAGCGTGTATAACAACAAGCAAGATAAAATAATAATTAACTCTTTGGCGAAGAATCCAAGTACTAGAAACTTTTTTTCCTTAAAGAAGATAAAGATACGAGCTATTGATGGCTAGAACTGTGGTCAGGACTATGTCGTGCTATGAAACAGGGAGGCGGTCGCATCAGGCGGTACCCTAAGGGGGCGGCATAAGCAGCGAAATAAAATCAAAATTAAAAGTTATTTTAAAGAAAAACATTTAAGGGTGGCATTTTGAAGACTTGAGTGGAACCCGCAAGGAAAACAAAAAAGAGGACTCTCTAAACAGACCTGGAGACGAAGTCTTCTTGAGGAACTGAAGAGTGCTGAATTGTCGTAGACCATAAAGAGGACAACCAGTGACCGAGAAAAGTGGCGAACAACTGTTGATGTCCTATGCTCCACGAGGAGCGGAGAGGAATAAGTCAAGTAAGTCATTTCGAAGACTTGCATCATACTGAGACAATATACCGCATGGCCCTGACTGTGGTACTCGTGAAACAACAACTTTACATCTACTTCTTCTTCCTCTTGTGTTCGCTCTATCACCTCTGCTTGGCCCTATTTTATGGTCAGTATGTGGGTTCTACCTGAAGAGTGCGCGTACGTTGTGATACTAGTTTATATCATTTTACAAGCCCGTCTGCCCAGCGTGTTCGTAGCGCGTTGGACTACGGGTGACTATCCCTCTGTGTGTGCGGGTTCAATTCCGCGGGATGGCAGAAAAAGCCACAGATTCCCCAGATTTACGGTGTTCGTGGCACCGAACCGAAGGGTTACGATGTCCATGGCACCGAGCCGAAGAGCTGAAAAGTTCAAGTGTTTCTGGATCGGGGGAATAAAAAATCATTTTACAAACAGCTTTGGATTTAGAAGAGGAGTAGGATGTACAGACGCTCTATTCACTCTGAGACAACTGAGTGAAAAAGCGATAGAATCTAATAAAGAGTTGCACTTATTATTCATCCACCAAGAAAAGGCGTTTGACAGAGAAACATTCTTTGGGAAACATTAGGAAATTACGTGGTCCACTGGGCAACTTCTAGATAATATCAGAGTAAATTACCAAAATGGCAAAAAAATAGAGTAAAACAAGTATCTGAATTCAAAAATTTAGGCAGCATTTTCACAGTGGACGGAAAACTCGATAGAGAAATAAAGACAAGATACCAAAAAGCAAATGCAGTGACCTACCAGCTGGCACCATTACTACAACATCCAAAGATCAAGATGGAAGTGAAAAGACAGATGACCAAAAGTATTTTTCTAACAACACTATGTTACCAGTGCTAAACTTGGTCTCTGACAGCAACACATCGCAGAAAGCTCACCGCATGTGAAAAGAAATGCTTGAGGAAGGCAGTAGTGGTCGCCAGGAAAGATAGACTACGAAACGAGGACATCAGAAGCAGAGTTGGCATAACTTCATACACCGAATATATCGAAAGACCCCTCTTTCGACCACCAAAATACATGTCACCATGAACACTGAAAGTGCATTTTACAATATAATCTTTCTCCCAACATTAACTTTTAGAATACGAAACGCCACCTGACAGACCATAAAGTTAGTTCCCATTTTACGCAAAGCCACTTCACGGACCATATGGTTCTAACCAGTTGTTAATATATCGTAGAGGACTTTAATGCTTTAAGTGTATTTTTAAAATTCAAATACAGCAAGTGGGTGTTTGTAATATATCTTTCAATTGCGCACATTTTGGTGTATGCAGTTTGTCTCTGCTGTTGAATGTAAGCAAGTTATAACAAATTTTGTAAGGACATCTTCGCCTTAAAATTTGTTCCTCAAAAACAGTGCGTAAAAAGACGGTTTTAGTATGCGTATTGTAAGAGTTAAGATGCCAGTGTCAAACCGGGACGCTGTTATCAAACTATAAAAGAAAATTGGACACACCAGATGTCCTGCCTCTGCAGCCGTCATGCTCAAACTATCAGTTACATCCTGAATCCATCGTCTCCGTGGTCTTCCTCTTCTTTTCTTCGCCGGTATGTCTCCTTCCATGATAGTCCTTTCCAGCCCTTCATGTCTTTTTATATTACCAAAATATCTCAATTTTATCTTTCTTATTTGTAGCATCAGCCAGTTTTCTTTGATTTTGAGTTCTTTCTGGATAGATCTATTTGTTCTCTTCTCTGTCCAAGATATACGAAGAACTCTTCTGTTACACTTATATTCACAAAAAATATTTGTGAAACGCATCCAAAAACAAGTTATAGAAATCTTCTTATCCTGACGCTGTGAGACAAAACATGACTAGAGAAACGAAGAAGAAGAAGATTGCAAATTATGCATCAACAGACGTCACACATGGTTTCAATAATGTTGCAGTTATCGTTCAAAGATGTTGGAACTTGTTTCAATAATGTTGCAGTTATCGTTCAAAGATGTTGGAACATAGTTTCAATAATGTTGCAGTTATCGTTCAAAGATGTTGGAACATAGTTTCAATAATGTTGCAGTTATCGTTCAAAGATGTTGGAACATAGTTTCAATAATGTTGCAGTTATCGTTCAAAGATGTTGGAACATAGTTTCAATAATGTTGCAGTTATCGTTCAAAGATGTTGGAACATAGTTTCAATAATGTTGCAGTTATCGTTCAAAGATGTTGGAACTTGTTTCAATGATGTTAAAGTTATGATTCAGAGATAACGCAGTAATGTTTCAACGATGTTGCAACTATGTTTCAAAGACATTACAGTTGCGTTTCATGTTATGTTACAGTCAGTGGCGGCTCATGATCATTTTTGTTGGGGACCAGACAAAATTTTCGGGAAAATCAGGGGTTTTGAGTTGTTATGTTTTAATTTATAAAATAATAAATACAAGTTACACATTCTTTTTGGTGGGGCCCGACCCCAGTGGCCCTTAATGACGAGCCGCCACTGGTTACAGTTATGTTTCAGTGATATTATTGTTTTGTTATATGGGGAGATTGAGCGAGTTGCCCTGGATAGAACGGTATGGAGAAGTTACTTGCAGGCCCTATGTAACGTATAACAACGGTACGATAGAAATTATTATTATTATTATATGGGGACACTAAAATTAACACTGAATCAATCCAGCTATTTCAGTAGTTTGGAATTATCAATCCAGCTATTTCAGTAGTTTGGAATTATCAATAGAGCTATTTCAGTAGTTTGTAATTATCAATAGAGCTATTTCAGTAGTTTGGAATTATCAATAGAGCTATTTCAGTAGTTTGGAATTATCAATAGAGCTATTTCAGTAGTTTGGAATTATCAATCCAGCTATTTCAGTAGTTTGGAATTATCAATAGAGCTATTTCAGTAGTTTGGAATTACAGTCTATACAAGTATAGTTGGTTGCTTGAGAGGCAGAGAGACGAGTGTGTTTAACCAGCGAGTCACATGAACCTTCAGTATGCATACACTTTGACATCTGTTGAGTGAGACTGAACACCTATGGGTCTGCCCGCTTATGAGTGCTTTAACTTCAGTTCAGTAACAAATAACCAATAACTATAGTTATGTTTCAATGATCTTCTTCTTCGAACGCTCCATATCGACCACTTGTTAACCACGTTATGTGATATGAATGTGATCTGAGCCTAAACCGATTGTAAATTGTGCCAGTTATGCACCTACAAGTAGGCCAGCACATCCGATTTCTGCCATGCTTTTTATTTACTAGGGTAGCTTTCCTAGGTGATATATTAGTCGCCTCTTACGACATGCCTTGTAGTTCGCAGTGGTATTATTCTTTGCTTCCCTTGTGGTCCCGGTTCCACACGGAGGTCATTGGTGATAAATTTATAATTCAAATCATCAAATCTTTCCCAGTTATACTTTAATGATGTTACAGCTATAATTTTAAAATGTTGTAATCAATATTAGTAAAACATCCTTACCTGAAAACGGTCACTGCAACTTCAACTGTTAAATGAAAATGCAAAGCTAAATCCCCAGAACGTTTTCTCCTGGCACTATTTCTCTCTGTTCATGACGTAGCCTTTATATATTTACGAGGTCAGAAATCTGTACAGCGTGAGCTGAACGTGCGGTTGAGATAACCGAAATCGAGTACAATTGCTCGTGACAATCCCGCGTAAAGTTACGTATAAGCAGTTGGGCAGACCTCACGTAGCGAAACCGATTCTTTTATCTCTATCGTACAGACACAGAGTGCGCACTAATAGGTCTAATCTGCGCCAAATGCTCGTGAGAAATTTTGGGAGAATAATTGTGGAGGAAAAGCGGGGGCCCAAATTAACGTGTATTTATTGTGTTACAGGAGTATCTACTGTAAGGGGAAAATACCGAACTATGAAAGTCGGTAAAGCCACAGCCGGTAGCCAACTCTATAAGTTTATAGTTGGCTCTGGTAAAGCCACATACGATGCGGAGAGGGCATGTAATTAATTAAGTAGATTGCTAGATCCCCCCAGGATTACAGCTATTTTTTTTTGTCGTCACACTGTTACCAGGTTGTTGCCCAGTGTCGTGGTTTTCTGTTTTTTCTTGCGCTGTTCTCAATCTCACTTTTTTTTCTTTTGTCCTTCTCTGCTTTTCTGCCGTTAGGCGTAGCAGGTTTAACTGATGATCGGTTTTCGAGATAGCGCACGCTCGGTCGCTTGATATACTGTGGTATTATTGAGTTTCAATATGTTTGTAACTCCATCAATCCATCTTCTTCTTGGTCTGCTCCTTCCTCTAGATGATTTCCCTTTCAGGTTGTACGTTCTTGCAACTGGTGTATTCAGATTCATTATCACCTAGTGAGGAAACCATTTCTAGTGGCCTAGGTAATAGTTATTTTTGTTCTTTGACAGGACTCTGCTATGTCATCTAACCATCTTTTTCGTGGTCTTCCTCTCGCCTTTTTTTCCTGATATTCTGTTGTAGAAGACTCTGTATACTGTGGAATTTGGATGCATTCTTATTAAGTGGCCAAGCCACTTCATTCTTTGTTTCTCAATGTAATTCAAGCAAGGTTATATACCAACTTTCTTTCTTATGCTGATGTTGGTGTCTGTCTTTTCTGGTGTTGTTGGTAACTTTTCGCAGTCATCGCATTTTACATGTAGCTATTTTTTGCGACTGCTTTGCTCAGTGTCCATGTTTGGTTCTGATAACACAAAGCAGGCATAACAATGATGTTGATCATCTGTTGTTTAGCTGTCAGTGAGATTTCTGGGTGCCTTAACAATGGGGCCAGCTGTTAGGTTACAGCATTTGCTTGTTGCACTCTAGCCTCTATCTCTCTATCTATAGTCCGTTCAACAACTCAGGCCCACAGTCCAATGCGAATTGCAGCAAAACCATCAGTTCTACAGTAGCGATACTTTGCAACCAATCTTAGAATTATATCGACGCAAATGTCTGATGGAAGAAATTGCTATATGAAACCTGAATTTTGTAATATAACGGTTTCCTTTGATGTTGGCGGCATATTTGGCCAGTCTGAAACAGAATTTTAGTTTTTACAGTAAACGCACTAATGTGACATTTGATGACAAGTCTCAGGCAAAGGCGTATCATCCCAGCTTATACATGATGGACTGACTTCATTGCACCGGGTTTTACCCCAAATGACTCAGTCCCTATCTGCAGAAATGGCACGCCACTTGCGGAGAGTATTGCAAAAAGCACGAACTCCGTAGCCTTGGCAACAATCCTAGGATACTCTGGAAAATATGTTGGAGATATTGCGAAGAGGATCAGAGCACATATGAACATTTCAGGAATGCAGTAAAGACATTTCAAACTGAAAATGAACAACAAGCAAATGGACTAGTCCACACCTCGCGCATGGAAGATGGTAGAACTCTCAAGAATCTCCTATATGGAGAACTTCTCTCTGGAAAGAGATCGACTGGAAAACCCAAAATACGATATCGGAGCAATGATGCCAATCCTTCACCTTTTTAAAAAACAAAATAGACAGACAGGAAATTAATATCTATTTTATTCGGTCACCAGTGTTGAGATAATGATGAACACTGATCTGATCGGCTTTCTTTCATTCACAACATATTTCCAACCAAAATTTAGGTCATAAAGATGGCGGTTTCACAAGGGAGATAATTTAACAAATATACACATTTCTTATTCAATTATTTACCTTTTTGTTTCTAAAAAGGGATTTGTGGATTTGTCAAAGTAAATGAAGTCATACAATACTTTAGGATGTTGCACTTACATGGTAGATAGATAATGAAGTCTTTTTTGTTTTAGGACATCGATAATCAATTAGAAGTTTGTTTTTATTAGCTTCATTTTGCTGAACAAAAAAAGTATTGATAACAAATTGAAAACTTGCAATCTCTGTGTAAGTGAACAAGAACTACAGGAAATGATGACAGAAGTAAACAGCAAAAGTGGTGAATATTTATTGAATATTGATATTTACTCTCACAACACGGCATGCCACTTCACAAACTGTTCTATCAGCATCAATTTTCCCATAAGTCATTTCACAAACCAAAACATTAAATATGAACAAAATTACTTACATAATTAATAATAATATATTGGATTCTCCGAAAGGAGTTAATTCTTATGTTTCATGTTTGTTGGCCTACACGCTCTGATATAACCAATAAAAGGTTCGCCTTAGGTTGAAAGGGGCGTGCCTCGGCTTAAAGAGGCTTTAACCCCTACTTAACAAACAAACATAACAAACAAACATAATTAATATGCTGATTGATTAAGTGAATGATTGATAACATAATTAATATGCTGATTGATTAAGTGAATGATTGATTGATTAATTGACTAATAGACATCATCGTGTACTTCGTGAGTAATCATGTGTGCTCTGAATCTCTTCAGAACATCTCAGGCAGTGCCGAACTCTGTAGCACCGGCGAGAGTCCCCGATGTAATTTTGAAGATGGTAAAGATATTTTTGTAGGACTTTTATTTTTAATCTTTTCTAATGAATTTTGCTCGGGCAGTGGCTTTCCAGCCTTCTCTTCTAGTTTTTGAACAGCCTAGAGCTATTTTACGTGCTCAAATTGAGCAAGTGACCTACGTTTTATCGTCCGTCTCAGATAGAGCTAGGAACTCGATCTCACCTACACTGATATCAGGGATTTAAAAAATATCCCGATGGCTCTACAAGGAGCGAACCTGTTACCTTTGGCACAAGAAGCGAGCACCTGACCTCAACGCTATAGAACCCCCTTGTGTACATTCTAATAAGAAAATAGTTCTCGATCTAGTTCTTAATATAAGAAATGTATGCAGGGTGTTCAAGATAAAAGCGTCCCCATTGACAAATTAAAAGTGGTCAGGTACACATTGCGCTCTGTCTATCGGTTCTAACTAGCTCGTCCTTCGGCACATTTGTTCATTGCCCCTTCCCGCATCATAATTATACACACCACAAAAAGACTTGCTCACTTGACCTATACTACGTCATAATTGAACCATCTCATTTTCATAAACATATGCCAGATTGCTTTACTTGACTGGGCTGATTGATTGATTGATTGATGCTCGTCCATCGCGGGTGATGATGACCCACGGCCTTCTCTAAAATATTATTATTATAATATTATAATAATATTATAGAGAAGGCCGTGGATGACCACACAATTTTCATCCAAGGCAATGTAGTTTATGTTGTTTATGTTTGTATGTGTGTGTGTAGATGACGAGTGGGCCCGATGCGAGCTTGAAATGTTCTTGCACAGTGTGGGCAAAGTATACTTTCACTTGTGGGAAGTTTTACTGCCTTTCTATAGACTGGGCAACTTTTATCTTGAACACCCTGTAGCAGTGGCGGCTCGTGATCCTTTTTGGTGGGCCCGGCCCACTGGCCCTTAATAACGAGCCGCCACTGCACTGTAGTATATTTTGTTTTAACTCCCTACATTAACACTTTTTTTTCTTCTAAAAAGCAGAGCGGTAAAAAAAGTGGATTTGATGTCCGTCTGAGAGCCACAGTAACGCAATTGTTAGTAAACTCTATGCGACTGTGCTTTGCTCATTGTTTATATTGGTATTAATTATATTTGCGACTTTCTAGTCTACTATTACCAATTTTTAACTGCTAACGGTTCTGTGAAATAACTAAATGGGAGATTCGATGTCTAAGAAAAGTTCCCAACAACACCAGAAAAGACAAGAGTCACCAACATCAGTATAAGAAAGAAAGTTGGGACAGAACCTTGCTTGAATTACACTGAGAAACAAAAAATGAAGTGTTTCGGCTATTGAGAAAGCATGCAGAAAAATTTCACTTCTTCTTCTTCTTTGCGTTCGTTCTTTACAACCAATTTTAATCACTCTTTGTGATATGTTTGATCTTTGTCAAGAACGTGAATACGTTGCACATTGGTTTGGTAGTCCCTAAACGCATAGACTTCTACACGTTTATGACACATGTATCCGATTTCAACCAAACCTCCTTAGTTGCCTCTTACGACTTGTGTGGCAGGTAACAGTGGTTCTATTCTTTACACCCCAAATTTGGGTCCGGTCACCACTCGGGCGGATATAAAACTCCACTGTATACAGAGTCTTCTACAACAGGACATAAGGAAAGAAGGCGATAGGTAGACCACGAACAAAGATGGATAGATGACATAGCAGAATCCTATCAAAAAACAAAATAACGATCAGCCAAGCCACTAGAACAGTGCATGACAAAAATAGAAAACAACGACACTGTGCAACAACACGGTAATAGTGTGAAGACACTGTGCAACAACACGGCAATAGTGTGACGACACTGTGCAACAACACGGCAATAGTGTGACGACAAAAGAAGAAGAAGGGTTCTGCTACGTGCTCAACTTGAACATGAATGATTGTGAAATCTGAAAACTGCTTTTAATGTCTTTCCATCAAAGTCACAAACATAATTTTTTTTTACATATTCAACATCTGCTATGCAAGCTCTAGAAGATGGAGTACAATGTAAATCTGAACTCTGCCAACTATCCTTGGTTATTGACCTTCTTCTTCTTCTTCTTCCAACGTTTTCAGACATCGATTTGTATACTTTTAAAGTAATTAGTGGTCAACCGAGTCCATGTACATCTCCTGTCATAGCTTGTCTTGGACTGATATGGGGATTGGGCATGTGTTTTCTTCTCTGTTCTTCGTGTATGTTGGACATTCTTGCAGTATGTGTGTCTCTGTCATATTGTTGGTGCCACATGTACATATATCAGATGGGCCTATTTTATACTTATGGTTATTGACCAATTTTGTACATCAAATAACATCAAAATAATTATGCAATGAATCCCTGGACATTCAAATGCACTCGGATATGATAAAGCAAACAGACTGGATAAGAAGGGATCAATACACGAAGAAACTGTCTCAGAAATAACTCTCCATACAACAAAGCAGATACTAAAAACAATAAATAACGATTGGTTATTGGTTACTAAACTGGCGTCCGGGCAGACCAAAAGGTGCTCAGTCTCCCCAACAGATATCGAAGAGTGTGCATACTGATGGTTCCCGTGGCTCGCTGATTAAACACACCTCTCACTCTGCCTCTCAGGCATCCAGTTCGACTTGTACAACGGGTAACTCCAAACTACCTAAATCGTTTGATCGATTCAACATCGATTTTAGTGTCCTCATCCAACAAACAGTCGTGAATAGACCGAAGAATATCCCCCTTATCCATCGTCAACTCCCCAACAATAATAAATAACGAAATTTTACGGAATGGGAAACACAGGAAGTTAGGTTTACAGACACATGGCCAACTCAAGCTTCAATGACAACAGCAACCACCTTACAAGGAGAGATCAGAATACTATGTTTCCACTCCAAACAAACATAACACGTGCCACTTAATAATCACATCAATAGAATTCAACCACAACGCAGTCCAGAATGACAGCTGTGGGCACATCATCATGAAACCATTCAGCACCACCTCTTCAGGTGCCAGTTATCAGTTATATGAGGACTATCATCATAGCACTCCGGACATGTCCATAGGTGTTCCGATCTCCGCCTCAGCAAATCCAGCAGCGTCCAGCGACCCAACACGCCAGTTCGATGTTGATTAATCAATCTCTTTGCATATTTAGTATGTCGTTCTTTTCGGGTTGCACCAATATTGACACCCATCTCTTCAATCTGGTCAGCGAGTGGGATTCACAGTCCTGAAACTCATGTGTTCGGAAAGACTCTCTCAATGCATGAAGAATGTCACTCTGATCCATGGCAGCTCCCTCTGATATTGTAGCCAAGCCAGTCAATCTATCAGCGTGTTGTTCATTACCCTTAACTCCTGCGTGCCCAGGGACAAAAATGAAGGTGATTTCTCTGATCACTGTCTGTACCAGTACCTCCACCCAGTTGCGTCTCACCATACCTGATTCGACTTTACGAATCATGCTCATGGAGTCACTGAGTATGAAAACACTAGAGTAGTTGTGAGATACCAACCAGTTCACCGCCTCCGTAACCGCCCGAACCTCCATTGTCAAACTACTTGTGGTTGTTGCGTAGGCCCCACTGGCCTCTTATTATTTTTCCTCCTGAGCGTGCTGAAAAAGCTCACGCACAGCGTTGTTGGCGAATGACTGAACCATTGGTTCAGGTGCCAAGTGTTGGGTGGTGTCAAAAAGATCTTTCTTCCTTCAAGGCCAGATAAATGTAACACATTATATGGAACAAAACCAAAACAACTAACAAACGCATACATATACCACTACATAGCACTGGGCTGAAGAGAAAGAGCCCAATTGCCGCTTGATCATTGAAGAAGAAGATCGTTCGTTTCAACAGGACTAGACACTCGATTTCATATACCTTTTTTTGTCCGATCCAGAAGCACTTGAGCTGAAAGCTCTTATGCTCGGTGTCATGGACATCGTAACCCTTCGGCTCGGTGCCACGAACACCGTAAATCTGGGAACCTGTAGCTTTTTTGCCAGTCCGCGGAGTTGAACCCGCACTTATAGAGGACTAGTCACCCGTAGTCCAACGCGCTACGAACACGCTGGGCACGCGGGCATTTCATATACCTTACGACCAGAGATCTATGAACAGTAGAGAAAATCTGTAATTCCACAATGGACGAGAACCGTGCACTTTTGGTATGGGAAACTAATAGTACCTCACAACGTACGCCACACGCCGGGGGTCTCTGCGGCGTAAAGGTTAGTAGTACCTCACAACGTACGCCACACGCCGAGGGTATCTGCGGCGTAAAGGTTAGTAGTACCTCACAACGTACGCCACACGCCGGGGGTCTCTGCGGCGTAAAGGTTAGTAGTACCTCACAACGTACGCCACACGCCGGGGGTCTCTGCGGCGTAAAGGTTAGTAGTACCTCACAACGTACGCCACACGCCGAGGGTATCTGCGGCGTAAAGGTTAGGTGCTCGCCTCCTGTTCCAAAGGTATTCGGTTCGCACCCTCATGAAGCTATCGGGATATTTTCCAGAGATCCTTGATCTCAGTGAAGGTGAGATCGAGTTCCTAGTCCTATCGGAGACGGAGGATAAAATAGAGATTCCGTGTTCGTAAAAGAGCACGTAAAAAGTCAATTGGCAGCTAAATTGAGAGGGCAGGCTGGGAAGTCGCTGCCCGGCAAAAATTAATTATATAAAGTTTTAAAAATAAAAATTACTGTAACAATTTTTCACCATTTTTTAAATTACATAGGGATCTTTCGTCAGCGCTTCGGAGTTTGTGCCTGCTGCTAAGATCTTCCTGTGTCAAGAAAAAGATGGGAGCGCACATGGTTACTCACCGAAGTGCAACGATGACGGTCCTATCAATCAACGCAACGCAACAAATCATCAAGAGAAGTACTTCACATGTTACGTAACTGTGATACCGGAGATTCCATATCACATCTTTGCAATGACGTGACCAGAGCCAACTATAAACTTATGGGCCTTCAGACTCAGGTAAGAATTATTCGAAATCAGACCACAACTACACCACGTAACCTCGCATTTCGGTATTGTTGTAATAGACGAATTCATTTTAAAATCAACACAAAATGCTAAATCGAAGTTATATTATGCAACAAGTTAAGTTTAACTATAAGGAATATCAATATTATGAATATTTTTCACCAATAAATAACTTTGGACTCACAGAATTTAGTAAAATTGAAAAAACAAAAACTTGCAGTTATATCAAACAAATATATATCCCAGTCCTTCTCTGATCTAGGTTAGGATTCCCCGGTCAGTTGTCTGGCTTAGTAATCTAGAGTTGGCTGTGGTTGGACATACCATGACCTACTTAAACTTAATTCTTACATGAATCAGAAGGCCCATAAGTTAATAGTTGGATCTGGACATACCCTGCTGAAGCACAGCCAACTATAGATAACTAGGCCAGACAACTGACGGGGAAACACCTGACCTAGATCATAGGGGAGGGGTGGTGGAGGCTGAAATCTATATATGTTTGATAGAACACTGCAAGCTCTTTTGCAATTTTACTCAATTCTGTGAGTCTGTGGTTTTTATTGGTGAAAAATATTCATAATATTGATACTCCTTATTGTTAAACTTAACTTGTTGCATAATATAACTTCGATTTAGCATTTGTGTTGATTTTAAAATGAATTCGTCTATATACAACAATACTGAAATGCGAGATCACGTGGTACAGTTGTGGTCTGATTTCCCATAATTCTGACCTGAGTCATTCAGATTCCAGCCCTTAAGTTTATAGTTGGCTCTTGGAAGTCACAAGAGTTAGAGTTGGCTGTGCTTTAGACAAGTTCATAAGTGGTACCCACAAAATCAACAGAAAAGTGGACGACCCAAAAAACATAAAGAAAACGGCTAGATAAAGGGAACGTATAGGACAAGTGTTGATGTCCTATGCTCCACGAGGAGATGTATAAACTGATCGGCCGATTGGCAAATGAGGGATAACAACTACTGAATCGCGATACAAGTATGACCTTTGGTTTTTTAGAAAAGATTTCTCAGAAGATATTTGAACAAGTGGGAAACCAGACCACACGGAAGACAACAATGCATATTATTATCACAATTAAAAAAAAGCAGGCTTAGATCTTCAGACTTCACAAAAGTCATAACACAATGAGGTAACATCTTGTTAACAATCTGACGATAAAAAATTCGACACAAACACAATAACAGCAGTGCTATTTGTTGCAAAAGGGATCCAAATATACAAGAAACAGAGTACACATGTGGGACATTCATAGGTTCCATTTCGGGACAAGCTCGCTAGAAACTATATTAGTCTTCTGCTGACAACTTCTTTCTTTGAGCACATTCAAGCATCTGGCAGTATATGCAAAAGAAGAAGGCGGCAAATAATAAGAACTCAGATTGTTTGATTGATTGAAAGAACAGATTGATTGATTGAAAGAACATATAAACCATTATGAAGTTTGTTCTTTTCAGATTAATGAGATCTCTGATGCATCTTTTCGATTATTTCATAAAGGAAGTGAAAAAGTGCGCATGTCAGAGCTCCAGAACTCAACAAATCATAGAGGACTGAAACTGGAATCGACAGTCTCGAAGAAGGAAGATGTGTCAAGTGTATCTTTGCAGTTCTTCGTCTATAAAGGAAGTTAGCCTCATTGTAAGATGGGTTGGTACAATATAAACAATTTGTGGTCCAGGCTTTTGAATTGGTTGAAACCCGAACGAAATGTATTGTGATTTGGCCCTTGTCATTTTCATTTCCTATATCAGATTATCATTATTAGCCATTTTAGGGGAAGAAATCACTAGAATTGTGTCACCGCAAACCAGATTCCAATTGTTGAATCAAGGCCAAAGCCCAATGTTTGGTTTGTCATTTAAAATGATATAAGGTGCAGTAAAGCAGACAGTGCTATGTATGTTGTATGACTGACAGATGTTGCTGGACAATAAAAATGAATAACAATCATTGAATCACTTCGTCATTTTACAAATTGAAATTGAATAGTGATCACACTTGAATCACAGTGATTGTGATGGAAGGCTTATTAATGATCATGTTACTAGTACTAGGTAACATTAAAAACAAAGAACTTGTAACTGACTGATGATTTTTTTAAATGACAGTCACACTAGTCACAGTAGTAACTATATTCACCAGTACTTTCACACCATTCTCTTCCAAGAAGGTTTTATGTTATTGTAAGTGTAGGATTATTTATCCCTCGAAACAGAATCTAAAATAGTGAAGAGTTCACATTGCATTTGATGATAAATAAAAGACATTACATTTAAATCAACACAAACATATGATGACACACACAGTTATTAAATCTACAGTGACAGCACTGTACTTAACCATACAAAACAGAATAATGAACAAATGATGGGTTAACATTAAAATAATATGTATTCAGTATTGTCTCTTCTGTAAGCTTAACTGTCATTTGAATCTAACACAGTGAGGAGTATAAGGATAGAATTTGTCTTGTTTTATTGTGAACAATTTAAAATGATACACATGCAGCTTGATGTCTAACTACAGTGAGGAGTATGATACTTATAATTTGCTCTTTGTTTATTACGCACAATTTAACCCATTGGCCACCTGTACCTTGAAAACTCATTCTCCTGAGCGAGAACAGCACATTTCAGTGGTATTAAAAAGATACTTTGGCACACAACTAAGCGCTCCATAACTTGCCGAATTACCCCATTATCTGTGATGTTCCTGCTTATTATTTATTTGCAGAAGACTAAACTATATTAAATTTACTTGATACGTATGGTATACGATGCCCCCCTCCTCTTCTTTACACTCTCCCAGGTACTGTAGCTTGATCTCCAGATTGAACATGTGCGGACGGCTTGAATATCAATCGATTCAAGCCGCCCGAGTGGTTACCAGGGCCCAAATTTGGGGTGTAAAGAATAGAACCACTGTTACCTGCCATGCATGTCGTAAGAGGCGACTAAGGAGGTTTGGCTGAAATCGGATGCACATGTCCTAAACTTGTAGAAATCTATGCGTTTAGGGGCCTACCAAACCAATGTGCAACATATACACGTTCTTGGCAAAGATCAAACATATCACAAAGAGTGATTAAAATTGGTTGTAAAGAACGAACGCAAAGAAGAAGAATCGATTCAAGCAATTCTTTGTCGTCTAAATGATCGTGTAACTCATTTTCGATAACCGTATCAGAATAACCAGTCTAATTCATCTTCGGAATCATTTAAAACAAGTTCAACAGCTTATTCTGTTGTTATTCTTTTTGATTAGCAATTTCCTGAATTTTTAATAAGTCTTTTCATCGTGAAAATTAATTAGAATTACTCTATCAACACAAAAAATGTTAAAATACCAGTCTCTGCCATCTTGCATAACCAATTTATGATACTTGGATTGTGTACATTTGTACACAATTTATCTTTGATCACCAACAAATGACGATGTGGTCTTAGACCAAAATTTTGGTATGTCGGGATTTGAGATGTTTACATTCAATATTGGTTTTTTCAGGGTTAGGATAATGCAACTGCAATTTTCAAGATAGGTGCTTAAATGTTATACTTGGATATACTTGTATCATCTGCCAATTTGTTTTCATTCTATTGTCTGTTTGTCACAGATTGAGCACAATTTTGATATTTCTGACTTGATTTTTGAGGTTTTGATTTTGTCATATTTGTGTTATCTTCAGAACCAGAAGACATGAGACATTGAAGCTTATCTTTAGTCAGTACTGACATACTTCAGCTTCTCCCCATTTTCAAGTAATCAAACAGGTTAGTCAGCTGTCAGTTATCATTGAGAAGATTGTGACATAATAATCATGTTATCTTTAGGAAACAATGTTATATAATTACTAGATTGATTGATTGATTGATTGATTAACAGTTGTTGTTAGATTCATTGAAAAACAAAGACTCAAATGGTTTGGCCAGTTGGTGAGAATTAACCTGACTACACCGGTTGTAAGAGCGTATAACTGGGAAATTGAATCATCGAGAGGAAGGGGCAGACCAAGGAAAAGATGGATTGATTGAGTTACAGACATTTTGAAACTCCACAATGTAACAGGGTGGAGACTGCAGTAAAACTTGGAAAAATAGGTAAACACGTAAAACAAAGTACTACAGTTTTACAAAATACATAAACAGTGACGATAAACAGTTGAAAGGACTTACCTACTAGTGTTTACCACAATGTAACAGCATATCAAGCGACCGAGCACGCACTATCTCAGAAACCGGTCATCAGTTAAACGTGATGCCTCACGGTAAAGAACAGAGAAGGACAAAAGAAAGATTGATTGATAGGACCATCATGCACATGGTGAATGCTCATGTGGTTTTCTTTCTTACATATGAAGATCTCTACAGCAGTGCATGAACTCCATAGCACCCGCGAGGACTCCCAAAGTAATTTTGTAGATGTTGAAAAGTTGTGTAATTTAATCGTTTTATTGAATTTTGCCCTGCCAGTCGCTCTGCAGTCTACTTTATTGATTTTCAACTGCTATGGGTTTTTTATGTACTCAACTTGAACATGTGACCTATGTTTTATCTCTCTCCGATGGGACTACGAGCTCGATCTCACCTACATTGAGGTCAGGGATCTCTGGGAAAATATCCTGATTGCTCCACGCAGGAACGGAGTACATTTGAAGCAAGAAGCAAGCCCCTTATCTCCACGTTGAAGACTCATATATATATATATATATATATATATAGCTAAAAACGTAGCTCAAAACATAAAAACTGGCAAGACAAAAGTTAGTTAAAAATAAAAAAATGTACCAATGCTTTTGTTACTTTTGATACATTTAAAAAAGTCAAATTAGTTTTTATTATGTACATTTATGTACTTAAATAATGTACTTAACTCTATATGTCCAATCGACGCTCCCAGCGTAGAAAACAGTTCTCTCATTATGCCAAAACACGCTGCCAACGGCTAATTTGAGTCCATGCACGTTTTGTTTTACTGTTCAGCTACTATACGTCCGACACTGTTTTTGTTTACAGAATTCAACGGGCAGATAACTCCCATTTCATTCATATACTATACAACATGGTAGAATTTATTTTCGAATTTTTAGTAAATAGTTTTATTCGCAAATATATTTTCCTGTTGTGAAAAAAGTGAACTTTCGTGTGAAAAGTTTAGTTATAAGATGTTGTTTCGTCCTCCACGTCGATAAAGTGCTGAACAAGACATGGATTTGTTCCAAAGTTCAAATAAACACACACAGTGTTTCATGTTTATGATTTCACCGACAATGATGGAGAATTCAGCAATGGCTAAGTATTGATTCAAGTTTGAAAGTCGTAGTAGTTACTCGGAACATGAAATACAACAATAATTTACTAAATAAATACTGATTTATATATACAACTATTTATTATCAGATTGTTCAGAATTTAATTCTGCATAATTTGATACCAACAGTATAAATCTAGCTTACAAAGAACTTAAGTTATAGGCATATTTCCAAAATAATTCCATTTTGAAAAATTTTGCTAGAAATGTGTTCTGGCAGAGCGTGATTACTCCCCAAAATTTTCGTGGACATAAAGAGTTAATGTACATTTATTTTTTATTGTTTTCTCCAAACGGTTTACATATGGTTGTGAATCATGGACATTTAACAAGGCGTATGTGTACTTTTGAATATAAGTGTTGCAGAAGAGTCTTCCATATACTTTGGACAGAAAAGAACAAATAGATCTATCCAGAGAGAACTAAAAAAAGAAAGAAATTCAGAAGGATGAAAAAGTTCTGCTCAGAACAAGCTATTCTTCTTCTTTCTCGAATCCTGTATGCCTCACAGCGTCAGGGAAGAGATTTCTAAAACGGGCCCTAGTATGCGATTCGTAGATAGTCTCTTTCATCGCCTCTGTTATCTCTGAGCTCCATCTTTTGCGTGGCGGCCTTTTGCTTTGTACCCATTGTATCGGAGCAGCATTGCTCTTTGGGGTGTACTGTCTGGTGGTAATCTGCTTATGTGGCCGAACCATTTAATTTGTTGTTTCTGATGAAGTCTAGTACTGATGTTGTACCCACTTTTTTCCTGATGTCTTCATTTCTCAACCGGTCTCTTCTTGTTACACCCAGCATTCTGCGTAGACATTTCATCTCTGTTGTGACTAGTTTTCTTCTATCGTTGTTGTCAGCGTCCAGGTTTGGCACTGGTAACATAATGTGGGGAGAAAGATTGTGTTGAACATTGCTCTTTTTGTGTTCATGGTGACGTGTTTGCATCTTAAAATTGGCACCATTTGCCCTATCATTTGATTTGCTTTGTTGCATCTGTGTTGAATTTCATTAGTTATTCTTCCATTTGCTGAAAAAATGCTCCCAGGTATGTGAAATCTTTTACTTGATTTAGTAGGTGATTATCGATGGAGATATTGGTAGAGCTTTCCTCTCTGGCGAATGTCATTACTTCTGTTTTGTCTATGTTTATTTTCATGTTGTATTCGTTACATGCTAACTGGAGTCTGTTGATGTGTTGTTGTAGCTGTTCTTCTGTTGCTGATATGATTGCCTGATCGTCTGCAAAAAGAAATTCATTTAAGAGTTCTCCGAGGTTGTTTCCTTTGCTGGTGTTAGCTATTTTACAGATGTGGTCAATATATGTGATGCTATTGAATGATGATATGTTGCTTTATAAAGATCTTTAGGTGGAGTCATTTATTTTATCGTTTGTTGCACTTTGATAAACATGTAAGTGCTTTTGGGCATTTTCTTCTTCGAATCTTTCTTTATCGATCACCTGTTAACCATTCTTTGTGATTTGTATGTGATCCGAACCTAAGAGCGATTGTACGTTGTGCCAGTTACACGTAGGCCAGCGCATACGATTACTAGGGTAGCTTCCCTACGCCCATACCTCAGTTACCTCTTACAACATGCCTTGTAGGCCACAGTGTGACTATTCTTTGCTCCCTTGAGAGCTCTGGCAACACAACATTAGAGCAACGATGTATTGGACATGTCTTCACAATGAGAAAAGAAAGGCACCCAAGACATGCAATGCAGTGGGCACTGCAGGGACAGTGAAGAAAAGGGAGGCATAGAGGCACAAGTAGGAGAACTTTGAAACAGAACTCAAAGACTTGCGTAGAACTAGTTTTGAGGTAGAAAGAAAGGCACAAGATTGAACTGAGTGGACATTTTTGGTCTGCCTTATGTGTACTTAGACACAACATTATGTGTTATGGTGACAACGTTATGCACAAGACAAGCAACTGGATGATGGTTCATGATGACCTTGCTAGTTTTGTTATTTCGTCAAAAGTTTGTTGCCCTACTTTTAGTATTCATTTCTACTGTGAAATATTGGAATATTTTGAAAACAGTTTTCATTGAATTCGAACAACCAGTTAATTTTAAAAAATAAATTGAGACAAATGTATTAACAAATGTCTGGATTGAACACATCATTTTTTGTCTGTTCTGGTACTCTAGGTGTGGTGGTAGTCAGTACCAACTTGGCTACGCCCCAGCCTTACCACAACCATTTGTGTACAGAAGTTATCTCTTGCCATGGAGGTTTCTTCCAGCACCACAGCCTCCACTCTGCAAGACAACAACGGCCACATGCTCCCATACACTGTCACAGCAACATCATCTGTTCCAGTGGTATCTACATCTAGTGCTGAATGTATGTAGCCAATATTTCTTTACCCAATATATAGTGAATTTTTGATCATTGCTCAATATAAAGTGAATTTAAGATCATTACTCAATATACAGTGAATTTTTGGTCATTACTTTACTCAATATATAGTGAATTTTTGGTCATTAATTTACTCAATATATAGTGAATTTTTTATTATTAATTTACTGCATATATAGTGAATTTTTTATGAATATATAGTGAATTTTTTATCATTACTCAATATATAGTGAATTTGTTACCATTTCTTTACTCACTATATATATTCAATATTTTATTATTGACTTTCTTTCTGTTTCCCTGTGGGTTCCAGGACAAGACCCGCCGTACTATGCTATTTGTTAAGTCTTTTTAGTCTATGTCAAACTAAGAATAAGATATGTTGAGATAACTAGAACATTAGGCTTTGTTTTCTCAATTTGTCACATCAGTGTTTTGTTTTTCTTTCTACAGCTGATGGACTCAACAATATGGTGTCCAAGGAAGTCTCCCTAGGTGCACTAGAAGGTATTTGATTTATTTGTTATATTATTTTTTAATTGTCATTTATTAATGGGGGTCTCTGTGGTTAATTAAGCCTTTACTTTGTGTTCCGGAGGTTGTGGGTTCAAATCTGAGCTTATGTTCATGAGTGCATTTTTTCCAGGGACCCCTAGGATTGTTTGCTGGAGTTCATGCTTTGTGTAATGCTCTTGACAGGTGGCATGCATTTCTGCATAGAGGGACCGAGCCTTGGGGAACCCCAAAATTAATTGCATTTTGACAATGATTTTGATATTACATGGCTTTGGGTTGGGCTGGACACCTTTTACGAGGAGCCACACTAAAAGGGTTTTTTATTATTCTAAAAACAAATGGCTTGTACAAACATGGCTTTTACCGTGGTCTATTAAGAGTTTAAAGAGCATTGAACAACCCAACCTTTCTCCTGATATTATGCTATGAGTACCAAACCTAGATGCTGACATCAAAAGACAGAAGAAAATTAGTAGCGACGGAGAGGAAGTGTCTGCAGAGTGATGGGAGTATCAATAGAAAAACTGAGTTAGAAATGAAGATACTGGGAAAAAGTTACAACATCAGCATCAAAGTCAAGAAATGGTTCGACCATATAAACAGATTACTAGTAGAAAACGTTAGTGTGACATCATTGAATCAAGAAGTTGGAGGAGATATATATTTTTTTTTTTCCTCCATAACAGGATATCACATGTCTTATAAAGAATAATTTTGTCTATTTTTTTTATTGCTGTATTATTTTTGTTTTTTTTCCTTCTCAAATATTTTGAATTGAGATATCTGCTTTTCTGTTAGATTCATCCATTTTCAGAATATATCATTTTATCACTGAAGTCGAAGAAGGTATGGTAGGGGACACTTATAATAAGGAAAGCAGGCCTTCATGCAAAAATTAGTTAGCAGGTGAGCGCAAAAGAGGAAGAAGCATATCATTAATGGGATTGAGTTTGTCTTTCTTTGAACCATACTCGTTTAACCCAAACTGTAGGGATGCTGTCTGTTACCATGGCTATACAACATAGAGGTGGAGTACTGTGTTGGTCAGTTCTGCTTTACTGACTATTGTCATCTCATTCCCTATGTCTTAGGTACCCTGTTGTTGTTTAATAATTATGAAAGCCACTGATGTATCATGTTTCCTTTAATCAACAGTGCCTGTTCGCTATGGCCCTGTGCTGCCTCCAAACATTTATCCTACAGAATCGGTCAGCTACTCTAAGGATATTCGAGGTAAATCATATTAATTGCACTCATAAACTGAATAGAATCTCTAAACATCTAAGGACCAAGATCCCGTCATCAAGGGCACATACTACATTTACCATGCCCAGAATATAGATCAGTCCAAATCTGCACTTCACAGTTGCCATCCTGAGCTATTTCACATGGGGCTGTTAATTATACACTTTCTGAAAACACACCTAGAAAATCTAGGATTTGGCTGAAATCGGATGTATGTGTCCTAAACATGTAGAAGTCTGCGTTTAGGGGCCTACCAAATCAAAGCAACGTATACACATTCTTGGCAAAGATCAAACATATCACAAAGAGTGATTAAAATTGGTCGTAAAGAACGAATGCAAAGAAGAAGAAGAAGAAATCTAGGATACTGCGGCTTAAAGTTCATACTGACTTGAAACCCACCCTTTGCGTATTTACTTGCTAAATGTACCTCATGCATAAATCGCACAAATAATGATTCGGAACATGGCTACCCCAGCACCAGTCAAACCCTTCCAAATACAACTGCTTCCACTTATCTTGGCTTGGAAGTATTATCTGCCATGAAGGAGGAGCTGGATCTGACATTAAAAGCAGACTTATCAAGGCAAGAAGTGCATTCTTAGCCCTTCAGATGGTCTGAAAATCAGCCCAATACAGCATCAGAACCAAGATTAATATATACTGCAGCTGTTTGCTATCAACTTTACTATATGGATCAAAATGCTGAAGAATGACGGAACAAGATATGTCCAAACTTTCCACATGCATCCGATTTCAGTCAAATCTCCTTATTCGCCTCTTACGACATGCATGGCAGGTAACAGTGGTTCTATTCTTTACACCCCAAATTTGGGCCACAGTAACCACTCGGGTGAGAACCATAATTCAAAAGAGATGCAGAATCTGATACTCATAGCAGGAAATTGTGAGCTCGTGTGATTTAACTCTCTCTAGTCTGTTACTCTCTTGGCGCTTAGGACAGCAACAACTGCACCCCATTCTTCTTTATTTTTGGCCATCATCTGTATTGTGTTCTAGCTGTGATTAATTTCTTTCAGTTCTTGTTCTTCAGGTCGTTTTGGGTCTTCTACATTTTTAATTTACAATCTGCTGCCGATCTCAGTGCAGTTTTTGGGATAGAGTTAGTCTCCATGAATGTAATATGTCCCATCCAGCTCCAGTGTCTCTTTTGGATGGAGCTCATATTCTGTTGTTGACACTGTGCAAGCAGTTCTTAGAGATAGTTTTTGGCCATAACACTCATAAGATAATTACCTTGTTCTGTCATTCTCCAATATTCTGATCCATATAGTAAAGTTGATAGCACACATCTGCAATATATATTAATCTTGGTTTTGATGCTGTATTGGGCTGATTTCCAGACCATCTGAAAGGTTATTAACTCTTAACCATTGGCAGGTTTTTGATATTTTGATGTCCTGCTCTATATTTAGCAAACATACAAATTCTTTGCATTGAAAATAGGCATGTTATATATGGTTGGAAAGCTAATTGGATGGGCTATCTGGATATGTGGTTTTAACATATGTGTGATGTAATTTATGATATCCGTGACCTACTATGAAAAGTCTAAAAATAGATTTTTCTACAAATGACAAATAATTTTACAATCACAAAGAAGAAAAAAAAAAAGTATGAGAAATATAATGAAATCTTTTATTACAGTCTTTTAGAATATTCATTTATCCAGGACATATCTGAAATTGAACATGTTTGGACAATATGAAAGGCAGTAATCATAAAATTTATAAGACATGCATATTTTCATATTTTAAAGAAAAAAGTCAATAAATATGACATACAAGAGAAAAAGACGCCGAATTGGTCTAGTAAGCAGCCTATAAAGAACTAACACTTATAGTATGATACATAAACATTAAATAGGTATATAATTTCTAACCATAGCAAGTAAAAGATATTATTGAACAAAAATATGAGCAAACAATGATATGTGATATACAAAATAGACAGGAAAAAAGTTATCTGGCATCTTGCAAACATGACTCAAGGTAACCCAGGCACAGAACGTTCATCTGACCCAGGCACAGAATGTTCATCAACCAGGCAATTTCTTATCTGATTAAAACAGAAACTTTTTTTTACAAATCTGACAAAAAACTTTTGATTTCTTTTCAATTTTTCTAATCCTATAGCATTTAACACACTTTTTGAGTTTTTCTAAGACCAGGTACTATTTGAGAACATTTTTACTTCTATTATCCAGCAAGGGAACTTGAATGTCTTTATCAAAGTTAGCTAGCTCTTTAATTAACTCTATAGTAAAATCTAACTGACTATATCTCTTCGGTCTGACCAGTTCCGGAATATCCTGATGTTGGCGGTGGTATTCCTGAAATAGTATAAAAGAATTAACCCTAGCAATGTCAATAAAGTGATAAAAGAGAGTTTTCCAATATTTTGATGTTTTACGAAGAACATTATATTTCCCAATCATTTGATCTGACCTATCAACTCCCCCCCATGTATTTATTATAATCTTTAATAACTATAGGCTGACGCACCAAGATATTCCGAAACTGGCCATCCGACTTTGTCCTGCGGGTACAAAATGTATTACTACTTACAGACTTATGCATAGTGCTAATTAAGTTAACTATTTTATTATCTTTCTATTGAACAAATCCCACATTACCTTTCCTAACCCATCTCATTTTCCCCCCTATTAGCATTTCTATTAAATAATTTAGTATCTTTTAGTTCTTGAAGAAATCCCTTTCTATTTGCCAAAATAGTCCCACATGCTAAAGTCTTCACCTTTAATAAATCTACAAATAAATGAAAGAAGTATAAAAATTATCCATAAAAATTTGATACCCTTGCTGGAAAATAGATCTACATAATTTATAAACAACATCGTATCCCAATCCTTGAGTTGAGCGAGCTGCGTCTTTCCCTGTATAAACATCGAAATTATATGTATATCCCGTTATTGAATCTGCAACCACCCATAATTTCATTCCCCACTTAGTTGGCTTATCCTTGATGTACTGTCTAAACCCATATCTTCCCTTATTCTTAACCATTCTCTCATCTACACTAATACACTCATGCGGCTGCCAAAACTTTTTTTAGTTTGTCGTCAGCTCGCTCAGTTTCAGGATTGGAGATTTTCAAGAATGCTTGAATTATTTTATATCGGTTTATAGGCATAAAAGCCCTAGCCCACAAACCATGAAAGAGTTGCTTACTAGACCAATATAACTCTGCATTTGGAGCCTGTACTAGACTCATGTACATGAGCAGACCAACAAATTTTAAAAGTTCCTCTTCATGTAGGTCTGCCCATGTACCATATGATGGTTTTGTGTGCCCTGTTGCAGCTGCTTGTTGGTTGGTAAAATTGCACATTTGCTGCAACAATTCTGTACAAAAATACAGCTTGAAGAAGCTTACTGTAGATGAGAAAAAAGATTTTTAAAACATTATATTTGTGAAATTATTTTAGTTAAAATACACTGACTGGGAATTCAGATTCAAAACCTGCAATACTACTTTACAAAATGCATGGAAAAGCAGTTAACACAATGTGAATAACATGAACACACAGTTGTCAGTTTTACATACATTAAAATCAGTCATAACGCACTTATCAATCACAAAATCAGTCATAATGCACTTATCAATCACATCTTTTTCCATACCGTAAGATGAGAAAAATTGCCATGAGAAAAATTGCCATACACTCCCTATTGTTAATAATTACTTACGAGGGGTGAGATACTGCCGATGATCGTTTCTTGTTATGACATCTGGCAGATGCAGACCAGGGAGCCTTGCAGGTCGAAAAGGTGGCAATGTATCTTCTGGACCACAGTCAAGATTGTCGTAGGACTGGTCATGTCCTACAGGGCTTGACAAAAATAGAAACAAATATAATTGTTAGCATATAGGAATAAGTAAATAATTTTAACATTCATACAAACATACATAGTGTAGGAACATTGCATCTGACCTGAAAATCACAAAAAAACGTGGAAATAAACAAGATCTAACAAATACAATAGCGTAAACAAGAAGCCTGTATCTTGAATAACAAATTATAGCTTTCTCCTAGCAACCAGTTGCTAAGCATATTAAATATCAATAACTTATTTTTCTAGCATTTATAACAATATAACTCATCAACATTGCTAATTTATTTAACAAGACAACATATTATTATCACAGAATCCACCATAGTCCCCATAACAAAAAACAATGTTAGTTTCAGTTTCACATAGGTAAGTCTAATGGCGAAAACGTAAACTCCTACCTGTTCAATGCGACAGTGTTCAGTGATAGTTTTGTTATATTTTCCATCTCCGCTTCGGATATGTCAACTTCTGATGTTAACAAATTCGAAGATTCACTGTTGTCTTCATCAGGAGAGTAATTTGGGTTGTTAGAATCCATTTAATTAAAAATATTTCGATTTTGGCTGGAGCAAGTTGAAGCAGCGTCAGACTCTTTTGACAAAATGGCGTAGGTTCAAATGTGCCGGTTAGAAAATAAGCGTGCTTCAAACAACGAGATTAGACATCTTACAAATATATAATATATTTTTACAATTATTTATGAAATTATCATATGTTTTGCATTAGATAACATAACTTATTTGAATTTAAATGTAAAATTAATACAAAATTACGGCCACTGAAATAAGCATGTCGCGCGAGGCTGACTTTTGAGTTTTTCATATCCAGAATGTTACGGACTTAAGGCACTTTGTGCCTTACTCAGTTTGCTTTTAATGTCAGGTTTCCACCTTCTTGGTTGATAGCGCTTCCAAATTATGCCAAAGGCTTGACTTTATTGCACTGGGTTTTGCACCATAAGGCTCGGCCACTCTCCGCAGAAATGGCATGCACCTGCCAAGAGTATTGTTCAAAACAAATTCGAAGCAACGTTCTTCGGAACTTAAGGCAAAAGTGTAACCACTTAGCCGTAGATAACACTTCAAAGATATGCGAAAGCAACAGTATTTGGAGCATGCTGACTGGAGTCTTTTAAAAACTCCAGTTCTGTTATATTAAAAAGAAAAAACTTGTTACTACCTGTAGTACCGCTTTTTAGGGCGATGTAGGACAGGTGGAACGAGAACCTGAGGAATTTAATGGCTAGTGCAGTCACAGCGAAGCTGTTCAGGCTAGGATTTCTCATTTATGCCGATAACCGAAAATAATCCATGGCCTTATCATGAATTCAACACAGGTCTCCTGCATGGGAGACGCGCTCTAATCCATTCGACCAGACACTCCCTGTTCTGTTATGTACTTGATAAAGTCCTCCATTTAAAAATCGTTATCATTTATTGATCTTTCATCAGATTCAAAGGCTGTTCCTGGTTCCTGTGGTCTGTATAACCTCGGCAACACTTGCTTCATGAATGCAGGCCTCCAGAGCCTGATGAGTTGTGCACCGTTGGTAAAGTTTTTCTGTGAGAGCTACACACTAACTGATGCAAACAAGCACACACTGACTGGACACTTCTACATCCTGCTGTGTAAGATGTGGAGTGGCAACTTCTCTGTAGTACACCCCAGAAAGTTCAAAGATTTTCTTGGGTTCTGTCATTCACAGTTTGAGGATTACAGACAGGTACATCAACAAAAAATTTATTTTTTCTTTGATAAGTCCTCGGATCGCAGTTTTGGTGAACCGTATCTGCTTTTTCTTTGCGATTGTTCTTATCAACCAACTTATTCCCTAGTTTGCTGTCTGTGTTGTTGGACTCTCAAGGAGCAAAGAATAGTAACACTGCGACCTACAAGGTATGTCATAAGAGGCAACTGAGGTAGGGCCTAGGGAAGCTACCCTAGTAAATAAAAAGCATGCAGAAATTGGATGTGCTGGCCTACTTGTAGGTGCATAACTGGCACAATGTACAATCGCTTTTGAGCTCGGATCACATATAAATCACAAAGAGTGGTTAACACGTGGTCGATATGGAGCTTTTGAAGAAGAAGAAATACTCGTGATTTGTGTGGTTTGCGCCGCAAATGCAAATATGTTGCACTGAAGTTCATTGGCTCTTATGTATTTAGTACAAGTAAGAAGTGCAGTGTATTTGCGTTTTAGCTCATATGTTCTTGCGTATACAGGACAGGTGCATCCGAAAAATTTCAGCCTAAGGAAATGCTTGGGTATGTCTAATCCAACAATCCTTTACATTTTCTTTCTTGCACTGAACATTCAACACTCTTTATTGATTACTCTTCAACCACTAAATGCAGCATATGTGTTTGTCTTCTACTTCTTTCACTCCATAAACTCCCAACTGAGCACAGATCTCTCTTGTCATCCCTTTCAATTCTTTCCACTTCTTGCCTATCCTTTTAATATCAGTCTCCAGCTCTCTTCTTCAGGTATCTCTAAGCCTTCCCTACTCCTCTTTCCCTGTGGGTTCCAAAACAGTGCCTTTTGTGCAATGCTCTCTGGCGGTCTTCTCCATGTCTAGACATCTGCCAGGAGACTTGTATAGGTGCATCCGCTCTTGTAATTTTGCTTGTCTGTAGTGCAAACAAATCTCATATCATACCTCACTTACTATCTTGGGGTGCAGTAAAAAGTCAAGTCTATCCACAGTAAATACCTCAGTATCTCATGGTGCAGTAAAAAGTCAAGTCTATCCACAATAATAACCTCATTAGCTCATGGTACAGTAAAAAGTCAAGTCTATCCACAGTAAGTAAAGAAGTCTATCCACAGTAATAACCTTAGTATCTCATGGTGCAGTAAAAAAGTCAAGTCTTATCTATAATGAGTCAGTTGTCTGTCTAGAGTAAAAACCCCAGTAGTTTATATTCACATTATTCAATAGTCGTGCCACATGTCATTAATATCCTCTCAATGTTTGTCCACTACAGCACGATTGCCAAGAATTTCTGGCACTGCTTCTAGACACATTGCATGAGCAGCTCAACATTGCTACATCAGCCTGCAAGCACACCATGTCATCGCCTCTCCCTGTCACCTCATCCTCATGCACAGTACCACCTCTGGAGAAACATGATCCTGTAGTAACAGCCACCACCCCTAAATCAAAAACCCTTTCTCTGGTAAACAGGGAGCATGTAGAAGTCATCTGTGACCATGATTCTGCTGACCTCAATAATAAAGATTCCAGCACATCTGTGATCAGTCCTGTATTCATGACAGTAACAGAAGCACCTAAGTGCAGGAAGTCCATCAAACTCTTAAGTTTTGCTCAATCTGTATCTGATAGGGAAGTGGAGCAAAATTTCACTTATCCTAACGAGGACAGTCCAACCAGTGAATCATCCGGGCTGGACACAGTTGTATCAAGTCCTTCTAGTCATGGGGAACTTACTTGTCAGAAGTCACCAGAACATGGAGAGGAGGATGAAGTCATCTCAAGCTCATTTCCTCACCTCACACGGTACACTAGCAGGTCTAACTTGGATGATGTTACTTCCTCCGATTCCGGTGTAGTCGTGAAGCCATCTCTGAAGAGGGTGTCCAGCGGAAGCTCAATGTCAGTGTGTGGTCCAGTCATTCATTCGGAAGACAGCAATCATTCCTCAGTGTCTGCTCATAGCACCGATTCCGAGCAGAGCAGCGCATTCAAGCGGCTCAAGATCGACACTGCAGAACTGAACAGAAATTCCAACAACATTGTGAAGGACTGTGTCACTTCATCTTCAGACTGTAAGAAAAATACCAGAAGCAGAAAAAACATACTGGCTGACAACAGTGTCTTGAGGCAATCCGGAGACATCATGGTCACAAGTAATGTCAATATACCTTCCTCTCATATTGATCTAAATGTTATTGACAATATGGTTTCGTCTTGCCAGGAAGCACTATGTGTAAATATACAATCTCCCAGTCCTGATAAACTAGAACCACAGTCTCAGCTATCACCTGGCTTAACAAGTCTGGACGATTTTTACAGCAAGGAAACAAAGACTCTGAACACAAATGTTGTTTCAGAATTTCTACAGGAGATTACATCAGACTCTGAAAAATTTGCCAAATTAGATAACCGTTACCGCCCTCCCTCAAAAGAAATTAACATTCTTCAGGAAGCTTTTGGAGAGGAGGATAAGGCAGAGAAGATTCTGATTGGTCATAGGTTCGGAAATGTCAAGGAAACGAATCTTTATGTGCAGTCGTCGGTTGCAGTAGTGAAGTCTGTGAAAAATTCAGACCCCAATGTGTTAAACAACAGCGTTGATATGGATGTGATGGCTGTTGAGGCAATATCTAAATTTGTCCCTAGTGGTGTTGAAGTTATAGAAGAGAACAACTTACCCTTGAAGCTTTTCCCAGAGAGTCACAAGCTTGGTCAGGAGGAGAAGAATATACAGATGCAGGCATACACTAAGTTCAACACCATTCCTGACCGCAGTAACATCCGCACAGATCTCATAGACGCAGTGCCAGATCCAGACAGCATGGAAGTGGATGAGGTAGGTACCTCTCAGAATTGTATGTTTTCCTTATATAGTAATCCAGGAATTTGGTAGAGATATATATATATTCCTCTGGATGGATTAGCGTTATGAGTGGGCGTTCACATATAGACTCAGACTCAAGAGGGTTGGGGGTTCAATCCCACACTCAACATTCCACTCTGGAGTAAAGGAATTGGCCCTCCTGCATACTAGTGTCTAGAAATATGAAATGACAGGCACTTCATACTCTAAGGTCTGAATAGGCTACGGGGAATTTTATTTATATATTTATATATATATATTCCTCTCGTACTATTATATGTTACATAAGGGCTGCAAGTAATTTCTCCATACTGCTTTTTCCTGGGCTACTCATTCAATCTCTTCTATGGAGTTGAGTCTGATATTTCTCACCTCTCTCAGTACAGTTAGTTTCAGGATTTCCTTAGGGTATCCTTTCTTTCTGAAAACCTGTGCCTCCTTCTTCAATACCTGCTTTGTTATTCTTTGATCATTTCTTCTCAAGGTAGGCCTTTCATATCTCCATCTCCTTCTTATAACAGTTGTTACTAGTGGTTGACCAGACATTTCTCTGATTTACTCCTCCTGAGTTCATACCATTTTATGTTCATTATTTTTTGCAGATTTCTATTTTCAAATGCCTTTAACTTACTTTCTATATTCTTTGGGTCATTGTTCAACTTTCCCTGTCATATTTTAGAATTGATACAACAATTCAATTGGAAATTCAACATTGAGTTTTAAAACTATATAACTTGCAGTTTTATATTTTATTTAGTCTATATATACATGTATCATTCCATAACTTCTGTACCCTTTGGCCATGTGTCACAACACAAGTCAAATTAATATCATGGGATGTAATACGCTAGTCCATCTTGACTAAACTTGCATATATTTCAAAGACATAATCATCATCAGGTGCCATGCTGGCTGGCATAGGCAATCATGGATCTCCACAAACCTCTGTCCCTGGTGTTTGCTATCATCTCAGATGTTGACCTCTTCTGTGCCATGAAGTCAGGCCGCCCAAAAAAAATTTTCTCTCTGTCTTGTCTCCCTTAGATTATACCAGTTGTCACAATGTGTTCTAAGCATCCCCTTCTCATTAAACATCCGAAAAATGATGACTACCTCTTTCTTATATTGATAATAAGCTTTCTCTGTGTCTTGGCCTCATTCAACAACACCACATTCATCTTTTTAGCAACCATGGTTTGTCATCATTCTTCTTTAAAACCACATCTCTGTGGTCTACAGAGATTTTTCTATGTTTGTTTAATGTCCATGACGCTCATCCGTATGTCTCAATGTAGCACTGAATCTTTCAAAGTATTGTTTTAAATCAAGTAAGATAAGTGTTTTTCTCTGCCATGTTTTGATGAGAATTCTTGTACGCATTTTATAATCTCTTTTTTTAGGCTGACATTGATAGTTCAGATGAAGATGAGGTGGAACTAGCTTCCCGCAATTCTACAGTAGAAGAATGTTCCTCGGTGCCAAACTGTTTGCGTCATTGCTCATCGTCAGAAGTTGTGATGGCAAACCGAGCATGGGATGAGTACTTATCAAAAAATGATAGTATTATTGTTAGCACCTTCCAAGGACAATTTCGAAGCACAGTGAGTATGCACTTGTCTTCTAGTTATTATTTTTCTATGACTCTATGGGAACTACAAAAGACAGTGAAGTTTATACAAGAGACAATTAGTTATATGAGGACTATCATCATAGCACTCCGTCATGTCTATAGGTGCTCTGATCCCTGTCTCAACAAATCCAGCAGCGTCCAGTAAACCAACACATCAGTTTGAATTTGATTACAATATAGACAAGAGACAATATTAAATATATAGACAATATGTCAAGTGAAACAAAGGAAAGGACTACACTTTGTATCTGATAACCTGGGAAATCTGTTCTTTCCTGATGATAGATTTGATAAATTGACATTCACTTTTAAACCTCAGATGGGAAATAAGGTGCAATAGGTTCCATCTAAAAAAAAGTTAAAAATTCATCTTCTGTGTTCGCCTGCTCTGAATTCATGCGTAGTCAGAGCGTCTGGTATGGGATTTCTGACTGATTTTTGCGTGAAGGTCTGTTTTCCGTATCAGTGTGTGTAGTGTGTTATTCTTTCTTCTTCCCCTCCTTCCCTCCTCATACAAGCATGCCTTCTCCAACTTCAGAGGTACAACTGAGAAATAAATGCAATCAAGCAAACATGACTTTATCTAGTGGTTCAATTATTGGATCCAGTGCTCCATTTTTGTCCCAACATGGCTCTGATGAAGGGCAAATATCTTGTGACAAAATACCAAACCCTTGATGTATGCTGAGGTTAAATTCCAGACAATGGCCTAAAGACAAAAGATTGGCTTCGTTGAGCCAGGTTTCTCCACTATAGCTCTGTCACTCTCTACAGAATTCTCATACCAAGAGTATTGCACAAAACACAAACTTTGTATCTCCAGCAACAATCTTAAAGGGTCTAGGGAAAAAATGCACTAGTGGACCGGCAAGTTTGGATTTGAACCCACGACATTCATAACGCAACACAAACTACTTAACCAATGAGTGGGAACCCCCTCCCACCTAACAATAGTTGTATATTAATCAGTTTGACCGTTTGTTATTTCCTTTGCTGTTTTAAAGATTTTATGCCGTTTCAAATTAAAACAAATTTGATCTGTCCTTCCTCTAGGTGGTATGCTCAGAGTGCAGCCATGTTTCAGTAACTTATGAGCCTTTCATGTATCTCTCGTTGCCAATACCTCATGCCATGGAACAACAAATCAGTGAGTCTAGCTAGGTTACATAAGAAAATAGAAAGTATGTTATGAGGATTGGACTGAAGACTTCTTAGAAGAATACTTAGGTATGTCTGGAGAGATAAGATTAGCAATATCAGACTTCAAGAACTAACTTGTCTGGGAGGCACACAAAAAAGATACTAAAGAGATGATAATGCCGGATTAAACATTTTTTCTTTTGTTGTCACACTGTTACCAGGTTGTTGCCCAGTGTCATGGTTATCTGTTTTTGTCCTTCGCTGCTCTGGTGGCGTGGGTGATAGATATTTTTTACAGGATTTTGCTATGCCATCTTTTTCATGGTCTTCCTCTCGCCTTCTTCCCTGATGTTCTGTTGTAGAAGACTACGCAGTGGAGCCTGACTACACTCCTATTAAACAGCCGAACCACTTCATTCCACGTTTCTCAGTGTAATTAAGCAAGGCTCTGTCCCAACTTTCTTTCCCATTCGGTTGGTCATGTCACGTGAGGAAAAGTGGCAGACATACAATGCAGTGGACACCGAGGCAATGGAAAGATAGGCCTAGGGATCCAAGGAGGAGGCACTCACCAGTGCTTACAGAGTTTGTACTGTCTGAGGTAGTCAGGTGAAGAGATTAGATCAGATATGGTTATTCCTGAAGGCAATGATAATGATCAAGATTATTTTACAGGGACAGTTATGAAAGAACTACCTCTGAAGCCAGAAAGGACATATGGCGCACACTGATACAACAAAGGATGCCTTCATGCAAAAATCTGTCAGCCATTCCTGTGCCCCGACTTGTTCGAATTCATAGCGGGTGAATGCAGAAGAAGAAGAGTAAGGAGGAGAGGAAAACAAAGACAATCCTAGATTGACAACATCTAAAGCTGGATGGGGCACAACTTCTCCACACTTACTTGAAATGTTTAAGACAGAACTGTGCCATACTATGTGTAGATGGCTCCACGGTAACACCTCTAAGACCCTAACAAGGTTATGGCTCAAATTGCTGTTATTTGCACAGATGTAAAGGGAATGAACATGCTGATAGGCTTGCAGGAATGGCTGCTATTAAAGCGGACAAGCAATAGAACAGTGATATTCTGAATTCCCTAAGGGTGAGAGGACATGTAAGCGGTTCGAGAATAGCAATGAATCTGCAACCCTAACCAGACTGCAAGAATACCAAATCACATGTGGTATAGCTAAACAAAAGCACTATATTGGAAGCCAGTAAGAAGTTTACAAGAAGAATAGTAAACCATCATATAACTAGTATCGTTAGTTGCCACACATTGATAGACATACTGAGAAAAATATCAAAACTCTTTTAGAATAATTGGTTCGATGTGCAGTGATGATGATCTGATGAACTAAACCTATTTTATTTTTGTAAAAACTTTTATTAATAATGGTATTCACTTAAGGAAATTCATCTTATTTTTCAACTTCCAACGAAGCACAGTTCTTCAACAAACATCTTCCAATTGTTGCTCTCTCTTGCCGTCCCTTACAATTCTTTCCACATCTTGCCTATCCTTTTAATATCAGTCTCCAGCACTCTTCTCCAGGTATTTCTAGATCTTCCTCTATCTCTGTGAGTTCCAAAACCGTGACTGTTGTGCAGTGCTTCCAGTCGGTCTTCTTGATTTATGTCCTATCCATCACCAGCGTCTCTTCCTTAGCTCTTTTTCCACTATTATCCGTTTAGTTATTTCTCTGAGTTCCTCATTTGTAATCTTATCATACCATCTCAAGTTTCTCTATTCTACATAAACATCCATTTACGAAGGTCTGTAGTTTTCTGGTTTCTTTCGTGCCTCCATGTTTCGAGTCATAGAACAGCACTGATTTCACATTTGATTGAAAGATTCTCAGCTTTGTGTTTGTTTATTCTCATTGTTATCTTTACTGATGGTAAGTCAGTGCTACAGTCACTAGAAAATGCAAACCCTGAGAGCCCAGCATGCCAGTCCCTGGCTCTATCCATCAGTTCATTCATCAACACCTTTGCCGTCAAGCTTACCTTACAGTGGATACCAGGACACAGCAACATACAAGGAAATGAAAGAGCAGACATCCTTGCAAAGGCAGGGGCAAATAGTCAACAGCATGACAGACCAATAACTCTGCAGACTGCTAAACAAATAATAAGTAGTAACAAGAAGGAGGAGTGGATGAATGAGTGGGCAATGGGCAAAACTGGCAGAGCCCTCTTTAAACACATGACCACTCCAAATCCCAAAGATGCTATAAATGACCTCACACGACAAGAACAAGTCATTATTTTCCGCCTTAGGACACAACATGTCCCTGAATGCTCACCTACACCGCATCCAACCAAAGATTGCCCCACAATGTCAACTGTGTGACTATTCAGAAGAAACTGTCACACACCATCTCTTCCAGTGCCCTGCACTCAGTGACCTACGCCACAAGTACCTACCTCCAGACCCAGATGTTGAAAACTCTCTCTATGCTAACACACCACAACTCAGACAGACCTGTAAATTCACTGCCATGGCCTCAAGTCGAAGGGCAAATGCTCAGATGACTGCTGGATCGGAAAAGTAAAGTAAGTAAGTTTATTCTCATTGCCCTTTGTTCAACTAAATTGTGATTTCTGTTTCAGGTGTGGTGTACATTACCCAGTTGAAACCACCTGTCAGATACCTCTTGAACCTGATGAAGACAGACAAGATAGGGATGGCAAAGAAGAGACTGTGTGAGATGATTGGACAGGATGATTGTGATGTTATAATGGCTGAGGTTTTGGACTCTAATCTCTAGAATATTGGTAAGTAGAGTTGCAGTAGTCAAAGAGAGTTGGCTAGTGCTACTGGTGAGAATACGAAGATTGAAGTGTTTTGGACTCTCATATCTCTAGAATATTGCGAGGTAGAGTTGGCTGGTGAGCATTTTTCATTGTCTCTGAAGATTTTTATTTCTTTTCTTCATAGGTAAATTGTTTCTTTTTTCAATGTCAATTTTTACTATTTTTATATTTCATTTCAGGAAAATGTAAATATTTACTATTTTTCTTTTTTTGTGGAGCATCTGGCCGAAGAGTTTAGAGCTGGGGAGACCCGGTCTCAATCCCTGGTAAAGTTTTTTTCTGTCAAGCGCGCATAAATTAAAAGTCCTAACCTAAACAGTTTCTCTGTGATTGCATTAGCCATGCGACTATTAAATTCCCCGGCTCATGTCCTCCCTCTCCTACACCGCCCCAAAAAACGGTAACACAGGGAGTAAAGAGTTGTTAAAATTATTATTTTAACCAAGGATTAATGTTAATTTTTATGTTTATTTTTCTTAAATGGTAAATGCACATATATATTTTTTAATCTATTCATGACTTGCATTTTACTAAATTTTGGGATTATTAAAATTAAATTTCTTTACATTTATTTTAAAAGAAAATTTTCTCATATTTTCCTCTCTTCCGTTTCATCTGAATATTATTTTTTCTTTTCTTCTTGTGTAATTGGTTGCATTTTTTAAATATAAATTTTACTATTTTTCTATTCCATTTCAGGACAGCATAAATGATTACTATTTTTCTATTCCATTTCAGGACAACAATATTCTTCTGAAGTATGTCAATACCTTTAACAGAAAAATCTATGCCTTTGAGATGATTTCTCTGGAGACTGACAACACTGTGTCTGTAGATGCTAGACCGTGTGACCACCTCTTGAACAATGAAGAGAGCACCTCTCTTCAGCACGATCTTGAGCTTCCATCTAGTTCTCGGACAGACCTACCTTATGCTGCAGATGGTCAGATGTCGAACCAGAGTTTTGACTCCATCAACGTAAACTCTCCAAGCAGCAGGGATACCTTGGACTACATGCTATCGGATTCTGAGACGTGTGAGCTCGGCTCTCAGGGACCGGAATCATCCACATCACATTTTAGTGCAGACGACGACGCTGCTGGGGAGTGTCAGTCCACCTCCGATGCAACATCTACCAAAGTATCTTGGGTAGCCGCGGAATATTCTAGAAGTCATGTTTCTTGGAATAATGGTCGTGATGCTGATGAAGGTGCCAACTCTAAAGAACAGAATATGGCATCATCAAGTTCTCCAGCTATGATGGATGACCAGGTGAATTCATGTACTTCAAGATTTTGGCTTAATGAAAATAGTACAGAAAAAGAACTTGCAATTGATGCTGAAGATCAAGGTTCCGGAGATGAAACGCTGGTGAATGAAGCTTGTTCATCTCAGAATGACGGTGGATCCAGCCCTGTGCTTCTTAGTCATTCAGCTTCTTTAGTGAACAGCTCAGAAGCAAGTACTGAACCAGATGAAGATACATTGACGAAGTCTGGATTGGTAAACTCTTCAAAATGTTTCAAAATAACAAATAGTACATCAGTTACTAGTACAGTCAGTGTCAGATCCTGCCACCATCAGATCAGCAGCAGCAGCAGTAGTAGCAGAACTAACAGTTGTGGTGGTAACAGCAGTAGGAACCTCTCACGGTCATGTCCCAGTCCTGACGGAGTGTCTCATGCTCCAGAACACAAAACTACTTTGTTGGATGTAGCAGCAAGACTAGAGGAGGATCCACAGTCATATTACCTTCACCGTTCTCAGAGTGACAGCGACTACGACTTCCAAGAAGGTATGTGGTTATTGTGTGTGTACTCAAGACACTATATTTTACTTTGTACTGAGCGTCTATGTATGGCTCGGAAACATGGACAATGAACAAGCAATTAGAAGACAGAATTGATGCATTTGAGATGTGGATATATAGAGGAATAGGCAGAGTTTCATGTACAGAAAAACAGACAAATAAACAAGTTTAGGAAAAATAGGCATGAAGAAACAATTATTAAGAGAAATAAAATTCAGACAAGTAAAGTATTTTGGGCACATAAAAAGACATGACACCATGATAAAACATTTACTAGAGGGGAAAGTTGAGGGGAAGAGCAAGAGGAAGACCGAGAGATAAGTGGGAGGAAACTTTAAGAAATGGACAAGTTACAGTCTGGCAGTGTACAACACCAAGGCGAAAGACAGGATGCTGGAGATTCATTGCAGCCAACCTTCGATGTGGAGACGGCACCTGATGATGATGATGACTGAGTGTCTGGTCGAATGGATTAGAGCGCTGTCCCAGCGGAGACCCGTGTTCAATTCACGGTAAGGCCAAGGAATTTTTCTGTTATGGGCATAAATGAAAAATCCTTCTTCGAACACGCCATATCGATCACTTGTTAACCACTCTGTGATTTGTATGTGATCTTAGCCTAAGAGCGATTGTATATTGTGCGGTTATGCCCTACAAGTGCACACATCTGATTTCTGAGATGCTTTTTATTCACTAAGGCAGCTTCCCTAGGCCCCTACCTCAGTCGCCTCTTACGACACGCCTTGTAGGTTGCAGTGGTACTATTCTTTGCTTCTCTTTGGCCCTGTCACCACACGGGCGGTACTAATACAATATAATATATACAATCTCGCCTAGTGGTTACCGGGGCCCAAATTTGGGTGTAAAGAATAGAACCACTGTTGCCTGCCACGCATGTCGTAAGAGGCGACTACAGAGGTTTGGCTAAAATTGGATGCACCTGTTCTCTAGGGAATGTAACCCGAAACAAATGCTTACAGAAACGAGATGCACCAGGCCGTAAAACGCATAACTTGGTGCAACGACCTCTCACAATGAGGAATGGGATTATGGATTCTAAGTCGCCAATCTGCCTCGAGATTTAGCCACACAGTAAGAATGTCAGACCTACCATCACGAGGTTGGCCAAAATTTACTGCGGGAAGAGGTCGGCACAAACAGGGAAGCAGAAATCATAGGAATTATATCCTACAGAACTGCCCCCAGTATGCAGACTTGAGAAGAAAGAGATGGTCCACTTACACTAGCGTCCAAGACAAACTGTATGGCGTGGCTGATAATCTGAGTCAGACGGCTGCCTTTATTAGAGAATCTGAAATCCCAATCTAGTGAGAACGCAGAAGAAGATATATACAATCTTTGTACTAGAGACAATGCATACCTATATATATATATTCCATGCTAATGTATTCACTGCTGCGTCAACTCCCCATAATCGGTATTCTTTGTTGGTGTATCAACTAATGAAAATACAACTTCTTGTTACAATTTGATCTTACAACAGAGGGAGCCACTGATGTTGTTGACACGTCTAGTACTAATGCTTTCGATGGTGAAAAACAGAAAACTGATTGTGAGGACACCAGGTGGTCTTACTTTCCTGGTCACAATTCTGCAGCTTCAGATACTCAGACTGTCTCCATAGGTAAGAAGAAGATTATTGTGTTGCTTGTTGTCATTGTTATAACATTTAGTAGTTTACTGTTTGATTGATAGATCATCATCATTGCACTTCGATGAATAACCATGTGTGCTCCGATCTTTCTTACACAAGAAGATCTCAGCGGCAGCGCACAAACTCCGAAGCACCTGCGAGAGTCCTCGATGTAATTTTGAAAATGGTGAAGATATTTTTGTAGGAATGTTATTTTTAATCTTTAAATAATTTCGCCCCAAGGGAGGCTGCCCTAGTAAATAAAAAACGTCGCAGAAATCAGATGTGCTAAGTAGACGCATAACTGGCACAATGTACAATCGCTTGTAGGCTCCGGTCACATATAAATAACAAAAAGTGGTTTAACAAATGGCCGATGTAAAGCGTTCAAGGAAGTGTTTGCTTCTTTAAATTATTTGCAATATTTGGGTGGGTGGGTGTGTTTTATGTAAGAAGGGGGGGGGAGAGCAGTAAGACGTTTTTAGACGGTATGCACAGCAGGGGTACGGTGCGCCACTTTCACAGTTTAGACAGTAGGGTCTGTAGACCTGGCAATTTTCTGGACTGGAGTGCTGATTTTTGCATCTGTTAAAAATACAGCAGGTTGTGAATCAAGTTTGATATTCAATTCAACAGTTTCTCAGTTGCCACCTTGATGGCCTGAATGTCTGCATCATAGTTATGACAGAATTTCACCGTTGATACTTTAATCATATCTCTAACATTGTTTGATTATTCTACATAAACTCCTGCTCCTCCATTCTTTACTTAACTTTTATGCTGATCCATCACTGTACACCCACACCCAGGGATCTTGTGGGTGTTCTTCATTAAGAAAACTAAGAGTGATTACTAACCCCCGCTACGCAGATAAGAAAAAGCACAAGTGCTTGGTCCTCTTCTTTTCTCTAATCCTGTTTTACCTCACAGCTTCAGGATAAGAAGAGATTTATAGAACAGGCTTTTGTGTCTGCTCCACAAACAGTGATTTTCGCCGCCTTTGTTATCTATGAGGTCCACCTTTTGCGGGAACTGCCTTTTGTTTAGACCTGGAGACTTCCTGTCAAGATGGCACTGCATGCTGGATGGGAATTTCAGCCGACCTCTAACCAAAGTCGATTTTCAGTTTTCTTTGAATGGAATTTTGTATATTCTAGCCTGAACGTGTGACACACCTAAGGGATTCTTAAGCCACTGTGATAGGTCTAGCAAGCCGACAGTGGTATAACCTAAAACTAATTTATGTTCCTAGAATTATGAAGAGATTTCAAGAACCGGTGAATGATGAATATATCAAAATATTTCAGTACATTTTTGTGTGTTATTGCAGACCCTCATGCTGACCAGTGGAGGTCATGCGCTATCTGCCTGGAAGATCTCTTGGACACTGAGCTTTTGACCCATGTGATGTGCAATGGTGTCTTCTGTCAGAACTGCTTGGAGGTAAAACACTTGAGAAATTAGTAATATGGCAAGTTATTTTATTTGTAAAAATGTATGCATTCATATTTTTAAAGCAGTTTTTAACCATATCTTATTCTTTATATACTCTAGACCAGTGATGTTGAAAGTTTTTGTATAGTGAGGTGCATCAGACTCATGGTTGTGAAGGCACAATCTCTATAGGCAATTCTAATACTACTGCTATAGTAATAACCATAGTAAATGTAGTTAGGATGCAGATGCTTACACCAGTGAAAAAGCACATGGTGGGGGTAGGAACAGTAGAATGGTAACAAAATAAAACTAGATTACAAAAGTGGGATGATCATGTTCATGGGAGTGCTACTGAAAAATAGTTTGTTTTCTTGAAATCTAAATAACATTACAGTCGGCAGAGTAAAATGGGGCGCCATGAATGTATGACACTGACATGACACCATGGTGCCTGCGGGTACTGCGTTGGACAACGCTGCTCTAGTGCCTTCCCAACTGAGTCCCATTTGTTTGATATATTTGTCAAGTTCTCTTCTCCATGTGTTTCTTGGTCTACCACATGGTAACCACGTCCCCCATTGCTTGCCACGATTAAACAAAAATAAAAGCTTATCACTATAATACAGGGTGTTCAAGATAAAAGTAGCCTGTCAAGGGAACAAATCTAGCATATATTTATGAAAATTAGAAGGCTCAATTATGACATAGTATAGGTCAAGTACAAGTTTTTTTGTGATGATGTGTAATTATGGTGCGGGAAAGGGCGATGGACAAGTGTGGCGAAAGGACAAGTTAGTAAGAACTGGTTAATAGTAAATAGACAAACCACAGTGCTAACTGGCAACTTTTGATTTGTCAATCGTGCTACTTTTATTTTGAGCGCACTGTAGAATCCCAAAGAACATTCTATATGATCAATTCGCAACTGGTATGTATGGGGGCTCATTATTACGTTTCATTGACACCTGAAAACATGATCTAACTTCTTGCGGCATATACAAAGAACACTGGGAGCAGCTGGCCAAAGACAGGCAAGCATGACGAGCGACAGTGAAGAGTAGCTCAAAAATAAAAAAGACCATCACATATGGAGGCAAAAGAGAACGCAGAGAGAACATCCTATGTATCAGCTCCATTTTTGCCTGCAGCAACTGGGGCAAGAATTGCCACCTCAGAATAGACCATTACAGCCACAAGAAATGTGATTCAGCGAAGAACAAACTACATGATGTAAAACCTATTGTCTCCTGAGACAAAGATGCCAATGATGATGATGATGAAATCACTGTGTTCCCTGATTTACCTCATGATGAAAAACACATTCTTTAATTTTCTTTTCACATGTTGACATTTTAAAATGTGTTTTTGATTGTTTTACTTAAATTTTGCAGATGTCGGTCAAGCATACAGCTGATGTTTCTGCCTTCTGTTGTCCGGTACGTGAACTTTGACATTTGACCTTTTATTGTATTTGTGAACTTAAGTAGAGAAGGAACAAAATAATGTTTTTACGCCCATGGTTGCCGGGGCCATCATGTGGAGCACAGAATAGTAACACTGCGACCTACAAGACATGTCATAAGAGTGAGGAGGTAGGGGCCTAGGAAGCTACCTAGTAAATAAAAATGTAGCAGAAATCGGCTGGCCTACTTGTGGCATACATGGATTGGACAGTTCAAAAAGAATGAAATACCACATATGCAACGAGATTGATTAATCACATCAACTGGCGGTTGGCCGTGGACGCTGCTAATTTGTTGAGGTGGAGATTGGAGCATTTATGAACGTATCCGAGTGCTATGATGATAGTCTTCTATAACTGATAACTGGCACAATGTACAATCGCTCTTAGACTCAGATCATATACATATCACAAAAAGTGGTTAACAAGTGATCAATATGGAGCATACGAAGAAGAAGAATGTTTGTTACAGTCAAGTAAAGTAAGACTAAAGGACATTTATTATAGTCACTTACATACTTTGATTAGCAGTCATAGTATATTTTCTGTTTGTGGTGATTCACATTAAATATCATAGTGGTTGAGATTGAGCAGCCATGAGGGGCATGTTTCTCGGAAGATGAGGCATGGAATGGCCAAGATGATGGAGGCAACCGGACTAAGGCATCTTAGACATGATAGTGGAGGAAGCAGGAGAAAGGGCTGTAGATCAAGAGTCTTTCAGATGGCTTATGGTAAGAGTGATGTTCTGTAAAGAACATGCTATTGTCTTTCCCCAGATGTATAATGGAATTGGTTGTCCAGTCTTGTCGCTGAGTGCAGGGTGGAAACTTTAATTTGCGTTCCAGGGCCAAATGAGTACCCTGTTGTGTTATATCCGTGTTTATTTAGTTTTGTCTTAATATTGTTTATCCATCTTTTTCTTGGTCTTCCTTTGGCTCTAGTACCTGATCTCTTTTTAGTGGATGCTGTTATTGGTGGTTGGTTGTATTCCATTCTCATCAAATGTTCAAACCACTGCATTTGTTGTCTTTCAATGTATTCGGTGCATGAAGTTATGCCCACTCTGCTTCTGATATCCTCTTTTCATAGTCTTATCTTTTCTGTGACGGCCACTGCCTTCCTCAAGCATTTCACACCTGGTGAGCTGTCTGTGGTGCGTTGCTGTCAGAGGACATACTACATGATGAAATTATGAACATATCTCATTTCTTTGAATGTACATGTTATATATATTATTCCTCTTGTACCTTTATACTTTACATAAGGCCTACAAGCCATTTCTCCATACCACTCTGTCCTGGGCAACTCGCTCAATCTCATATATGGAATTAATTCTTATATTTCTTGCCTCTCAGTAAAGTTCATTTCAGGGTTTCCTTAGGGTGTCCTATCTATCGTGAACCATTTACCTGCCACTTCAATGCCTGCTTTGGTATTTGATCATTTCTTCTCACGGTATACCCAACATCTCTTCATCTTCTCCTTCTTATAACAGTTGTTACTAGTGGTTGACCAGACATTTCTCCTATTTCATCACATCTCCTGAATTCTATATTCATTATTTTTTGCAGACATCTATTTTCAAATGCATTCAACATACTTTCTAAATCTTTAATCATTTTCCAACTCTCGCTGGCATATGTTAGGATTGATACAACACTGGAATTGAAAATTCTTAATTTAGTTTTAAAACTATATAACTTGGAGTTCCATATTTTATGTAAACTTTTAAAAGCTGATGTTGCTTTGCCAATTCGTAGCATAATTTTCTGTCTGTTACAAGATTTCTATTTTGTCTTCAGATCTGTCTGCGTCCTGCCAACATGTGTGAAGACTTTGTACCACTAGCAAGTACCACAGCTTCTAAACCAAAAATAAGGTAACTATAAAGAAATTCATCAAAGTTTAAGTCAAAGATTTTACCTGCAGCCTTTCTATTTTTAAATAGAGCTACAGGGTTTAATTGGGGTTTCTTTGATGTGGTGTTCACCTAACGCTCCAATGGCACTCAGTTTGTTCACCGCACGGAGTGATCACAATATTTTTCCAGCAATCTCTGATCTTGGTAGGGAGAATCTGAGTTTACACCACTGCCTCTGAGATCTTCCTGTGTAAGAAAAAGATAGAGCACATATAGTTATATATCATAGTGCATTGATGATGGTCTGTTCCATGTATTTGAATATATTCTAGTGCTCTACAACCACTTGATTCCAGCAATTGAAACATGCCAATTCTGTAAGTCTACCTGACTATGTCATTTGTTCTATGACATGGGGTCTCTGTGATGTAGAGGTTATGTGTTAGCTTCTCGTTTCAAAGGTACTTGGTTCGCTCCCTCGGGAAGCCATCAGGATATATTTTCAGAGATACCTGATCTCAATGTAGGTGAGATCGAGTTCCTAGTCCTTTCGGATACGAACAATAAAATGGAGGTCATGTGTTCAAGTTGAGCACATAAAAGAACCAGTGGCAGTTTAAATTTTGTAAGCGTAGGCTGCAAAGCCGCTATTCTGACAAAATTCATTTTTTTTTAAAAATGAAGGTGTGGTGTCGGGGCCTACAAGGGAAGCCAAAGAATAGTACCACTGCGGCCTACAAGGCAAGTCATTCATAAGAGGCGACTGATGTAGGACCTAGGAAGCTACCCTAGTAAATAAAAAGCATCGCAGAAATCAAATGTGCTGGCATACTTGTAGGCGCATAACTGGCACACAGTACAATTGCTCTTACACTCAGAGGTCACATACAAGTCACACAGAGTGGTCAGTATGGAGCGCTCAAAGAAGAAATAACAAAAATAATTAAAACATAATTTCTACAAACTTTCAACCATCTTCAAAATTACATCGGGGATCCTTGCAGGGGCTTAGTAGTTCGTGAACTGTCGCGAGGTTTTACTGTGTAAGAAAGAGATAGGAGCAGACATGGTTATGCCCTGAAGTGCAATGATGATGGCCCTATCATCAATGAACCAGTTGACTATTACAGCGCTCAAAGGAAATAAATACAGAGCCAATTAAGAACACAGAATATCTAATAAAATTGACAAACTCAAAACTTTCAACTGGACATACACCACCAAAGTTGGAACAGAACTAAACAAAACCATATTTTTATCACTAAGGTTTATGGTCTCTGAAGGTCTTCAGATTCTTTCTGTTCTTTCTTTTCTCCAATCCTGTTCTGCCTCACAGTGTCAGAATAAGAAGAGATTTCTAGAACAAGCCCTTGTGCGTACTTCATAAATAGTGTCTGAGGTCCACCTTTTCCATGGCCAGCCTTTTGTGTTGTATCCATTGTATCCATTGTATCAGAGTAACATTGCTCTTTGAGGTGCACTGTCTTTTGGTAATCTACTTTTGCGTTGTATCCATTGTATCAGAGCAACATTGCTCTTTGAGGTGCACTGTCTTTTGGTAATCTACTTTTGCGTTGTATCCATTGTATCAGAGCAACATTGCTCTTTGAGGTGCACTGTCTTTTGGTAATCTACTTTTGTGTTGTATCCATTGTATCAGAGCAACATTGCTCTTTGAGGTGCACTGTCTTTTGGTAATCTACTTTTGCGTTGTATCCATTGTATCAGAGCAACATTGCTCTTTGAGGTGCACTGTCTTTTGGTAATCTGCTTATGTGGCGAACCATTTAATTTGTTGTTTCTTGATGTTCAGTATCAGTCTTCATATTGACTGTCTTATTGTTATTTTATTGTTTTTCTTTGGAATCTTCATCCCAACTTTGTGCCATCAGTGACAAAATTGAACACTTACAGCAACCGAAAAAACAATAGGTTGATGGGTAGGTAGATAGGTTTTCTTTGGTTATTCCACTGCATTTTGTTGTATTTTGCCTTTCATTTGCAGTCCTATTTTCATGCATTATTTTGTGTTGTTTTTCTCTAGAACTCTTCCAATGAGTATTGCATACCGTCACAATGTCCGAGACAACACAGGGTCTTCTATACTTCAACTCTTTGGCCATCCAAATATTATCCACATGCCCAGTATGATGACCGGTGTCGCACTCTACAGTTGGATAGATCACCTGGTCAGTCCACTACTGACCTCTTATTCAGTCATGCTGACTGATGGACAGGTAAGTCTTCTTCTTGGCATTTCCTGTTGTTCAATGTCTACACAATGAGTCCGGTTCTCTGAATGTATATTGTTGTGTTTGTTAGTTCATCAAGGCTTCCAAACAGCTTTGTATGGATGTTTATCTTTGTTGGCCAGTGTTCTTTTCGCAGGTGACAATCTTGCAGTATGTGTTCGGCTGTCTGCCCACATGCACATGTGGGTGATGGAACCAGTCTAAGTCTGTGTAAGTGACTGTTCAGTCTTTTGTGTCCAGTGACAGGTGAGTCATTGCATGTGTTTGATATAAAACCTGGGGATCCCGATAGCAAAGTTGATGGCATGCCAGCTAAAGACCTCATTGAAGATCCGGGACCAACTTAGGCCAAAACTTCTCAGTGTGTTCATGAAAGAGATTGGAGCACATATGGTTCCTCACCGAAGTGCAATGATCATGGTCCTATCAGTCAACCTGGAAACGTCCTTTGTTACATTGTTAGTTAATCAGATCATCTACATTGCATAAGGAGCTAGTCGTCGAAGCTCATGTTCATTATATCTGTCAGTATGCATCGTCAGGATAAGACCAACGTGTTCGTAGCGCGTTGGACTACGGGTGACAAGTCCTCTGTAAGTACGGGTTCAACTCTGCGGACTGGCAGAAAAGCTACAGGTTCCCCAGATTTACGGTGTTCGTGGCACCGAGCAGAAGGGTTACGATGTCCATGACACCGAGCGAAGAGCTTTCAGCTCAAGTGCTTCTGGATCGAAAAAAAAGAGATTTCTAGAACAGGCTTTTATGTGAGCTTCATAAACAGTGTTTTCTGCCGCTTTTATTATCTCTGAAGTTCACCTTTTGCAAAGCCGACCTTTTGCTATTGCTGGGCGCTGCTGGATTTGTTGAGGCGGAAATCTGAGCACATATGGACATGTCCAGTGTTATGATGATAGTCCTCATTTAACCGACACTTCGCCCAAGTGGTTACCGGGGCCAAATTTGGGGTGTAAAGAATAGAACCACTGTTACCTGCCACGCATGTCGTAAGAGGCGATTAAGGAGGTTTGGCTGAAATCGGATGCACGTGTTCTAAACGTGTAGAAGTCTATGCGCTTAGGGCCTACCAAACCAATGTGCAACGTATACACGTTCTTGGCAAAGATCAAACATATCACATAGAGTGATTAAAGTTGGTCGTAAAGAACGAAGAAGAAGAAGAACCGATACTTATTCACATATATAATCACACATAAATGCTGGCATATACTTCTACTCATATTGAGTTTATACAAGCTACAAACATACTCTCTACAGTCACTGTTGGCAGCACTTTTAAATTCGAACTTTTCACTTTTCAAATACCTGATTCACAATGTTGTTACTGTCTCCCCCCAAGGGTCTGACCTGCTCTAGGTGCACATACTCCTGGCACTGCACCGGATGTGAGATCGCCAAGGAAGGTGAAATAACCCTACAGCCATCAGATTGCTTGACAGTTCACGTCCGGGACACACTGTCGCCTGAACAAGTATCAGACATGCAGTTTGTTCACGAAGATGTGACCATGGCAGGATTACGGTCATCAGAACCCACTACTATCATGGATTGCTTTGGGGCTTTTACTCAGAGGTATTGTATTTACGCATAAATTAGAAATCTTTCGAAACTTTAGCAAAGAAAAATATTTATATATAAAGATCTTTCTTTTTAAAAAAAGGTTTAAAGCTGGATTGACTTCATTGCATCTGGTTTTACCACATATTGCTTGATCCCTCTCAGCTGAAATTGCACACCACTTGCTGATAGTATTGCATGCACTCCATGGTTCCGGCAACAGTCCTAGGGGTCTCTGTAAAAAAAAATGCACTTGTGAATAGAACAGCGCTGCCCGGATTCAAACCCATGACTTTTGGAGCGCAAGGCAAAGATCTTGCTAAACCTTAGGAAAAACAAATATTTATATAAATAAACAACAGTATAAACAATAAACAGACATTTCAGAATAAATGTTTAATACGCCTGTGTGTTGTCGGAAACTACACAGTAACATCTTCCTATTGAATAAATAAGTCACAATTCTAAGTCTTTTTGTTGTTTCTTTTCTTTTCTCCAATCCTGTTTTGCCTCACAGCATCAGGTCAAGAAGAGATTTCTAAAACGGGGCTTCGTAGATATTGTCTTTCGTCGCCTCTGAGATCCATCTTTTGCATGGCCTGCTTTTTGCTTTGTACCCATCCAACAAAAAATCTGGCTAACACAACAGTGGGAACTGACTGTCTAAGCAGCCATCGTAACTCTGATTTATACCCATGTAACTGAGACCCATAACTCTGTCTAATGTAATTGAAACCCAAAATATTGAAACATGTACAAACAAAGTACTATAGTTTTACAAAATACAGAAACAGTGACGATAAACAGCAACATTTCGACCAAAAGGCCTTTATCAAGCAAATGACACAACAGGAGTGACGAATTTCACAGAACACTTACAAATGGGCGATAACGGAAACATTCAAACGTTAATAATGAAAATCTGGGATTAAAAACAAATAACGAAATGAGTGCAACACAAAACTAGAAGAGAAACAATATACAATCAAGTGAAAATATAAATTATATATATGAAACAAATACACATATAGATTACAAGGCATGAGATGAGAAAGTACTAAGAAGCATAGGAATGTAATTCGTTGAGTCCAAGAGGCCGCAAGGTACCATATAACGAAATAAAACGGTTCTCCAGAGCAAATCGACTACGATCATCACAGGAACATATCGGATGGCTGTGACCTGGACATCGCAAGCTCCTGAATGGCCAGTATCATTGAAATGAGTAGCTGCAGGGGTCCCAGAGCATTGGCATATATTGCGCAAGTGTTGGGCGAATCGGTCACTGAGTCTATTGCAGGATTCCCCAATATAGGCCTTGTTGCACCACTTGCAGGTAATGGCATAGGGACTCGCACATGAAACTGTCTTCAATAACAAACATGTCTTTTAGAAAAGACACAATGCGGGTCTGTATTACATAAGCACACGTTTATTGAAACCCATGTAACTGAGACCCATATAACTCTGTCTAATGTAATTGAAACCCATGTAACTGATCCATGTAGTTGAGATTCATGTAACTTTTGATCCGTATAATTGAGACATGTCCAACTCTGATCCATGTAATAGAGACCAATGTAATTGAGGCATCTACAACAATGTAATTGAGACATGTACAACTCTGATCCATGTAATAGAAACATGTACAACTCTGATCCATGTAATTGAGACATGTCCAACTCTGATCCATGTAATTGAGACCAATGTAATTGAGATCCGTATAACTTTTAGCTTGTATAATTGAGATCTATGTAACTGTGACTCATGTACTTGTAGCTTCTATTCATGTAACTGCCGTATGTAACTGTGACCACTGTAAATTGTGATTTATCAAACTGTATTCTGTGTAACTTGATCCATCTAACCTTGTGAATCATCTGATTTTGCTTTGTCTAACTGTGTTTTATAGAACTTTGATCCACATAACTCTGCTCCGTGTAACTTTGATCTATCGAATTAATACATTTAACTGTAAACAACTTTCATCCACATGACTCTGCTCCATGTAACTTTGTTCTTTCCAATTAGTCCATTTAACAGTAAACAACTTTGATGCATCTAACTTTGATCCGCAGTGAGATTCTGGATGAGCACAACCCTTGGTACTGCCCACAATGTGAGAAGAACCAGTGTGCTAAGAAGACCATGACAGTGTGGAGGTACCCTGACAACCTCATCATCCACCTCAAAAGGTATTATTAAAATCTGAACAATCTCAACATTCAGTTTCAGTTTGGAATATCTTCATTACACTTCGGACATGTCCATAGGTGCTCCGATTTCCTTCGCAATATCTCCAACAGCGTCCAGCGACTGACCGTACCAGTTCGATTTTGATAGATGAGCCTACTCACGTACCTGTTATGCTGTTCTCTTCTTGCTACTTCAATCTTCAAACCCAGCTCCTACAATCTAGTAGTTGACATGGATTGGTTTAAATGAAAATCTTCTTTACGGCCACACTCTATGAGGGCGCTCAAAATATCAGCTCTATCCATTGGCTGGCCCTCTGATATGGTGGCAGTGCCAGCCAGCCTGTCTGCTCTCTCATTTGCCAACGACACCCATGTGCCCCAGAACGAATATAAATGTGATTCTGCAAATTGTTGACGCTTGTAGTGATTCAGTCCATTGCAATCTCAACATTATAACACATAAACCATTGCATACTTCTTCTTCGATTGCTCCATATCAACCACTTGTTAACCACTCCATGTGATGTATATGTGATCTGAGCCTTAGAGCGATTGTACGCTGTGCCATTTATGAGCCTACTAGTAGACCAGCACATCTGATTTCTGCGATGCTTTTATTTACTAGGTAGCTTCCTAGGTTCCTACCTTAGTCGCTCTGCGACATGCCTTGTAGGTCGCAGTAGCACTGTTCTTTGCTCCTCTCAGCCCCAGCACCACACAGGCGAACCATGGCATACAATAGAACACCTTTGTTTTTGGGGGTTTTTTTTCTTCATCAAGTTCCCCATGATATTGCCTTGGAGATAATTTAATAAATTCCCTTATCGCAGTTCGAAGACTGCAGAATCATTGTTTCTCATCACCCAGCCACCCGACTTCTATATAAATAATTACTTCACAATCGATGACAGGTGGAAGATCATTTGATGTAATTTACAATATTAGTCACCACTTTCGTGACATGCTCAAACTTCCGTACCTTTGTGACTAAAGATTCCTGGTGGTTATTATAATGATAAAACATAAGTTCAGAATTAATCTTCTTCTTCTTTGCCACCAATTTTAATCACTCTTTGTGATATGTTTGATCTTTGCCAAGAACGTGTACACGTTTAGGACACATGCATCCGATTTCAGCCAAACCTCCTTAGTCGCCTCCTACGACATGCGTGGCAGGTAACAGTGGTTCTATTCTTCTTTTGTCGTCACACTGCTACCGGGTTGTTGCCCAGAGTCTGGTTTTCTGTTTTTGTCTTGCGCTGTTCTGGTGGCTTGTGTGATTGTTATCTTTGCTCTTTCACAGGATTCTGCTACGCCATCTAACCATCTTTTCCGTGGTCTTCCTCTTGCCTTCTTTCCCGATGTTCTGTTGTAGAAGACTCTGTATACTGTGGAGTTTGGATGCATTCTTATTAAGGACAGACCGCACTCTATATTTAACGATTTTTCTTAAAAAAATGAAATTTGAGTTTTTTTTTTTATTTTAGGTAATACATCCAATTTCGAACAAGAATCTATCTTTAGTTTGAAAAAAAAATGTAGTTTTGTATTTTAATTAATTTTTTAACTAGGCATGTATATGTTTTTTAGCTAATTATATAGGAAATATCATAACTTTGCTTCAACAGATGGTAGCAAAGTGTTTATAGTAATATGGTAGTGCAGATAGATTAACTAATGGCATCATTAAACTTATGCAGCGTGATTATGATGTAACTTGTATGAAAAATTCTGAAAATTAGAGAACATTGGTTGGATAAATAGTATTTGAGCCATATTTAAACATCACAAAGATAACCATGAGAACTGCAATAGGCTGAGTAGCTTGTGCCCTAAAGATAAAGTTTTAGTTGATTGAGAACAAACTGCCTAATTTTATTTTTGGCAACATAATGCAAGTATTTGTCAAAAGCTATCTTGCGACTTCGTTGACAAAATATATTCATGGTGGTTCTCACAATGCTAATGAATCTTTCCATAATCTTATATGGACTTGGTGTCCTAAGATCTCATTTACTTTGAGGAGGAGCTTAAAATAACTGTCAATGATGCCAATATTGTAGTTAATAATATGAAATTGTGCAGATATGGAACTTTTGTTTTAGTTTAACTTTTCCTTTGGAAAACATTATTTTCAGTATTTTGCTGTCATCTATAAAACCACATATCTTCCTTGCTAATACAGAATTTAGGCACAAAAAGATAGAAAGATGTAAAACAACTAGCATGGCATCTAAAGCATGTGATGAGGCAAGTTTGTATGCTCCTGGGGATCTTAAAGTAAATTAATTTGGTCAATAATTGAAAATATGTTAGTTTTTTGGCTTTTTCCTCAAAATTGTTATTTTCCATAAATGTATGTCACTAAATACACGTTTTTTCAAAAACTACTCAAAGGATTGTTGTATAAATGTGCATACTTCTTTCTTATGCATATTTGATCATCCCCTACCACTTTAAAAAGAATTCATTGAACAGTTTTTGTGTCTCATGCAAAAGAATATCTCGTACCCCATATTTTTTTAGTCAAAAATCTGGATTTGCATTTAAAAATTCAGAAAAAACTCATTTTATTATACTTTATAAATATTTTGCTACCAGTTCAAGATATGCCGATTTACCATAACATCTGAAAGTTCTATAGTGCTAACCTGAATAGAACATAAATCATCCTGTATTTTGCAAGGTTACTTTTGGGCATTTTTCCCTTAAAACCCTCTATATTAAATATTTTTCATAGAATATACATGCTTGGATTTTTGAAATTTTTTTCCCGAGTTTTAACATCAAGTTGATCATTTAGAATCATAAACGCAACCTCAATGATCAATATTTCTGTTTAGGGGTGCGCTGTCCTTAAGTGGCAAACCACTTCATTCTTTGTTTATCTATGTAATTCAAGCACGGTTTTGTGCTAACTTTCTTTCTTATGTTGGTGATTCTGTCTTTTCTTGTGTTGTTGGTAACTTTTCGCAGGCAACGCATTTCACATTTCTGTTCTATTCTTTACACCCCAAATTTGGACCCCGGTAACCACTTGGTCGATTAATCTTTATGATCATTGAACAGAGTTTCAGCTGCAATGACCATTGCTTCTTTCCCTATTTCCCCATCACTGAAAGGTTTCTTTCTTTTAGTTAATACACAACAGATTTTGTAAGACGCCTTTGTCACATTACACATGATTGCTTAACAGTCTTTGTAAACTCACTCTGTCACAATGTTAATTTGAATAGAAGTTACCTAACTTTGTGTTTTTAGTTACAGATTTTCATTTTAAGGCCGTTAGGAATTTATTCATCAGAAGCAGAGTGGGCATAACTTCATGCACCGAATACATCGAAGACAACAAATGCAGTGGTTTGGACATTTAATGAGAATGAAATACAACCAACCACCAATAACAGCGATACAATAAAAAGAGATCGGGTACTAGAGCTAAAGGAAGACCAAGTAAAAGATGGATAGACAATATCAAGACCACACTACATAAACACTGATATAACACAACAAGGGTGACTCATCTGGCCCTAGAACGCAAATTAAAGCTACCATCCCTACGCTTAACGGCAAGAGTGAACAGCCAACTATATCTTCCAACTGGGAATAGACAATAAGAATTTATTGTCCGATTCTACATGTTCTGTGCTGTATAAGAAGTGAATTTCTTCACTTCAGTGGTATCCTTTGCTTTATAAAAGCCTTTTTGTTGAAATATTGATGTGTATTGTTTTTGTATTTTGTAAAACTACAGTACTTTTTTTTACATGTTTCGCCATTATTTTCTTAGTTCAGAATTCAGATATTCACTATTAACGCTTTTATGATTAGGGAAGAAATGTCTATATGATTTTCCTTTTTAATAAAAGACACGCTCCCATTGTACAATAAACACTCCCATTGTACAATAAACACACATATTTGCCTTTATATTCAATGACACAATACCGATTCTCCCATCCTTAATTTAAAAACATAGCTCCATTGTCGTTTAGTCATATTTTTTAATGACACATGATACAACTTAACAAATATTGCACACCTTTTGTAGCTAGAACTAATTAACTTATATTATTCATTTAGAAGATTCAATAAAAATCTATGATGGATAAATGAGCTGTAACTAAAAAGCACCACTCATTGAAGCTAAAGTCACTTGTTTGTGGCTGATCTCTCATATTTGTGATTTGTTCAAATGAGTGAGTTGAGAGATGAAGCCAAAAGGTTCATCAATGAAAAAAAGCAAATGGTGCGGTTACCAAAAAAATGGTAAAAGCGGTATGATGGTGTTGTCGAGGATGCTGTGACAAGAAAATGTAATAATCTGTTTTTCATCAATACTTTTTTCCCCCCTTAAAATTCTGATAATCATTACAGCCGGCGGAGTAACTTGGGGCACCATAAATGTAGAGTGGGGACACCATGGTGATCATGGACGCCGCATTAAGACATCCCTGGTTTAATGTAATCTATGGAAGTACAGTAATTATTGTTGACTGTAAAAGAGCAACAGCTGGTTCTCAACAGTATTGCCTCTGTTTCCAGGTTTGTGTACCAGGACCTCTCCAGCACCAAAGTGGACACAAAAGTAATTTTCCCCCAAAATGGCATGGATGTCAGAGGGTTCCTGTCTGGCCCCAGCTCCCATGGCCTGGTCTATGATCTCTACAGCATTGTGTGTCATTTTGGTGGGGCAAGTGCCGGACACTATACTTGCTACTCCAAACATCCGCTGACCTCACAGTGGTACTACTACAACGATGAGACGGTCACAGAGCAAGTTCCATCCGAGAGCGAATACAACAGTGGCTATGTATTGTATTACCAGAGACAAGGTAAGTCACATCTTAATTTACTTTTCTGTTATATTCTTCAAATAACTTGCCTTCAACTTCAGAACTTTGCCACCCCTAACAGTCATTCATAATCTCTCTCTCATATGCCAGAAGTCCTGTCTCTGCAATCGGTTGATTTCTTTGTATGGTACCTTGCGACCACGCGGCTCAACGTATTACATTCTTATGTTTCTTAGTACTTTCTCTTCCCATGCTTTGTAATCTCTATGGGTATATGTTGCATGTATTACATTCTTATGCTTCTTAGTACTTTCTCTTCCCATGCTTTATAATCTATATGGGTATATGTTGCATGTATTCAAGTTATATATTTACTAGATGTTTCATTGTTTCTTTTCTATTTCTAGTTTTTATGTGTGTTTTTGTGTTACATTTATTTCGTTATTCGTTTTTATTCCAGATTTTCCTTAGATACGTTGGTATTTGGTCGTCCATTTGTGTTTCATTTTAATTTGTCACTCCTGTTTGTTCGTTTGCTTGATAAAGGCCTTGTTGGTCTAAACGTTGCTGTTTATCGTCACTGTTTATGTATTTTGTAAAACTATAGTACTTTGTTTGTACGTGTTTCACTGTCTCTGCACTGTCATGCTCAAATCGGTTACCTCCTGAATTCATCTTCTCTGTAATCTTCTCTTCTTTGTCGGGATGCCTCCTTCCATGATGGTCTCCTCCAGCCCTTTGTGTCTCTTTTTATGTCCAAAATACTTCAATTTTCTTATTTGTAGAATAAGTCAGTTTTCTTTGATTTTGAGCTCTTTCTGGACAGATCTATTTGTCCTCTTCTCTGTCCAAGATATACAAAGGACTCTACTGTAACACTTATATTCAAAAGCACATATATGTTTTTCCACTGTCTTATGCTACCTAGCATTCCATATTCATGTTGTTATCCACCCCATGTTGTGTTGTTGGTTGTGTTATCCACCCTGTGTTGTTTTGTTGGTCTCAGAAATGGAAAAGATAATTTAGTAAATCTCTTTCATTACAGGTACAGCTGTGGACTTCACACCTCCACAAACATTACCATGTTTTGACGATGGTCTCATAGACTCAGGACTGGCATCATCATCTTCACTTGTCAACAGCGGCGGCAGCAGTAACAATCACTGTGGCGGAAGCAACAACTCTATGGCTGTGGTACTGTTCCAACCACCAACCACTTCAGTTCAGAAATGCGATAACAAGAAAGAGGAAAACTGTGATGGATACAATAACGAAGAAAAGTGTACTCCCTGTGATTACGAATCTCTGACGGTTCACTTCGGCTCCGAATTTTCTGGCCCCCTTAACACTTTCATCGATGAGGTAACTGCTGGTGATGGGGGTAAAACACATGTTGCTGAACCAGATAGCACGTTAGACTTTTATTCTTGAATCACATGTGTCCGTTAGTTACCATACGCCAAGTCACAAATCACGTATGTAAGGGACATAATCATTACTACAATTCATTATTGAGTTCTGCCCCTATCGAGTCCCCTTTTAACCAATTTTTTTAAAATCATGAAGTGAGAAGTATTATATGTGAGATAAGCTTTATCTTGCTATTTTCTTTCTTATTCATCATTGTGTGAAACAAGTTTCTTGTGTAAGGTGTATTGCCATGTTCAGCATCATGTTTTGTTTCACTCAAGTTGACGTAACACTCTCTGTCTACTGTCCTTTTGTGCTGCCTTTCGTTCAGATCATAATTTTGTACCCTCCTGAAGTAGAATCCTCTGATATTTCTTCTTTCGTCGACGCTATGAATTCAGATGTGGTCAGGGCGACAAGTATGGCTCATCTGATTTTTGCGTGAGGGATTGCTTTCCTTATAATTATTAACCCTCTCCATTCAGGCGAGCCTTCTCAGACTTCAGAGGTTTCTGACCTTTCTATTTGTTATCTATCTGCTGTCGAAATCTCATCAAGATTCTGTGAGCATTAATTAGATTATACCACTTTTCGGCTTGCAAGACCTGCCACAGTGGCTTCAGAATTCCCTAGATGGGTCTCATTATACCACTGTTCGGCTTGCTAGGCCTGTCACAGTGTCTTCAGAATTCCCTAGATGGGTCTCATTATACCACTGTTCAGCTTGCTAGGCCTGTCACAGTGACTTCAGAATTCCCTAGATGGGTCTTATTATACCACTGTTCGGCTTGCTAGTCCTGCCACAGTGACTTCAGAATTCCCTAGATGTGTCTCATTATACCACTGTTCGGCTTGCTAGTCCTGCCACAGTGGCTTCAGAATTCCCTAGATGGGTAACACAGTGCACTAGACTCTCAGATTCAGGCTAGAATACACAAATTTCATACTTCTTCTTCATATCCTCCATATTGACCACTTGTTAACTACCCTTTGTGATTTGTATGTGATCTGAGCTTAAGAGCGATTGTATGTTGTGCCAGTTATGGGCCTACAAGTATGCCAGCACATCCGATTTCTGCTGCGCTTTTTTTTTACTAGGTAGCTTCCTAGACCCCTACCTCAGTCACCTCTTATGACATGCCTTGTAATCCGCTGTGGTACTATTCTTTGATTCTCTTATGGGCCCCGCACTAAACTGGCGAAATTCCATATAAAGAAAACTGAAAAATTGACTTCGTTTAGAAGCCTGCTGAAATTCACATCCAATATGCTGCACCATCTTGACCAGAAGTTACCCACGTTCACCGGGGTTAAGAAGTCTAGATACTGATTCACAAAGATGCAGTGATTGTGGAAACATATGATTAATTTATAGTCGCACAGCCAAGTGTTGTCATCAGGTTTTACTTTTAACCCAAACATACAGTGATTGTGATTGCAACTGACCTTGCAGGCCTCGAACTTCAATATTTTGAGTACTAAACTCCAACTGTTATTTTCTTGTAGGTAATTCATATACTAATAAGTTAGAACTTTAAACGTGCTTGCTGGACACAAAATGTGTTAGTCATACACAAAATAGCAACACTGTATGATATCCGTATGGTATGGTGCTCATAAAATATTTTATTGAAAAATTGTGAAATTAAAGTTTGTATGACATATTCAGACACCCATGTCTGACAGTAAAATGACAAAACCACTTAGAAGATATCGGAAGAAAATCTACTTCCTGTAGTAATTTAATTCCGGTTAATATAAATTACAAAAGTTTAAAGCCGAAGGATTGACTTCATTGCACCAGGTTTTATCCCATATGACTCAGTCCCTCTGCACAGAAATGGCATGTCACCTGCCGAGAGTATTGCACGAACTCTGTAGCTTCTGCAACAATTCTGGGAGTTTCTGGGAAAAAATACACTTGTGAACAAAACAGTGTGGTCCGGATTTGAACCCACGACCTTCGAAATGCAAGGTCAGTTTCTTCAGTCGTGGCTAGTTTTCTTCTAGAAGCTGATGTAAAACCATTGAAGAAAATTAGTCATGACAGAGATGAAATGTCTACCCAGAAGGCTGGGAGTATAAAGAAGAGACCGGTTTAGAAATAAAGACAGGACGAAAAAGTGGGTACAACATATATACTGAGCTTCATCACGAAACAACAAATTAATGGTTTGACCACATAAACAGATTACTAACAGACATTGCCCTGACGTGCAATGCTACTCTGATACAGACGACATAAACAGATTACCAACAGACATTGCGCCTGACGTGCAATGCTACTCTGATACAGACCACATAAACAGATTACCAACAGACATTGCGCCTCACTGTGCAATGCTACTCTGATACAGACCACATAAACAGATTACCAACAGACATTGCGTCACTGTCAATGCTACTTGATACAGACCATAAACAGATTACAACAGACATTGCACTCACTGTGCAATGCTACTGATAGACCACATAAACAGATACACAGACATTGAACTCACTGTGCAATGTTACTTAATACAGGCCACATAAACAGGTTCTAACAAACATTGCACTCACCTCAATGCTACCTGAAAAGACCACATAAACAGGTTACAACAACATTGCACCTCACCGTGCAATGCTACTCTGATACAGACCACATAAACAGATTACCAACAGACATTGTGCGTCACTTGTACAATGCTACTGTGATACAGTGGATACAAGAGAATAAATCGTCATCGCAAAAGGTGAGCCACAAAAATAACAGAGACAATGAAAAACACCATGTATGAATCAGCACACAAAAACCTGTTCTAGAAATCACTTCTTATCCTGAGGACGACTGGTCAAATGGGGGAGACCCGTGCTCAGTTCATAGTAAGGTCAAGGATTGTTTCTGTTGTGGACATAAATGAAACATCATAACCTGAAGCGCTGTGACTGCACTAGTCATACGACCATTAAATTCCTCAGGTTCTTATCCAACCTGTCCTACACTGCCCTAAAAAGCGGTATTACAGACGGCAACGACAGTAAGTTTTTTTATCCTGATACTGTGAGATAAAAACCAAATTAGAGAAAAAAGAAGTGTCAGTAGTATTTTGACTTCTCAAAATCTCAGAGATAGATGAGACAGCATCAAGTTTCTTCTTGTCCTTGGCTACTCAGTTGTGTACATTTACTGATCTGTAACTTTCACAATTATTGATCTTATTCATTTATTTGTATATCACATTTATGTTGTATTGCTTTGAACATACAGTGTGTTTGTAAAGTTTCACTACACTTTATATGTAAAACAAATGGGGAAAAACAAAGTGCATGACGTCAACAAAAATGTTTCCCCATAGTCAATTGTGACACAATATGCAAGTGAATGACTATTGTCTGCTGGAGTAATTTTTTTCACTCCAAACATAATGTTGTCTTCAACGGAAGAAATATCAACAGAGAAGTTGCAGAAGATATTTGACAATATGAAGAAACATGTCTCGAAGCCAGTGGTGGATATTTCCAATTTCTGTTATAATGAATATTTCATTGGTTCTTTCCAGTTAACAAAAACAACAGTAGACCATAGCAGTAACTATTGTACACTACTTTGTTTTAACTCATATTTTGATGACCTCATGTACTTCATTTTTCAAGTTATTCTACATATAAAGACTTTAGTGAGACTTTAAAAACACCCTGTATATAATGTGCTTTGTATTTTAACTGTGTCTAAGGTGAAGATTTTTTGTGTGTGTATGTGCATTGACGTAACTGATTAGCTACTGAATTGAAAAAACGGGTTGTGGCTGAATATAATTTTGGTCCTATTTTCCCATTTGCAGGTATATGTACAAAATTCAGCTGCTGTTTTCTTAATTATTAAAAGACTTTATGAGTAATATACCATTTTGTATGTAAATTAATTTTCTTTAAGACCGATCTAAAACAATTGTTTGTTAATTTTTAGTAGGAAATTTGTAAACGTAAAATTATTATTCACAACAGAAAAGCATTTGAAAAATATAAAAATGTTTCAACTTGCCTTCAAGTGTTGAATTTCAAAAACATTGAATAACCTTTCACTTGGTGGTTACCGTATAGTATATCCAATAATTAGAAAAAATCCAAGAACACAGAAATTGAACAGTGTTTAGTAAATAATTGACACTTCTTATCATCTATGACCTTATTGCTTGTTGCCATGGTAAACAATTTTGTACAGTTTGGTAACTGGCTTGAAAACTTGATAAATATGACAATACAATTTATTTATTTTTTTCCTTCAACCGATAACATGTAATACTTCTTGTCAGTCCTTCCTCCTTCCTTTCGTTCGCTTGAAATATTTTCTATATATTCAATGTTGTATCTTGTATTCTTTCGTTCGCTTGAAATATTGTCTATATATTCAATGTCTCTTGTAACCTTTCTTCCTTTCGTTCGCTTGAAATAGTCTCTTGTATAAACTTCACTGTCTTTTGTAGCTCACACGAGATCTCTGTAGTTTTATATCAAGTGTTGTTTCATAGGCCAGTGAGTTTGCCTCAGTGTATCATATTCGGGGCAATCTTGAAGTATGTGCTCAGCAGTCTGGTGTGTCTGTACACATGGCTGAATTGCCAATTAAAAATGTTGTATACATGTGGCTATGGAATCGATTGTGTCCTGTTCTAAGTTGCACAATGACAACTTGTTCTAGTCTGCTCATATTATAGTAGTCGCTTGTGTTGGTATTTGTGGCTTTCTGATTGATTTAATCATCCTTTTCCTTTGCTGTATGTAACTGACACATCCGGTTGCTCTTCTGTAACACGTTCATTGGCAAGTCATTCCTGTCAGTAAATTAAAATCTAGTACCAAAACAGAAAGGGAGAGTGTAAATATATAACTCGTTTAACTAGAAAACAAACCGTGATGCTCACAACGGCTCGCCACCATGAGTAATTATCGACTTTGATGCTCCCTAGGGCTTCTAGTGGGCTTTTAGTTGTTTCATTTCCGTACCTGATGACAAACTATATCGGTGTATGGTATGATCCAGGTTAGTATATTTTATTTAGCAGTAGCTATTGTTGTTTATGTGGAAGATGGATTGTAAATGAGATTGTTGTTTGCATGTGAGTCCAGGTTTTGCAGGTGAGAATTTTCTTGGGGTATAAATATGTACATTTAATGCTTAACGAGAATATTTGTTAGCTTTTTTGTGTGTGAGTATGTCATTCTGATTGATTTTTCTAAATTGTATTGGGTTTTGTTTTCTCCATAAATTGTTGTGTTTTGTATTTTTCCTTAAAATGTATCAAACATGCTTGCTTCTATAATTGTATTTTGTTGTTTGTTGTCAAGCCGTTTTCTTTCTCTGAATATTGGAAGGGGTTTCTGTTCTCTGAATATTGGAAGGGGTTTCTGTTCTCTCTCTGTGTCTTGGACGCTGTTCCTCTCTGTGTCTTGGAAGCTGTTCCCCTCTCTGTGTCTTGGAAGCTGTTCCTCTCTCTGTGTCTTGAAAGCTGTTCCTCTCTGTGTCTTGGAAGCTATTCCTCTCTCTGTGTCTTGAAAGCTGTTCCTCTCTCTGTGTCTTGGAAGCTGTTCCTCTCTCTGTGTCTTGGACGCTGTTCCTCTCTGTGTCTTGGAAGCTGTTCCCTCTCTGTGTCTTGGAAGCTATTCTCTCTGTGTCTTGAAAGCTGTTCCTCTCTGTGTCTTGAAACTGTTCTCTCTGTGTCTTGAAAGCTGTTCTCTCTCTGTGTCTTGAAAGCTGTTCCTCTCTTGGTCTTGAAGCTGTTACTTTCTCTGTATATTGGAAGGGGTTTCTGTTCTCTGAATATTGGAAGGGGTTTCTGTTCTCTCTCTGTGTCTTGGAAGCTGTTCCCTCTGTGTCTTGGAAGCTGTTCTCTCTGTGTCTTGAAGCTATTCTCTCTCGTGTCTTGAAGCTGTTCCTCTCTCTGTGTCTTGGGAAACTGTTACTTTCTCTGTATATGTTATTCTTATCTTTTTTTTCAAACATGTCATTACTTTTGTTCCAACTAGTTTTCTTTGTTCTATTTTGTTTGTTTCAGCTTAATCTTGTCTGCTATTCTATTTTGTTTGTTTCAGCTTAATCTTGTCTGATATTATATTTTGTTTGTTTCAGCTTAATCTTGTCTGCTATTCCATTTTGTTTGTTAAGTAGGAGATTTAAGCCGAGGCACGCTCTTTCAACCTAAGACAAACCTTGTTTTGGTTATATCTGAGCGTCTCGGTTAAAAACGTGACAAATAAGAATTAACTTCTTCCTGAGAATCCAAGATATAGTTGTATCTAATATTCTGTTTTGCCCTTGCATTGGATCTAACTTACACTTGTCCCAACCTTTGTCTTTTTGTTTTTTTCCTGTTCATTGTGTCTATATTTTATATATACATTTTTTTTCTCAAGAATTTCCATCTAGGTTTCTATTGTGCAATGATGTCTATGTCACACACACACAAATATATTATAATGTACCTTGCTTGTGATTCATTTAGTATTGTCTATCATTGAGAGAATGTATGAGTTTAGAATTGTCTATCATTGAGAAATATATGAATTTAGAACAGTGAGTGACTGAAAGCGTCTGGTCGAATGGTTTAGAGCACAGACTCCCAGTTCAGTAGTTTAGAGTTCAGTAGACCCAGGTTCAATACCCGTACGGCCAAGGAGTTTTTTTCTGTCGGGGAATAAAAAAAAAAATCCTAACCAGAACAGTTATGCTGTGACTGCAGAGCCATTCGACCATTAAATTCCTCAGGCTTATGTCCACCCTGTCTTTAAAAAAAAACTTGTTACTGCCTGTAATACCCTCTTTATGAGCGGTATGGGTCCTGTCCTACACGACCCTAACCAGCAGTGACACAGGCAGTAAAGGTAAAGGCAGTGACTGAGAAATGAACTTATTAAATGTATTGCAGCCACAAATGTACATATCAAAAATAGTTGGTCATTCTGAATCATTTTATTTCATCATGTCATTATTTGTATGTTATTATTTTGTGTGCAACCTTAAGAGAAAAATATCAGAAATGCAAGAAAGTGAAACCCCTATTTTTGCTGTCAAGATTATTTTGTAAACAACTGTCCGTTGTCTCCTGCTGTGCTCAGTCTAATTGCTATTTAGCACAGTAACTGTTACCAAGCTTACTATATATTTTTTGTCAGAAATATTAGTATATATCTGAGTGAATATTTATATATGTATTATTTTTGTTGGATGGAGAGATAAATATGGGAATTGCATGGAAATGATAAATCAAGTTGGTCTGTGTGTTGTACGATTGCTGGCTTGACCTGCTTCATTGCAAGAGTTTAGTCTCAAAGGATCTAAACCCAAAGGATTGACTTCATTGCACTGGGTTTTACCCAATATAGCTCAGCCCCTCTCCTCAGAAGTGGAATGCCACAAGCCAAGAGTATTGTACAAAGCATAAACTTTGTAGATCCTGCAACAATCCTATTGGTCTCTTGACAAAAATGCACTTGTGAACAGAATGGCACGGTCAGGACTTGAACCCACGACCATCAGAATGCACAGCAAAGGCTTAGCCACAGGACCCCCAAATGTTGCCCAGAAAGTGGAAACCGTGTTTGTGCTCCTTCAACTTTACTCTATGGATCAGAATGTGGAAGAGGGATAGAACAGGATATGTCCAAACTATCTACCTACCGTACAACTTGTCTGTGAAAGACGTTACTCATGTTCTAGCTAAGAACTATCTCTAACCAAGAACTCTGTACACAGTCAGCAAGAAGAAGAAGAAGAATAATGAAAGGTATAGTTCTTGAAAGATGAGTTAGGAGACGACCAAGACAATATTGGTAATGTCATCAAGGAAACCTTGAACATGATGATAGAGAATGCGGAAAAATTGGCAACAGATGGGTGTTGTTCGTGCAGACTCTGATAACTAAGTTCTGTAAGGGATACATTCTACAAGAATTATGTCAAGAATAGAAAATAGTGCTTATATCTTTCTTGTTTATATTTTATCAACAGGTAAACAACAAGAATTAATAGAAAAAGAACGTAGAATTTGTAAATGAAACTTCACCAAACTAGTGGGAAAATAAAATCAATTTGTGAAACTTACAAACTTCACCAAACTAGTGGGAAAATAAAATCGAATTTGTAAACGAAACTTCACCAAACTAGTGGAAAAATAAAACAGAATTTGTAAATGAAACTTCACCAAACTAGTGGAAAAATAAAATCGAATTTGTAAACGAAACTTCACCAAACTAGTGGAAAAATAAAACGAATTTGTAAATGAAACTTCACCAAATAGTGAAAATAAAAATTTGTAAATGAAACTTCACCAAAACTAGTGGAAGAATAATATAGAATTTGTAAATAAAACTTCACCACAATATAGTGAAATAAAAGGAACTTGTAAATGAAACTTCACCAAAACTAGTGGAAAATAAATAACAAGAGAATCATTTAATGAAACTTAATTAAGTAAACTAACGCAAGAATAATACAGAATTTGTGAATGCTGTTTTAATATAAATATGCAAATATGGATTGGATATATTTGTGTTATATTCTGTATGTTGTCCTTACACTTTTCTGCATGTTTCCAGAAGCATTCTGTTATTGCTGTTTCTCAGGACACACACAGGAACAGTATGTGCTTGAAATCTATGGATATATTATGTTAATTGTTATGATAATTTTAAATCATCGTTAAGTGTCTCCGCCTCCCTCATGTGCTTGATATAGTGGTAACACGCAGTTTTTTTTCGTGATTTTTTTCTCCGTGATTTTAAACGTGAAACAACCAACAATTGATGTATTGAACGGTAGATGAATGTTGATCATGTTGTTGTATGCAGCAGAATGGATGATTATTTGTGTTAAGTGGACTTTGTATTAACATCATCTAAATAAACTCATTAAATGTGTGTGACATTCAAATTGTGTGTTTAGACTTGGTATGATAGAGCTGAGATGGTAGGGTAGAGCTGTAAACACAGACCTGTAGATAAGAACCGGACATGAACCCATGATGACCCAGGTTAAGAGGAGAAAATGGTGATGGGTTGGACATACAGTTACGTATCACTAGACAAACACTTGAGTGGAACCCACGAGGAAAACGGAGAAGAGAACATCCTAAACAGACCTGGAGACAAAGTCTTCTTGAGGAACTGAAGGGTGCTCGACTATCCTGGGAGATCATAACGAAAACAGCCAGAGACCAGGAAAAATGGCGAACAACTGTTGAGGTCCTATGCTCCGCGAGGAGAGGCATAAATCAGACATTCAGATTGTGTTTAGAGTTGCAGAGATTATTTTACTGTTTAAAACCGAAGGAGCGTCTGGGTCAACAAATTAGCATGCAGGCTCTCATTCTTCTTCTTCCTCGATCGTTCTAGGCTAGTTTTTATCATTCTATTGGGATATATAAACAGCCAAACATCAGAACATAATGTACGTGCACCAACATTCAGCCCTATTTGAGCACAGTTGCTTATCCTTGGGTGGCGTGTTCGATTTCAGCCAGCTGTTGTGTGCGGTTCGCTCTCCGCTAGTCTTTTGCTGTCCCCAGCCTAAACCCACAAGGCAGCAAGTTGCTATTTTATTTTAGGGCAGCGACCCTTAGACGGCATGCCCTCCCGGGCTTATAAGCGTCATCTGCCCAGCAAAACCGGTCGTTTTAATAGACACCTTGGTTTGCCGCCCGTCCAGTTTTGTGTACGGTTTGCTCCGCTAGCCTTTGATTGTCCCCAATCAACTACAAGGCAGCAGTAGTTCCTTGCTATCGGAAACGCGCACTGGCTTTGCCTCTGCTGGGCTTACTAGTTGTTCTGCACATTTGGGTGGGACGCACACCCTCTCGTTTGCCTGCGCGCGCTTCACTGGTTTTGCCTCTGCTGGTCTTTTCATTTGTTCTACTCATTTGGGTGTGACCCACACCCTATTTCCGTGCCGGCTTGCCCCTTGATGGGGCCCACTATGACTTTGCCAGCGTGCGTGCTAGCTATGCTCAGTCACCATCGACTTTTTCCGTGCTCACATTTTTCGAGCCTTCCATATCGTGCACATATTTGCCTGGGCTGTCACCTTCTGTGACTCAATCCGGTCCCCCACCCATGAGATGGAGTCACGGGTTTCGCCCCATATGGTGCCACCCTTGCAACGTCCGTACGCGCGCTCGCTCTGCCCTGGTGCCTACCTCACCATTTCCGTCATTTCCCAGTGGGCTGTCCGACTTCGGGGGGCAAAACCGAGTTTCGCCCCATGATGCCCACGTGCAACTCAACTCGACTCCCAGCATACTCATCGGCTCTAGGGTAGTGCCTATAGAGAGAGCATGCCTGAGCTCCGAATTTCGCCACACGCGGGTCAACGTCTCTTCGGTAGTTTTGATTCGTGCCTCCATCTCTGTGATGGGGCTAGACTTTTGACCTATGTGGACCAGCGTGCGGCCCAACTCATCACCCAGTATACTCATCGGCTCAAGAGAGTACATCAAGAGAGAGAATGTTTGGGATCCGAATTTAGCCACATGCGGGTCAATGTTCCTTCGATGGTTTTGATTCGGATTTTTGACCCATGTGAACCAACATGCGGCCCAACTCATCACCCGGCATACTCATCGGCTCAAGAGAGTACATCAAGAGAGAGAATGTTTGGGATCCAAATTTAGCCACATGCTGGTCAACGTCCCTTCGATGGTTTTGATTCGGACTTTTGACCCATGTGAACCAACATGCGGCCCAACTCATCACCCGGCATACTCATCGGCTCAAGAGAAGTCCATCAAGAGAGAGAATGCGTGGGCTCCGAGTTCCGCCCCGCGAGGTTCCACATGTGTCGTTCTAGCTTTTCCCATCGGCTGGGAGAGGCGAGCATTAATAGTCACTCTGTGAGTTCACTCTTCTGTGTTGCGAGCGGATCCCATCAAGCATGACTACCTTAGCATCTCTACTTGCCCCAGAGTAGCTCTCCACGGCACCTGCCCTCTTAGCCAGACCGGAACTACCGTCTGTTACCAGGGTCACCACTTGGAGGTGAGAGTAGGGGTTTAGAGCCATCTCTCTGATCCTGGCGCGCCGTTTCCTTGCGCCTTTGACCCCAGGCTCTCATTCGGGAAACCCAGGTTCAATCCGTGGTAAGATCAATGTGTGTGATATTCATATTGCAGAGATCATTTTACTGTTGTATCTGACTCTCAGATAATGCTTCACAAGATTTAAAATGGCAGGTTTCGGTATGAGTGGATGTCGTCTATAGAAGTTTCTAACCTCCAGAGGCTTACGTCGCAATGAGAGAGCGGACAGGCTTGCATCAACAGCACCGATTATTGGGGAGTTTAAACACTCACCCAGTTTGAAAAACTAAAACGGCTGAAAGAACACACTCTACACACAAAATATCAAGAGAAAACAAAAACAGACTTGCAAGGAAAAGTCCCAACCATCTGGCCAGAGAATTTCATATGCAACATACAGACATTCTAGAAACTGACCCAGAAATGTGGGAACCCATAATACCAGAGCCATGGACATGCTACCAAAACACGGCCCAAATACACCTAGAAGTCTCAGGAATAATCTCCCCAAAAATACAAACAGAGACAGAGCAAAGAGCCATTTCACTCCAAATGCTACGAGAGCAATATCCCACCAGCACATGGACACATGTGTTCACAGATGGCTCAGCCACAGATGCTACCAGAAAGGGAGGCAGCGGAATCTACATCACTCACCCTCAAGGAATCACAGAAACACACTCTCTGGCAGCAGGAGAAACATGCACCAACTTTAGAGCAGAGGCAACAGCCCTTCTTGCAGCCATACAGATTCTCAACGACCAGCAAGTGTCAGCAAAAATATTGCAGTCTTTAGCGACTCAAGATCCGTTCTCCAGGCTATCTCAAGTCCCAGACAAGACAAGCTCATTCAGGACATAGGCAAAATATCAGCTTGTTGTCAAAAAATCCGAACTGGTCTTACAGTGGATACCAGCTCACTGTGGCATACCAGGAAACGAAAAGGCTGACAAACTCGCAAAGGCCGGGGAGCCTAACACAACACCACCCAACACAAAGTTTTACAGAAGCAAAGACTCTCCTGAAACAATCCAGGAAAATGATCTGGAGAAAAACAAATGGAGGATACAGGCCAGAGCACGACAGTATAAATACACTAAACAGAAAAGCACAGACCACAATCTTCAGACTTAGAACGGGACACTGCAGTCTCAGAGCACACCTCCACAGAATGGGTCTCAGGGACTCGGCGGCCTGCACCTGTGGAGCACCAAAGCAGTCCCCAGAGCACAGTACTGCCCTAGTCTGAGTAGTGAGAGATTGGAGATCTGGCCAACAGAAACAACACTACAAGACAAACTATGGGAACCGGTGAAGACCTCAAGCGCACCGCCCTGTTTATGACACATACCGGAGTAATCGCATAGCAAAAGTTGAACGCAGAAGAAGAAGAAGAAAGGGGAGTTTAAAATGGATAAGAGGGATGTTCTTTGATCTCTTCGCAACTGTCCGATGAAGACACTAAAATAGATATTGAAGCAATTTGGAGTTACCCAGAGGCAGAGTGAGGAGTGTGTTTAACCAGCGAGCCACGGGAACCATCAGTATTCATACTCTTCGATATCTGTTTGAGGAGACTGAGCACCTGTGAGTCTGCCAGAGTGTAGTGATCTTAGTTCAGTAACCAATAACCAGTTTTACTGTTTAAGTTGTTTAAAGCCAAAGGAAAGTTACCAATAACACAAGAAAAGACAGAATCATCAGCATAAGAAAGAAAGTTGGCACAAAACCGTGCTTGAATTACATAGATAAACAAAGAATGAAGTGGTTTGGCCACTTAATAAGAATGCATTCAAACTCCACAGTATACAGAGTCTTCTACAACAGAACATCGGGAAAGAAGGCAAGATGAAGACCACGGAAAAGATGGTTAGATGGCGTAGCAGAATCATGTGAAAGAGCAAAGATAACAATCACACAAGCCACCAGAACAGCGCAAGACAAAAACAGAAAACCACGACACTGGGCAACAACCCGGTAGCAGTGTGACGACAAAAGAAGAAGAAGAGAGCCAAAGGAGCGCATGGCCGACATAATTAGAGCGTGGACTCCCACTTGAGATACATGGGTTCAATCCATGGCACTTCCAATGTGTTTTTTTGTTTGTTTTTTCTTTCATGGCATAAAGTAAACACCCTAACCTGAACATTTTTGCAGCTCACTACACTTAGCCTTGCAGCCATTACACAGAGTTATCTCCCTCACCGCCCTTGAAAGCGGTATTACAGACAGTAAAGTCTGTATTTTTTTTAAGCTGAAGGATTGACCTGATAGATTGGCTGGCTTGGTTACAGGTATACGAGTAGGCTCATCAATCAAAATAGAACTGGTACGGTCAGTCGCTGGACGCTGTTGGAGATATTGCGAAGGAGATCGGAACACCTATGGACATGTCCGGAGTGCAATGAAGATATTCCAAACTGAAACTGAAAGGGAGCTGCCATCGATCGAAATGACATTCTTCACGCATTGAGAGAAGTCTTTCCAAACAGAGGAGTTTCATGGCTGTGAATCCCACTCGCTGACTAGATTGAGAGAGATGGGTATCAATATTGGTGCAGCCCGAAAAGAACGACATACTAAATATGCAAAGAGATTGATTAATCAACATCGAACTGGCGTGTTGGACCGCTGGACGCTGCTGGATTTGCTGAGGCGGAGATCGCAACACCTATGGATATGTCCGGAGTGCTATGATGATAGTCCTAATATAACTGATAACGTCACTAAGCAATGGCTCAGTAAAGAACAAACTGCCTTTTGACTACAGGTCCTACGAAACTTGGGCTTCCGCTAGTTATTTAATAAATTTATCGTGTGAAAACTGGCTATGTGTTTTTTACACCAGCAAATGATTAATGTTTGCAACTCCATATTATCTTCATCACTGTTAAATACAGGAATAAATTATTACCCAATTTAATTTTCGTTCCAACCAGGCCGCTCTCGATGAACATTTGGGTCAAATATTGAAACCCATAGACGATGTTACAATAAAAACAATACAGAAAATGGACGTGAGAGGGAAGCTTTGCAGACCCAGGGTCTGTCATTTAATTCTAAGTGTGGGCGTTTAATTTGTATTGGAATTATGACAATAACGGCAGACGTGAATGTTTGTCCGCTAGCTTCGCTTGGCAGCGCCCTCTTCAAGCAGAGGAGGTAAACATGGAGTAATAGGGGAGACAAACAGGGCTAAGTGGACAAGGAAATCAGCTGAAGTAGGAGAAACAATTAAACAGTGAACGAATTAAACACACTTCCTTAGCTTCCATTTCTCGCTTGCTGCCTGGCGTTCTGGTGCGAAATGCTAAATGAAGTTATTTCCACGATTGGCTTTGCGACTAGAACGTTCAATGAGATGACGAACTAGAAAAACGAAAATAACCAGTTTTTGTGTGTCTGCTATTTACGTTCAGAAAACGAGAAGATATTGATACAAATCGAAGAACTTCAATATAGACAGTCAAATAGATCAGATATCTACTCTGAGACAAATATCTGAGAAATATTTGGTGTTTTTTTAGAAAGCCTATCGCCCGAGTGGTTACTGGGGCCCAAATTTGGGGTGTAAAGAATAGAACCACTGTTACCTGCCACGCAGTCGTAAGAGGCGACTAAGGAGGTATGGGTGAATCGATGCCGATCAGCTAGAATCTAATCCGAACAATTTGCAGCGAAATGAGCCTCGGGCCATAACGAGTATCCTGCACACCCCCGAAAGGGTATTGATAACAGAATTGTACGGTCGCCATATTGCCTGGAGGTATGTGGGCCACGCAAATAGAAGGATGTCAGCCTGGACCGTGAATATGCGAGAGTGGCAACACTTACTGCGAGTGAATGAAGATATTCCAAACTGAAACTAAAGGGACCATCAGAAATCTTTTAGAGAATTTTCCAAACAGAAGTTTCTGGCTGTAGTCATGCTGACTAGATGAAGAGAGTGGGCTATCAATATTGGTCGCCAAAAAACAAACTAATATGAAAGAGTTGATTAACCCTGAGGCGGACCGCTGAGCTGCTGATTTGTAGGGAGATCGAAACCTATGGATAGTGGAGTGCAGAAGATAAAGTCCTATGATAGAAACGTTAACAACGCTAAAAACATATGGGATGGGGTAAATGGGTTAGTTAAAAAAAGTTCAAAACTGGCATGTTTTCCCAGACAAATGTATTTGAAAACATTGGCTTACAAGCATTGTTAAAACAAATAGATTTTAAATTTAATTTTCGAACCAGTCCTCCGTGAACATGGACAAAAGAAACAAGACGAGACAATAAAAAGAATCAAAAATGGATGAGAGAAGCTTGACGGGTCTGATATCTAATAAGTGAGAGGAATTTGAGAATTTGACAAATAAAGAGACATGAATGTTGCGAAGTTCCATCAGGAAGAAGAGGAAACCCATGGAGAAGATGGATCAAATGAACTGATGGATTAGAAATCAGCTGCAGAGGAGGACAATTGACCATGAGAATAAAAATTCCTGAGCTTCCATTTGGCGTTCTGCCTGGCGTTTGATGATGATGCTAATATTATTTCCCGATTGGCTTTGGACTATGGTTCAACTGGTGCGACTAAAAAACAAAATAACCTGGTCTCTGTTTTCTGCTATTTCTTCAGAAATCAGCATGTAGTTATAAAAAGAAAAACTCCTTCTCCAAGTCAGCATAGACAGTATATTTCCTACAACATTTATTTGGGTTTCCACTGAATTGCTTGTTTATAGATACTCGGCTGTATCTTTTTTTAGAGTATGCCCAACCACAGCCAACTCTAGATAACTAGGCCAGACAACTGAACGGGTATTCCCTGACCTAGATCAGAAAAGGGGTCTGCAAAAACAGATGTTTGATAGAACACTGCAAGCTTTTTGCAATTTTACTAAATTCTGTGAGTCTGGTTATTTATTGGTGAAAAATATTTATAATATTGATATTCCTTATTTTTAAACTTATCTTCTTGCATAATATAACTTCGAGTTAGCATTTTGTGTTGATTTTAAAATGAATTCGTCTTTATACACCAATTCTGGAATGCGAGGTCACCTGGTGTAGTTGGGGTCTGATTTCCCACAATTCTTACCTGAGCCCAAAGGCCCAGTAGTTTATAGTTGGCTCTGGCCCAACTCATCGTCATTTTCTCATCTTAACGTGTCTCATCGTGGGTTCCTGTCCTGTACTTATCTGTTTTTGCAAACGCAAAAAGTATAATGAACAATTCCATGGACAACGAGGAAAGCAAATGAGGAGGTTTTTAATCAGACCTGCACACAAAGAAACCTTATTTAAAAAATATGAATCCAGCAATTAAGGTTCTTCGGGCACATAATGTGAAGAGAAGGTTTAGAACATTTGGTGACAACATGTTAAGAGTTCAGGGAAGGAGAGATCGGGAAAGACAGAGGGAGAAGTTGGATGGCATGACATCATTGTTCGACACAAGATCGACATCAGAACTGATTACATGCACCAAGCAGAGAGAGTTGTGGAGAGACATGATCGCCTATGCCGTCAGACATGGCACCTGATTGATTGAAGGCGTATAGTGTATTAATATTTAAAATGTTCACTCTCGCCGCATGTCGTACATTTTGTATACCAGTCCAACCACATACCTAACACATGAGCCGACACTGCTAATTTGAACATAAAACTATTAAATATATCAACCAGAAACTAGGATGAAGGCGATCAGCAAGCACACTGAATAAGCATAACAAAATGTAAGCACATTTGACGTTAGAAAATATTTGTATAACAAGTGCGTACGTGCCATTGGCTCATGCTCAACACTTAATCATGTGCGCTAATAATATCACGCACGCGACTTGTTCGTGTAATTTGTCAGCATATCATATAAGTACACCAATTTTCATTATGCGCTAATTTCTTGGAGGTGAAGTCGAGTTTATATACGCCTAATTTCTAGCATTAAGCAGTGCACACACAATGGAACAATTTTTATATATTTAAAACGCCTGGTGGTATCAGGGCACGCAAGAGAAGCAAAGAATAGTACCACTATGACCTAACAAGGCATGTCGTAAGAGACGACTGATGTAGGACCTAGGAAGCTACCTAATAAATAAAAAGCATCGCAGAAATCGGATGTGCTGGTCAACTTGTAGGAGCACAACTGACTCAATGTACAATCGCTCTTAGGCTCAGATCACATACACATCACAAAGAGTTGATAACAAGTGGTCGATATGGAGAGTTCGTAGAAGAAAAAGCAAATTAATAAAGGACTTTTTTCGATCCAGAAGCACTTGAGCTTTCAGCTCTTCATCTCGGTGCCATGGACATCGTAACCCTTCGGTTCGGTGCCACGAACACCGTGAACCTGGAGAACCTGTGTCTTTTCTGCCAGCCCGTTGAATTGAACCCGCACTCACATGGAGCGTGTCACCCGTAGTCCAACGCGCTTCGAACACGCTAGGCAGGTGGGCAATAAAGGACTATAAAGGTGCCTAAAGACGAAAGATTTACTTCATTCCCCAGGGTCTTATAAAAAGAACTTTCTAATAGACCTAAGCAGAACAGACTAGGTCATTATGTTTCGTCTACGTACCAGTCACTGCAGACTCAACAGACACATATATAGACTAGAAATAAGTCAAATAGCTTTCTGCCAGTGTCAACAGGCGGAACAGACGCCCAAGCTTGTCCTACAAGACTGTTCTCTCCTGGGTGAGCTCTCTCTCTCGCGATCGTTCTGTTTGGCCATTTTATCATTCTTATTATGGTATATAAGCAGCCAAACATCAAGAACGGATGTACGTGCACAGCCTTCAGTACATATTGGAGCTCAGGTGCTTATCCTTTGGTGGTGTATTCGATTTCAACCAGCGTTTACTGGGTTCGCTCTCCGTTAGCCTTTTGCTGTCCCCAGCCAAAACACACAAAGTATTGTGATATATAAACAGCCTTTGCCAAGAACGTAATTTTACGTCACAATCTTCAGTACCATTTGGAGCTCTGGTGCTTGTCCTTCGGCGACGTGTTCGATTTCAACCAGCGTTTACTGGGTTCATCTCCGTCAGCCTTTGACTGTCCCCAGCCGACCTGCAAGGCAGCAGGTTTTTGGGTGAGCTGAGAAAGCAAAATGTGGCCACACCCAGTTGACCTAAAAATCTAAGCTTTGGGGTAACTGGACACACCTGAAGCTGACTGCCCAGTGTGTGTGGTCCACAGTAAACTAAGCTCATGACCAGAGATTGCTGAAGAAGAGGACGATTCCCTCGGGTTTTCCCCATATGACCCGGTCCCTCTTAACAAAAACACACGATACCCGCCGAGAGTATTGCACAAAGCATGAACTCCGTAGCTCTGACAGCAGTCTAAGGAGTTTCTGGAAAAAAATGTACTCGTAAATAGAATATCGGGGTTTGGTTTTTGAAGCCACGACCTTCGGTTCGTAAACTAACTAAAGGCCCGTCTGCCCAGCGTGTTCGTAGCGCGTTGGACGACGGGTGACTATTCCTCTGTGTGTGCGGGTTCAATTCCGCGGAATGGCAGAAAAAGCCACAGATTCCCCAGAATTACGATGCTCGTGGCACCGAACCGAAGGGTTACGATGTCCATGGCACCGAGCCGAAGAGCTGAAAAGCTCAAATGCTTCTGGATCGGGGAAAGAAAAAAAAAATAACTAAAGAAATTTCTTAGAATATACCGTAGCTCTTGTGTTTTTGCTGTTTCGCTGAATGTCTCGTAGTATTTAATTGTACACAATATCCTAGGCCTTGGATTCTTTGATATAACCAATACAAGACTTGTCCGTATGTTGAACGGGGCGCGCCTCGGCCTAAAGAGTCTGTAATCACCTACAAAAACAATGCAACCAAACTCCACAGTACATAGAGTCTTCTAGAACAGGACATCAGGAAAGAAACCGAGAGGAAGACCACGAAAAGATGGTTAGATGACATAGCAGAATCCTGTCTAAAAGCAAAAGTAATTATCACCAAGCCACTAGAACAGCGCAAGACAAAAACAGAAAACCACAACACTGAGCAACAATACGGTAACATTGTGACGAGAAAAGATGAAAAGAAGAAGTGGGTAGGAAATTGCAATAATTGTTTTGTAACTTTAGATTTTGTGTTCCCTTACACTTCGTAATATACAAGGTGTTCAAGATAAATGCAGCCCCATTGACAATTCGAAAGTTGCCAGGTACAAATTGAGTTGTGTTTATTTACTATTTAAACCGGTTTTGACTAGCTCGTCCTACGTCACATTTGTTCATCGCCCCTTCCCGAACTACAATTACACACCATCACAACCTTGACCTATACTACGTCATAACTGAACCTTCCATTTCCATACATATATGCCAGATTAGCACCATTCACGGGCTGCATTTATCTTGAACACCTTGTATTAGGTGATGTGAGAACACCTACAGATCTGAGGGGGTCAAACTAGATCATATCAGATCTGGAGAAAACCTTGGGGAGGCTGCAGTAATACTGAATAAACGAGCGTTATGAACGAGAATAGGTATATGGCAGTATTCCAAAATCAAGAAAAATGGATCAACAAGCAGCTATCATCATCAAATAGCTTATCCTAAGCAGAACTTTGCCACCCCAACAGTCCTCAGGAATTTCTATCTCTCATAGGCCAGATGTCCTGCCTCTGCATCCGTCATGTTCAAACCATCAGTTACATCCTGAATCCATCTTCTCTGTGGTCTTCCTCTTCTTCTCTTAGCTGGTATGCCTCCTTCCGTGATGGTCTTCTCCAGCCCTTCATGTCTTTTATATGTCCAAAATATCTCAATTTTCTCTTTCTTATTTGTAGCATCAGCCAGTTTTCTTTGATTTTGAGTTCATTCTGGATAGATCTATTTGTTCTTTTCTCTGTCCAAGATATACGAAGGACTTTTCTGTAACACTTATATTCAAAAGCACATATATGTTTTTCCACTAAGCAGCTATAGGAGTAGAAAACGAAAAATCAGGCTCGTTTGGCATTTGCCAAGGAGTTCGACAGTGTTGCATCTTGCCACCCTTTATTATTTAACAAATATGTAGCGAAACACGTACAAACAAAGTACTATAGTTTTACAAAATACAGAAACAGTGACGATAAACAGCAACGTTTCAGACCAACACGGCCTTTATCAAGCAAACGAACAAACAGGAGTGACAAATTAAAATGAAACACAAATGGACGACCAAATACAAACGTATCTAAGGAAAATCTGGAAAGATAATATGGAGTTGCTTGGTAATCGTGTTTCGCTATTTACCAAGTTTTACTGCAGTCTTCCCCCTATTTCGATAACAAATATGTAGAAACTATAATGAGAAATGTTATAGAAGCTGAAAGTAAAGAACAGTACCATTTTCTAGAGCATCGGTTCCAAACCTGTGGTACGCGTCCACCTGCGGTACGGGCTCGATTGTTCAGAGGTTCGCGAAAAAAAATCCGTAAAGACGGAAAAATATTAAAGTGAAAAAAAATGATAAAAGTTAGTTATGGAATAATAAATTTTCAGTTTTAACTTACATTATTGAATGATGATGGTTGCAGGCGCCGCTACGAACTCCTCCTTCAAATCATTTGAGCTATCAGCAAAAAACGGCCACTGACTGAGCATCAGCATTCAATATACTGTCCTGAGCAGAGTTTTCTCACCCTAAAAGTTCTTTGAAATTTCTCTTTCCCATAGACCAGATGTTACTCAAATCACCAGTTACATCCTGAATCCATCTTCTCCGTGGTCTTCCTCTTCTCATCTTTGCCAGAATGCTTCATTCCATAATGGTCCCCAACCCTTTGTGTCTCTTTATATGTCCAAAAATACTACAATTTTCTTATTTGTAGCGTCATCCAGTTTTCATTGATTTTGAATTCTTTCTGGAAATACATATTTATTCTCTTCTATGTCAATGATATACAGATGACTCTTACTAACTCACTTATTCCTCTCCGCTCCTCGTGGAGCATAGGGCCTCAACAGTTCTTCGCAACTTTCCTCAGTCTCTGACTATTTTCTGTTTGGTCATCCAGGATAGTCGAGCACTCTTCAGTTCCTCAAGAAGACTTCTTCTCCAGGTCTGTTTAGGATGTCCTCTTTTTCCCTGTGTGTTCCACTCAAGTGCTTGTCTAGTGACATTCGACTGTTTTTTCCGTAGGGTATTCCCTATCCATCGCCATTTTCGCCTCTTAAGCTGGGCCATCATGGGTTCCTGTCCGGATTTTATCCACATGTCTTTGTTTGCAACTCTATCATACCATCTCAGTCTGAGAATCCGTCGAAGACATCCGTTGACAAAGGTCTGAATCTTATTTGTATTTAACTTGGTGACTCGTCACGTTTCCGAGCCATATTGCAATACAGATTTTAAAAAAATATTTTCCCGATCCAGAAGCACTTGAGCTTTCAGCTCTTCGGTTCGATGCCATAGACATCGTAACCCTTCGGTTCGGTGCCACGAACACCGTAAATCTGGGGAACATGTGACTTTTCTGCCAGCCCATGGAATTGAACCCGCACTCACAGAGGGCTAAAAGATTTTACATTTGAGATGAATATCATGAGCTTTATTTTCGTTTAGATGTCGATGGGTTTCCACACTGCTTGCAAGATAGCAAAGGCTTGTTGGGCTTAAGGAGGTCAGGAAAGCATTCTTCTCTAACACCAGTAGTGACCTAGAACTCCCCTGTCAGTCTTCCGTCGTGGATAACCTGGTAAGCATACCCCTCATACAGTTGCCGGATGATGAGAGGACTCTTCTGAAACACTTATATTCAAAAGCACACACATATATATATTTCCACTACTTTGTTAAACGTATATGCTTCACACTCATACGTCGCCACTGAGAATATGCTTTCTCTTAGTATTCTGATCTTTGTTTTTCTATCAATTCGATTCTATATTTGTTTCTGTTGTTTAATAAATTTTTTTTTAAAAGCCATGTGTGTTCTTTTATTTTCCTTCATTCTATTTCCATCTCTAGTTAGCAGTGAACTTAGATATTCAAACCCGTTCCTATTTTCTATCTGTTGATAAAAATATTCATTACAAACCGGGTACGATAAAGTGGTTTAACAAGTGGTCGATATGTAGAGTTTGAAGAAGAAGAAAGAATCAGGAAAAGAGCATATGTGAAAGATGTATGTACCACGACATGGATTCAACTTCCAAATTGTCGTGTTTTTAAGTTTAGTAAAATAAGTCACGGTGTACGTTCAGTGTACAGGTTTTGCTCTTCCCAAAGATAACTCCTCCCCTAAATCGATCTCGCAGGGTCACGTGGCCTTAAATCGTTTGGTTGCGGCAACAGACGTCGACCGGTGTCAGAGGCGAAATGAACGGAATAATCGCATCAAGTCCCCGCCATTTTGTGAGAAAATCTGCCCATTTCCACTCTTCATCACCGCCACTCGTGGCTTCCGTTGTCGTTCCAATGTGTGACCAATGGCAGGGCTTGTGACGTTTCAACGCGCTTCCTTATCTTCAAATCAGAATGGAGCTGTCGTCTGCGTCTATTGATCTTAGTTGTTCTGTGAGTAAATGTTGATGAAGACAATTAGCAAGTCCGACAAATCTAACTTATTCAATTAATTACCGCGTGAAGCGATGGAAAATAAAGAAACAATATAGAAGATGTTGGATAGCCGCGAGTTGCCATCTGCCCCGCCTTCTACGCTATTCAGTTTTTATTTTTGCTAAAGTTTCATTCAAGACTGTAGTTTCTCAGTCACCCACCCTCCCCCGGATATACTAAGCGGCAGTATTGTACAAACTATTATCAAGCGCCCTTTCCCCTTTAAGCCCCACCAGCTTAAAGTGTACCACCGATTGCTTTGCAAACCGTATATTTCTCCCATCGCTCCCGTCTCCCCATTGGTGTAGTTAATAGTCTTAATACACTTTTCTAATTCACACTAATATTCACCCCCGCCACCTCCTCCGGCATTCTCCCCATCTAGTACCACATTATTTAAAATAATACTCGATGAAGGAGCGCACGCGACATTACAAGCGGCCACGACACCCGGTGGCATTTTGGTGAGGACTGATTTCTACAATAGAAGAACTCTTGGCACGCGCGTGCAGCCATTTGATCCTGCTCACTTCTTTTATAAGCAATATAATAATCCACATTCTTTGCTTGCAAGTGCCTTTTGTATTTGTCACTACATGTTGACGGAGGAGACGCCGCTGGAACTGTTCTAGTTATGATACACAACTAACATTCAAACAACTTTCAACAGTGTTGTTAAATTAGCAGAAGTCAACTGTGATTTGTGGGGCTACCTTGTGTTTGGAAATTACTTAACTTTCTTACAAGTGTTAGTATTCATAAACTTATGTTTGCTTTTTTTATAGATATGTAAATTATTTAAAAAATTTGAACAAATTTAACATTATAATTTAACAAAATCAAAGAGAACATTTTAATCATCTTCTAATTGCATTGGGGACATTGCCAATGTTTGTGCACTGTCGCTGAGATTTCCGTGTGTAAAAGATATCAGGCAGCAAAAAAAAAAAGGATACATTATAAAAAAAGTTTTAAAATTAACCTTTTTCATTAGTAATTTTTTTTACCTCCTGACGTATTTTATAGTGCAATGTATTTTAAATTAACCAGTATATTGGCTTTGCGTCTTCTTAAAACGTACTCCAAACCAGTATATCGGCTCCGAATGGCGAATGGGTTAATTGTAACTTTATAAGTAGTTAACTCGTTCCCTACTAACTGCCGCAAGGTGCGCAACGATTGTCAATTCAAACAACACAACTGCCGCACACTGCTCAAAGCATTGTTTCGTGTAGATTTAGTTCTAAATTTACAACAACCCATTCTGATCCTATTTTCAGTTGTTATCGCGGCAACGCTTTCTATGTCTTCATCTTGGATTGATTAAGAGTTTGCTCAAATGTGTTAATTGGATGATATTTATATATTTTTCAAGATGGAAAATGTGAACAAGTATTAATTTCCCCACATCATATTTGTCATTTCAGTAGGGAATACACTAAGGGAATTCATTAAAAAATTGTCCCTGCCAGGCATGTGTTCCAAGTAAGTTTGTGCCATAGACAAGGCTATGTTTTAGTTCAAACTCACATATTTCTGCTCATTATTCTTTTCTAAAACTTCTACTTTCACAATAAAACTGATACTCTAAGTTTTGCGCCCCTCTAAAGTCCACCCCATTTGTCGTCTGCCTAGTTGACCAACACGTAGTAACACGGACACTGCAGTCAGCAATGTTTTCGTTTACCTGTAATTAGTATAATTAAAAGTCTCTGCAGCTAAGTTGTTACGGCTTTGCTGTGTGTTCCAAAAGTCGTGGGTTCGAGTCTGGGCTTTCAAAAAACAATGAACATTTATTTCCTTTAAGCGAATCTGTATTTCAATACTAATTTATTTTTTTCCAAGCTAGTCTTCATTTCAATGATAATATAATTTCTTCTAATCTAATCTTCTATACAATACTAATGTAATTTGTTCTATAAGCTAGTCTTCTATACAATACTAATGTAATTTGTTCTATAAGCTAGTCTTCTATACAATACTAATGTAATTTGTTCTATAAGCTAGTCTTCTATACAATACTAATGTAATTTGTTCTATAAGCTAGTCTTCTATACAATACTAATGTAATTTGTTCTATAATCTAATCTTCTATACAATACTAATGTAATTTGTTCTATAAGCTAGTCTTCTATACAATACTAATGTAATTTGTTCTATAAGCTAGTCTTCTATACAATACTAATGTAATTTGTTCTATAATCTAATCTTCTATACAATACTAATGTAATTTGTTCTATAAGCTAGTCTTCTATACAATACTAATGTAATTTGTTCTATAAGCTAATCTTCTATACAATACTAATGTAATTTGTTCTATAAGCTAATCTTCTATACAATACTAATGTAATTTGTTCTATAAGCTAGACTTCTATACAATACTAATGTAATATGTTCTATAAGCTAGACTTCTATACAATACTAATGTAATTTGTTCTATAAGCTAGACTTCTATACAATACTAATGTAATTTGTTCTATAAGCTAGTCTTCTATACAATACTAATGTAATTTGTTCTATAAGCTAGACTTCTATACAATACTAATGTAATTTGTTCTATAAGCTAGTCTTCTATACAATACTAATGTAATTTGTTCTAATCTAGTCTTCTATACAATGATTATGTAATTTGTTCTAATCTAGTCTTCTATACAATACTAATGTAATTTGTTCTATAAGCTAGACTTCTATACAATACTAATGTAATTTGTTCTATAAGCTAGACTTCTATACAATACTAATGTAATATGTTCTATAAGCTAGACTTCTATACAATACTAATGTAATTTGTTCTATAAGCTAGACTTCTATACAATACTAATGTAATTTGTTCTATAAGCTAGTCTTCTATACAATACTAATGTAATTTGTTCTATAAGCTAGACTTCTATACAATACTAATGTAATTGTTCTATAAGCTAGACAAGTTGTTAGAACAATGAAGTATCAGAGACATCAACCAATTTCCTACAACAAGATATGTCTTGAGCAAGCCAGCTTAGTTCAGTCCAGGTCTTTCCCGTCTCTTCTCTTTCTATCGTTACAGTTCGTCTCCATGTCTCTCTAGGTAGTCCCCTACCTCTCTTACCTCTTGGATTCCATTTCAAAGCCACATGTGGGTGTCTGGTCTTCTGTATTCTAAATGTATGTCCCAACCACTTCCATCTCCTATGTTTTATTTCCTCGTTTATATTGTTAATGCATGTGTGCCGGGTGATCTCAGTATTTGGTTCCAGCAAACTCAGATAATTCTTCTGAGACATCTTTCCTTAAAGACTCGTGTGCGACTGTCTGTATTAGTACTTGTTGTCCATATCTATGACCAATACAGTAAGACTGAGCACACATTTGATTTGTATATATTGAGTTTAGTCCAGTGGTGGCTCGTGATCCTTTTTATTAGTGGGGTCAGGCACAAATGTTCGGGAAAATCATAGTTTTGGATTAGGTTATCTTTTAATTTATTAAATAATAAATGCACGTTGCACATTATTTTTGATGGGGCCTGGCCCCACTGGCCCTTAATGACGAGCCGCCACTGGTTTAATCTGTGTCCTGTAAGCTGATGACCTCCATATGTTGTCTTATGATCCGAATGCTGCAGCTGTCATTTCAGTTCTTGTGTTGATTTCTTTTCCTACATTCCCATCTATAGCTACACAGCTGCTACACATATTTGAATTACTGTACTTCCTTTATCTTTCCTGCCTCTACCATAATCTCCTCTGTGCTTTTTTGGGTTTGTATTTATTCTCATTACCTTGCAATCATTTTAGACTACTGTTGGCCAATCATTAGTTTGTTTTCTCCTGGTGTCCACTTTAGTGTGTGCAAGCAGTGTGTGTTTTCTTCCTGTGTGTCCACTTTAGTGTTTGCAAACAGTGATGTGTTTTCTCCTGTGTGTCACTTTAGTGTGCTTGACAACAGTGCTATGTTTTCTCCTGCGTGTCCACTTTAGGTGTGAGAACAATTTTTTGACTTAGTGTAAAAGTTTTTTCTCCTGTGTGTCCACTTTAGTGTGTGACAACAGTGCTATGTTTTCTCCTGTGTGTCCACTTTAGTGTGTGACAACAGTGCTATGTTTTCTCCTGTGTGTCCACTTTAGTGTGTGACAACAGTGCTATGTTTTCTCCTGTGTGTCCACTTTAGTGTGTGACAACAGTGCTATGTTTTCTCCTGTGTGTCCACTTTAGTGTGTGACAACAGTGCTATGTTTTCTCCTGTGTGTCCACTTTAGTGTGTGACAACAGTGCTATGTTTTCTTTCCCCTTGTGTGTCACACCTTTAAGTTGTGTGAAAATCACTGCTACCATTTAGTCTCTGTGTGTCACTTTAGTTGTACCAAAGATTCATTTTTCTCCTGTTGTCCACTTTAGTGTGTCAAACATGCCATCTTCAAGTCTCTTGTGTGTCACTTATGTCTGACCCAACAGATAAGTTTTTCCGATCTGCCACCTTTAGTGTGTGACAACATAGCTTGTTTCTCCTGTGTAGCTTTGTAGTCCCCAAAGTTTACATCAGTTCTTAGTCCTCAGACAGCACCATCTTCAAGTCTCTTGGTTAGTTCCCCTTCAAGGAGAAATTCATCTGCCACCATCTTCAAGTCTCTTGGTTAGTCCCCAAAGAATTCATCTGCCACCATCTTCAAGTCTCTTGGTTAGTCCCCAAAGAATTCATCTGCACCATCTTCAAGTCTCTTGTTATCCCCAAGAATTCATCTGCCACCATCTTCAAGTCTCTTGGTTAGTCCCCAAAGAATTCATCTGACACCATCTTCAAGTCTCTTGGTTAGTCCCCAAAGAATTCATCTGCCACCATCTTCAAGTCTCTTGGTTAGTCCCCAAAGAATTCATCTGACACCATCTTCAAGTCTCTTGGTTAGTCCCCAAAGAATTCATCTGCCACCATCTTCAAGTCTCTTGGTTAGTCCCCAAAGAATTCATCTGACACCATCTTCAAGTCTCTTGGTTAGTCCCCAAAGAATTCATCTGCCACCATCATCAGTTATCTTCTTAATTACTCAGCCGATAACAAGGCGAAACATGTAATAACAAAATACTATAGTTTTACAAAGTACAAAAACAATGACAATACACAGCAACGTTTCGACCAAAAGGCTTTTATCAAGCAAATTATACAACAGGAGTGAAAATGTAGTTTTGCAAAATACAAAAACAATCTATAACAACTAGGAATAGCTTTAGAGACATTATACATCCATGCCGAACACCTGAATTGACCATGAATCATCTTCTGTGTGATCCTTGATGTCTGACGCAGCACTAGTTGTTTGTGTACATATCTTTCAGAATTTGATGACTTTCAGGTTGAATCCATATTCGTTAAGTATCTTCCATAGTGTATGATGGTGAGCACTGTCTGGTGCCTTTTCGAAGTATTTGAAATTGATGTACAGGGATGAATTCCATAAAAATGACTGCACAGAGTACACAGATCTGGTCTTTGCATGATCTCTCCTTTCTGAAACCAGCTAGTTCTTCCCTCAATATCTTCTCTACGCTATCTCCAAGTCTTGAGAGGAGGACCCTGCAAAATATCTTTCCCGGTACCGATAGGAGAGTTATTTCTCTTTATTTGTCACATCGGGTCAGATTCGATATTTTAGGTATCTTTACAATAATCCCTCTTTTCCAGGTGTCTGTGACACATTCGTTTTCCAACACTTTGTTGAGTCAGTCAGTATTCTATAATTTTGAGTTCCCTCTATATAGATCTACTTGTTCTTTCTTTTGGCTATGTCGAGAATCTTATTGTGTGGAGGAATGATGCTCGTCGCTCGCTCCAAAAGTTTTCGACTCATTCCCAGCGAGGTGCTATCGAGATATTTTTTTTTAGAGATACATGATCTCAATGTAGGTCAGAATGAGATCCTAGTCATATCGGAGACGGACGATAAAACATAAGTTTTGTGTTTAAGTTGTGCACACATAATTACTAGCTAAAAATCGATAAATATATTCTAAAATTGACAGTTAAAATTAGTTAATTTAAAAAAAAATTGTGGTAATACAAATTTTCATAATTTTCAAAATTACATCCGAAACCCTTGCCTTTGCCACGGCGCTCGGTAAATGCCGTCAAGATTTTCACACGTAAGAAAGAGATCGGAGCACACATGATTATTCCCCAAAGTGCAATGATGAAATTCTGTTCAATAAATCGAAACGATTTTCAAGAGTAAATGGACTTGGATCATCAAAGGAGCGCGAAATGATGGCTCTGACGTGGATACGTGGATATCTCAAGGGTCTAAAACCAAAGGATTGACTTCATTGCACCGGGTTTTACGCCATATGACTTGGTCCCTTTCCGCAGAAATGACAAACCACCTACCGAGAGTATTGCACATAGCACGAACTCCGTAGCTCCGGCAACAATCCTAGCGGTCTCTGGAAAAAATTGCACTCATGAGCAGAAGGGCGCGGTCCAGATTCGAATTCATGACCTTCGTAACGCAAGCCAATGGGTTAACCACTTCTCTACAGAGACCACCGACTTGGATATCACAAACTCCCAAATAACTTGGCTCATTAATATAGGCCGTATTGTTTAAACATGTCTTTATACATCCATTTTTTGTGTTTTATATAACTATCTTACTTTTTTATACCGTATTTTCTGCGTTGTTTTACTGCAACATTTCATTTATCAATAGTTAACTCATTCCGTACAACTAACCACCAGTGGTGGCTCGTCATTAAGGGCCAGTGGGACCGGGCCCACAAAAATAATGTGCAACGTGTATCTATTATTTTATAAATTAAAATATGACCTAACCCAAAACCATTTTTTTCCGAAAATTTGTGTCTAGCCCCACTAACAAAAATGAGCACGAGCCGCCACTGCTAACCACTATATTTGCGTACATACGTACGCCAAACATCCCACGAGCCACTATAGTAGCTACTCAGAGTACTTTCTTTCTCTTTGTACATTGTACTAAACCTTATATATAAACTATATAAATAACCATCTCGTACGGTTATACTTTACGTCGGGCCTGCAAGTAATTTCTTCATACCGTTCTGTCCACGGCAACTCGCTCAATCTCTTCCATGGAATTAAATCCGATATTGCTTGCCTCTCTCAGCAAAGTCGTTACATGGTTTCTCCAGGGCGTCCTAACTTTCTCTCTTTCTTAGTAATCCTTCCATCTTTTATTGTATTTATATGTATGTAAAAAAAAATTATACGTAAATAATGTATTGGATGATATATATCAGCGATGTTCAACGCGGTTTCTGTGGGCGCCAGGGCACTATTGTGTTACATCCCTGGCGCCTTATCTTATTTCTCCGCCTTTAAAGCTAATAATAATTTTTGTATGTGTTTCTGAATAACAATAGATTCAACTTTTCATACACACAATATTTTTTTTAAATACCAAAAGAACTTGTAGTCATTATTAAGTTTTCATCTGTTTTTATTTTTGTTAATGTTACTATTAATATTATTTTATTATTAGTATTGTTATTGCAATTGTCACATTGCGTCCGCGCGTCCACAGTCCTTAGTCAGATACGCCCCAATATGTTGAATAGCATTTAGTTTAATTTAGTTGTCGGATAATCACCACTACGCATCTTACGAATTAGTCCATAAGTGATTTTCTCTTCTTCTCTCTCTCTCACTCTCGCGATCGTTCTTAAGCCGTTTTTATCATTCTATTGCGATACATAAACAGCCAAACAGCAGAACGTCATGTACGTGCACAGCCTTCAGTACCTATTGGAGCTCAGGTGCTTATCCTTGGGTGGTGTATTCGATTTCAACCAGCGTTTACTGGGTTCGCTCTTCGTTAGCCTTTTGCTGTCCCCAGCCATAACCCACAAGGCAGCAGGTTGCCATTTTCTTTTAGGGCAGCGACCCTTAGATGGCCTGCCCTCCCGGGCTTATGAGCGCCATCTGCCCAGCAAACCGGTCGTTTTGTGGACTCCTTGGTTTGTCGCCCGTCCAGTTTTGTGTACGGTTTGCTCCGCTAGCTTTGATTGTCCCCAATCAAACTACAAGACAGCAGTAATAAGTGATTCAATCTCCTCCTCAGTATGTCTCTCAGCATTTGGCAACTAATATCACCGGTTCGTTGTTGGTTTACTGTTCTTCCTCTTTGGCTACCAACATAGTGCTCTTGTCTAGGTACACCACAATTGGCCTGGAATTCTTGCAGTCTGTTCAGGGTTGTAGATTCACAGCTATTACTTGAATCATGCACACATCCTCTCTTCCTTAGGGAATTTAGAATATCAGCCTCGTCCATTGTTCATTTTTCACAGCAGCCATACCAGTCAAGTCTATCGGTGGATTCATTCCCACTTACATCTGCATGCCTTGGCACAAAAATACAACTTTTTGTCAGCCTAGACCTCTTCAGCGACTCCAATCACTGTCTCCGAGACAAGCATATTTTAATCTTACCCTTAAGCATACTAATTGTGTCACTGAGAAAATATGCATAGCTAAAATTCTGAGACTCTAGCTAAACCATTGCTTTAGTTACTGCCATGACTTTCATAGTGAGACATGTGACAAAACCACCACTGTCTTCCTTGATATCAATGATACATATTAACGTGTTACCTTCTGCAAACAATGTAAACACAACATATAAGTGTTATACAAAATTTGATGTTACAAAACAATCGTGGTTAGAACCCTATAACGTTCGTGGTATCGAAAGAGTTAACTGTCTACGTTTCTAAATAATTAGTTGTATATTAGAGGGTCTTGCTTATATTTAGGGGGTCTCTGTTGCTAAGTGATTAAGCCATTGTTTTCAGAAGGTCGTGTGTTAAAATCTGAACCGCACAGTTCTTTTCACGAGTGCTTTTTTTTCCCGAGACCTCTACGATTGTTTCCGGATCTACGGAGTTCGTGCGTTGTGCAATACTATCGACAAATGTCGTGCCATTTCTGTAAAGAGGGACCGAGTCATATGTTGTAAATCCTGTTGTAACGAAGACAATCCTTCGGCTGTATATCCATTTTTAGTTGCATATTAATTTCTTGTATGCTTACCCTACTCACACTTTGCCTCGCAGCGTCAGAATACGAAGAGATTTCTAGAACATCCTTTTCTGTGCGTTTCCTAACTAATGCTTTTCACTATTGTATAAATACATTTCTATATTTTCATAACTTGTAACTTAAAGTTTAGACAAACTTTGTTTATGAAATGGAAGAACTAACTCAATTTGTACATAAATCATTTGAAAATTGTGATTCGAAAATAAAAATTGACAATATTAACGATCGCTTGCCGGAAGTGACGATAAAAGCAGACGATACATCCATTGAAACAAAACTTTTTGGAATCAAGAGAGAAAAGTTATATGATGACCACCAAAAAGTTGATGACATTGACGATGATGATGATGATGATGACGATGAAATTGATATCGATAATGTACCAGATGAGTCTTCATGTCTCCAGCCGATTACAGCAGGAGGTAAGTAAATTTGTTATGTGTGTTCTTGTGTCCATTTTAATGCGTGTATATTAATTACATGTGACCTAGTTTATCAGTGTATATTTTTGTTTAAAACTTGACCACAAATCCGGGGGAAGGACCCTAAGGCAGTTGATGGTTATGTGTGTATTCCATTTTCGTTTTCTGGCATCCCATGAAAACCCTGCTTGATTCCAAACGTATGTACTTTGTCTTTCCTTTGGATGAAACAGTAGAGTAGAGATGGTAGGAATTTCTTCTTCATGTATTTCTAGACTCCTCATCTTTCGCTTTCCTGCTGTTTTGTGCAAAATGACAAATGCACATTCCCATATTGCTGCACATGCTAGGCATAAATGAAGAGGGCATACATTATTGCTTTCGCAAATCATCAGGACTAGACAACATTCCTGCAGAAATCCTCAATTTTAACAAGGATGTTCTCCTACACCATCTCTACAATCTCCCTTCCATATGCTGGCGAGAGGGCGAAATTCCACAAGACATGAGGAATGAAAAGATAGTTACACTCTATAAAAATAAAGGAAACAAGAGAGACTGTAACAACTACATTGGCATATCCCTTTTAAGTGTCACAGACAATGCCTTTGCACTAGTCCTTTCAAAACGACTACAGAAACTGGCAGAGCATGTTCTTCCAGTCGCAATTTGGATTCAGTGCTGGGCGGTCAACAACTGACATGATATTCACTCTTCTACAACTGCTAGAGAAATACAGAGAGCAGAGAACGAAACGTGGAGAACATGCTGGAAAAAATAAATGATAAGAATGAGACCTGACATGGGAAATAGTTAATAGAAAGTCGGTAGAACAGCAACATTGTAAATCTGCTGGGGAAGCCGGATGTGTTAAACGAGACACGACGACGATATTTGAGACTTGATTGACCCAGAGCCAGCTATAAACTTGACCCAGAGCCAGCTATAAACTACTGGGCCTTCGGCTCAGGTAAGAATTGTGGGAAATCAGACCCCAACTACACCACGCGACCTCGCATTCCAGTATTGGTGTATATAGACGAATTCATTTTAAAATCAACACAAAATGCTAAATCGAAGTATATTATGCAACAAGTTAAGTTTAACAATAAGGAATATCAATATTATAAATATTTTTCACCAATAAATAACCATAGACTCACAGAATTTAGTAAAATTGCAAAACAGCGTGCAGTGTTCTATCAAACATCTGTAATTTCCAGATCCCTTTTTTATATAGGTCAGGAATACCCGGCCAGTTGTCTGGCTTGTGCTAGAGCCTGGCTGTGATTGACCCGAGATCCGGTTGACCTGAGAGACCCGTTTGCTTTTGGTGGAAAAATCCCACATTAATAAGGTCTGAATCAAAATCACCATTCTAGGAAGAAAATGAGTTAGTCTCTAGGATGCCACTGCTGCTTTCTTAATCAAAATCACCATTCTAGGAAGAAAATGAGTTAGTCCTCTAGATGCTACTGCTGCTTTCAATCAAAATCACCATTCTAGGAAGAAAATGAGTTAGTCTCTAGGCTGCCACTGCTGCTTTCAATCAAAATCACCATTCTAGGAAAAAATGATTAGTCTCTAGCTGCATGCTTTAATGAATTTATCATAGACGAACTTCCACTGCTGATAATGATGATCTGTCACTTTTGATTCTATAATGTTTTCTACAGATAGAGTATTTAAAATAATGTATTTATCTAGTTCGATATTTCTTCTCATTTCTCATGTTTAGCATCAACGATATATCTGATATTCCTTCTGTCTTCTCATCTTTAGCGTCAACGATATATCTGATATTCCTTCTGTCTTCTCATCTTTAGCGTCAACGATATATCTGATATTCCTTGTCTTCTCATCTTTAGCCTCAACGATATATCTGATCTTTCTTCTGTCTTCTCATCTTTAGTCTCAAAGATATATCCGATATTTTTTCTGTCTTCTTATTTTTAGTGTCAAAGATATATATCTGATATTTCTTCTGTCTTCTCATCCCTCTTCTTCTTCTTTGCGTTCGTTCTTTACGACCAATTTTAATCACTCTTTGTGATATGATTTGATCTTTGCCAAGAACGTTATATGTTGCACATTGGTTTGGTAGGCCCTAAACACATAGACTTCTACACGTTTAGGACATGTGCATCCGATTTCAGTCAAAGCTCCTTAGTCGCCTCTTACGACATGCGTGGCAGGTAACAGTGGTTCTATTCTTTACACCCCAAATTTGGACCCTGTAACCACTCGGGCGTCTTCTCATCCCTAACGTCAAAGATATATCTATTTCTTCTGTCTTCTCGTCCCTGTGTCAAAGATTTAAGACACATTCCATACTCTTTCTCTGTCACTGACATTACCATATGCTCGAGTCGCTTCTATAACCACCCTCCCTCTTCTCTCTCTCTCTCTCTCTCTCCTGCTCTTTCTGTTGTGACAACACGTCTCTTGTCTCCAGGCCCTTTCTAACGCTCCAATAATCTTTGATTCCCCAAACCAGTAATTTATCTAATGAAATGATATCTCAAATTTTCGAAGCTTCCGTTCGGCTCTCGATTGAAGCGTCGGTTAACTTAACAAGTTCACGAGATTTAGGTCCTTATAGCAAAGGGTAATCAGTCGACTTCTGAGTTCCATGTTAGAATATTATCATATTTTACGCGTTACTTAACAGCTTATTGTTTAGTTTTAGTTTAGTTGTCAGATCATCATCACTGCACATTAAACCAATTAGTCCATAAGTGCTGCTATCTTTTCCACAGTATGTCTCTTAGCGTGTGTCAAATCACGATACCAGTACTATGTTGGTTTACTATTCTTCTTTGACATCTAGCAGTCATGTCCAATGTTGTAAGATATTGGAGGTGTATCTCGCGGGTGTCTTGTGACGATTGTAATACCACTACTACTACTACTACTACTACTACTATACTCCCTACTCTACTACTACTACTACTACTACTAACTACTACTACTACTACTACTACTACTACTACTACTACTACTACTACTACTACTACTACTACATACTACTACTTACTATACTACTAATACTACTAATACACTACTACTACTACTACTAATACTACTACTACTACTACTACTGCACTGCTACTATCTACTACTAATACTACTACTACTATACTACTACTACTAATACTACTACTACTACTACTACTACTGATACTACTACTGCTACTACTACTAATAATAAAAATAATAATAAAGTAATATCAATAATATTCTGCTGTACGGGTCAGAAACATGGAGAACGACTAAAATAAGAACGCATAAATTGCAAACATTCATCAACTGGTATTTCCGCAGAATATAGGGACTGAGATGATACGATAGGGCTACAAATGAGGAGCTTTAGAAGACAACAAGACAGATTCCAGTAGCCCAAGACGTGAAAAAAAAAGACTCTGGCGCTGGATAGGACACAATTTGAGAAAATCCGAGGGAATATAACAAGAAAGGACTTTTCCTGGAACCCTAAAGAAAATCACAAGAGAGGGAAGCCTAGAAATACACGGACAAGAGATTTGGAGGCAGAGATCAACAATATACAGAAGAGCTGAAAGGAGTTGCAAGATATTGTTAAAGGTAGGAAGACTTGGCAAGAGTTTGTTGAGGGTTTTTACCCCAATCGGGATTTAAAAGGCATGAGAGAAAGGACAACGAATATCAATAGTCATAATAATTGTTTACATAATATCATATGAAATCTGAATCCTCACTAAACATTTCATTAATTAGTCACAAATAGTGTATTTAAACAGAGTTTAACATTCTGTTATACAGAAATACCGTTTTTATCCTAGAAATTCTTCTTAGCGTTTTTTTCGATCCAGAAGCACTTGAGCTTACAGCTCTTCGACTCGGTGCCATGGACATCGTAACGCTTCGGTTAGGTGCCACGAACACCGTAAATCTGGAGAATCTGTGGCTTTTCTGCCAGCCCGCGGAGTTGAACCGCACTCACAGGGAGCTTGTTACCCGTAGTCCAACGCGCTACGACCACGCTGGGCAGACGGGCCTTCTTAGCGTTAAAGACGGCGGATTAAATGAGGGCTAGGAATAAGTAAAACAGCTCTCTGCTAGTGTCAGCAGGCGGAACAGACACCAGAGCATATCCTGCAAGACTGTCCTTTACTGGGTGAGCTGAGACCCAGTCGACCTGAAAACTCAGCTTTGAGGAAACATGACAGACCTGAAACTGACTGCCCAGTTTGTGGTCCACAGTAAATTAAGCGCATGACCAGAACAGACATTCGAAATTTCTCTCTTCAGACCTCTCTCGTATAGGCCAGTTGTCCCTCATTTGCAGCCGACATGCTCAAATAATCAGTTACATCTTGAATCCATCGTCTCTGTGATCTTCCTCTTCACCTTATCGCCAGGATGTCTCCTTAGTTTCTCTTTATATGTCCAAAATACTTCTAATTCTTATTGCAGCATCAGTCAGTGTTCTTTGATTTTGAGTTCTTTCTGGATATAGATCTATTTATTCTCTTCTCTGTCTACTATATAAGTAGGATTCTTTCTGGATAGAGATCTATTTATTCTCTTCTCTGTCTACTATATAAGTAGGATTCTTTCTGGATAGAGATCTATTTATTCTCTTCTTGTCTACTATATAGAGGATTCTTTCTGGATAGAGATCTATTTATTCTCTTCTCTGTCTACTATATAAGTAGGATTCTTTCTGGATAGAGATCTATTTATTCTCTTCTCTGTCTACTAAAAATAATTCTTCTGAAACACTTATATTCTTCTACTTGACGATCCACTTTGTTTCCTATCATTGCATTGCAGACTGTATTTAGTTTTAATTGATTCAAACCAAGTCAATTTTAAACGCACAACCTTTATATAGGAAATAATGTAAATGTCATTCCATTACGCTCTGTCCTAGGTAATTTTACCAAATCATCGAGTGTCGTAACGTCCAATGTCATCTCGCTCTGTCTAGGTACTTTACCAAATCATCGAGTGTCGTAACGGTCCCTTATCTCGTGGCTTCAAAATGAGACTCACTCCTAACATATCTCATCCGCTCTGTCCTAGGTACTCTTACCAAATCATCGAGTGTCGTAACGGTCCTTTATCTCGTGGCTTCAAAATAGACTCACTCTAACATATCTCATCCGCTCTGTCCTAGGTACTCTTACCAAATCATCGAGTGTCGTAACGGTCCTTTATCTCGTGGCTTCAAAATAAGACTCACTCCTAACATATCTCATCCGCTCTGTCCTAGGTACTCTTACCAAATCATCGAGTGTCGTAACGGTCCTTTATCTCGTGGCTTCAAAATAAGACTCACTCCTAACATATCATCTCAAGATCTCAGCAAAGCCGCGCGCTGAGCGAGAATTACCGTTATCAGTAATTGTAATAAGAGCCCGGATATTAGCAGTCATTAGTGCGTGATTGCAGGGTTGCTAGCAATGAGTGACAATTTGCCGCCACCAGGGGTCAACCCTCTAATTATAATAACTGCGCTGTTTAAAAAAGAATAAATAAGGGTGAGGTTGACAAATTTACAAGAAATCGTTCTGCCTATTTGTTTCTTGTTGCCATTTTTGTGTACAGTGGTAAGTTTGAACTCAACTGTGTACATAGGGCGCCGCGATAGATGCTCGTTCATTGTCAGCGACAATGAATATTTTTCCCTAGCTCCAACTACGATTCCGAATCCCCACCCTCTCTGCTTTCCCATCTCAGAAAGTCGATAATGACTTAAAGCTGAGTAGACTAGAGAATCTACGGTACCGGGAATTGACCATCCTGTATTTGTGTTTAACTCATTAATGTGTTGCGTTCTGTAGGTCTGGACCCGAATTTGGACAACGCCGTTCATTTCGTGAATGCATTTTTCCACAAGAGATCCCTTAAGATCGTTGCCGGGAGCTACGGGTTCGTGCTTTGTACATTACTCTCGGCAGGTGACATGTCATTTCTGAGTAGAGTGTCCAAGCCATATGGTAAATCCTGTTAAAATAACCCCTTCGTTTTTCTGAGCCGCGGTATACTGATTCGTGACATTCTTTAATATGACCAATGTGTGTGAAGCATGGACATTTAACAAGGAAGTGGAAAAACATATGTGCTTTTGAATATAAGTGTTACAGAAGAGTCCTCATGAACAGATAAAACAAATAGATTTGTTCAGGAAGAACTCAAAATCAAAGAAGACTTGGAAAATTGAAGTATTTTGGACATATAACGAAACTCGAAGGTTTGGAGAAGACCATTAATGAAGGAGACATCACGGCAAAGAGGAGAAAAGGAAGACCGCGGAAAAGATGGATTCAGGATATAACTGATGGTTTGAGCATGACGGCTGCAGAGGCGAGCCTGTCAACAGATGGAACAGACACCGAAGCATGTCCTGCAAGACTGTCCTCGTCTGAGTGAGCTGAGAAGCAACATGTGGTCACACCCAGTCGACCATTAAAAACAAAGTTTTGGGAAACCTGACAGATCTGAAGCTGACTGCCCAGTTTGTGGTCAACAGTAAACTAAGCGTATGACCAAAGATCGCTGAAGAATGAAACCCGACAGACTTGAAGCTGACTGCCCAGTTTGTGGTCAACAGTAAACTAAGCGTATGACCAGAGATCGCTGAAGAAGGAAAGTTTCCCTTTCTTTCTATTTCCAATATCTTTCACATCATATTACCATACAGTTCATGTTTGTAGCAATTGCTTAATATAATTATATATACGAGTAATCACAGTTTACATAGAGTCTGGTATGTAGAAATTATATTAATTGTGGACTGGTTAATTATTGAAGTAACTCTGTTACTAAATGTTAGCAAGTTTATGTTTAGGTGTGTCCTCTGAACTATCAAGTAGGTTCTCTTTAATCAAGTTATAATTGTAGTAGAAAGCGTACTCATTCATTGTGTAGTCTCTCTCTCTCTCTCTCTCTCTCTCACTTTCTCTGGAATGTGTCGGGAAAAGTATACTATATCATGGACGTATATAACATCAAGACGAAGGCTTTATTCTTTCTTGCTTTTTTTTCTTTCTTGCTTTTTTCTTCTATTTCTCTAATCCTCTTGTGCCTCATATCGTCAGGAAAAGAAGATTTATAGAATGTGATTTTGCGTGCGCTTTATAAATTGTCGAACACGTAATAACAAAGTACTGTAGTTTTACCAGTAGGAAATGGAAGAAGTACCACTGCAACAGGTGAAACAGTCCTTTTTTCTGGACGAGACGATGACCTACACCATGAAGGAGTAGCAGTAATCCTAAGGAAAGGCGTGGAAAAGTGTCTGTTAGAATGGAAACCTATCAGTAGCCCCTTGATTAAGATCAGACAAAAGGGGAAGCATACAAACATCACAATCCTACAATGCTATGCGCCAACTAATGATAGCGAAGATACACGGATATGTCCAGACTCTCCGCCTTTCATACAACTTGTCTGCGAAAATCTTACGCGTGTACTGGCCGACTACTATCTCGAATCAAGAATTGCTTGCACGATGCCAACAAGAGAATATGGGCACTATCATCCGAAGACGACGCTGGAGATGGATTGGACATGTGATGCGCATGGAGACTGGCTCCGACACGAAAACTGCACTGAGATGGACTCCAGAGGGTAGGCGAAAGCGTGGAAGACCCAAGACGACCTGGAGGAGAACAATAGAGCAAGAGCTGAAGGAAATGAATCATAGCTGGAACACAATACAGAGGAAGGCCATGAACAGGGAAGAATGGTGTACGTTTGTTGCTGCCCTAAACGCCAAGGGCGTAACAGGCTAAAGAGAGAGAGAGAGAGAGAGAGTAGTTTTACCAAATACAAAAACAATGACAGTACACAATAAACGTTGCTGTTCATTGTCATTGTTTTTTGTATTTTGTAAAACTACAGTACTTTGTTATTACGTGTTTCGACATTTTACATAGTTTTACTGCAGCCTCTCCTCCCCTTCCCTCCTCTATCCTATAGCGCTTTATAAACAGTGTTTTTCGTCGTTTCTGTTATTTCTGCGGTCCACCTATTGTGTGGATGGACTTTTTGCTTTGTATCCACTGTATCGGAATAGCACTGCTCTTTGAGGCGCACTGTCTGTTGGTAATCTGCATATGTGGCCGAACCATTTAATTTGTGTTTCTTGATAAAGTTCAGTACTGATGTTGTACACACTTTTTTCTGATGTCATCATTTCTAAACACGTATCTTCTTGATACTCCCAGCATTCTGCGTAGACACTTCATCTCTGTTGTAACTAGTTTTTTTTTTCTCTATCATTTGATGTCAACGTTCATGTTTGGCACTGATAGCATAATGTTGGGATAAATATTGTGTTAAGCAATGCTCTTTTTGTCTTCCTGGTGACATGTTTGCATTTCCAAATTTTCGTCTTTTGTTCTATGATTTGGTTTACTTTATTGCATATATTTTGAATGTCGTTAGTTATTCTTCCATTTGCTGAAAAAATGCTCACTGAGTATGTAAAGTCTTTGGCTTGCTTTAGTGGATATGTGTGCCGATTTTACTCTATCATAATATATATATATATATCTTGGAATCTCTGCAAGGAGTCAATTCTTATTTCTCATGTGTTTTGGCATACACAATCTGATATAGCCAAAAAAAGTCTCGTACTTCGGTTAAAATAGGCGTTCTTGACTTTTTTTCCGATCCAGAATCACTTGAGCGTTCAGCTCTTCGGCTCATTACCATGGACATTGTAACCCTTCGGTTCGGTGCCACGAACACCGTAAATCTGGAGAGCCTGTGGCTTTTCTGCCAGCACATGGAGTTGAACCGCACTCACAGGGGGCTTGTCACCCGTCGTCCAACGCGCTACGAACGCTCTGGGCAGGCGGGCGTGTTCTTGGTGTAAAGGAGCTTAAATTTCATACTTAATAAATAAACAATTATTCTATCATCTGCTTGCAATTTTCTTTATATCCTCATATCTATTTTACGAGACACAAAATTATTTTGTAGAAATCAAAACTAGAGAAGGAAAGTTGTTCGAGATGAAAAGTTATTTTAAAAGAAAAAAACCCAAAGAAAGATGGTTGTACTAGATAAAAAGTTATTTTAAAAGAAAAGCAGTCGTCGCTGATAGCAAAGTTGGTAACACCACATTACGCTAGTGACCGCTTGTCGTGGAGATGCCTGGGTTCAATGCCATCTTATGTCAAAAATAGTGTCTGAGCAAACGATACTCGGTTGGATTACATTAACCAGGATCTTGTACTTGGGGATCTACATTACAAGTACCTCTGGAGTCAGAGTAAGGCTCGAACGAACGACGAGGGACACTGCTGATACGGAAATCATGTTTTCACGAAAAAATGAGTAAACGTTGCCATGACTACGCCAGAATTTCTAACAAGCGAGCGAAATGAACAAAAAAAAATCGCTAATGCCAGAGAAAGAAAATTGTAGGAGACGAACAGCTCTTACAAAAGATCATCATCGTCAGGTGCCATGCCGGCTGGCGTAGGCGATCATGGATCTCCATAAATCTCTCTGTCGCTGCTGTTTGCTATCAGCTCAGATGTTTACGCTCTTCTGTGCCATGAAGTCAGGCTGTCCAAAATTTTCCCTCCATCTTTCTCTGTCTCGTCTCCCCTCGATTTTACCAATTGTTACAATGTGTCCTAAGCCTCCCCTTCTCATTAGATGTCCGAAAAATGATGATTACCTCTTTCTTATATCGATAATAAGCATTTTCTGTGTCTTAGCCTCATTCAACATCTCTTCATTAGTCATTTTAGCAGTCCATGGGATTGTCATCATTCTTCTATAAAACCATATTTCTGTGGCCTCCAGAAATGTTTCTATCTGTTTGGTTATTGTCTACGACTCGCATCCGTATGTCAGTATTGGTTCTATGTAGCACTGTATAACTCTCATTCTGACATCAATTGACACTGACTTGTTACATATAACTTGTGGCATAGGCCCTCAACCAACTCATGCCAAGTCTTCCTATCTCTAGCTATCTCCTGCAGCTCCCTCCAGCTCTTCTTAATATTGTTGATCTCCGTCTCCAAATCTCGTCTCCATGTATTTCTCGGTCTCCCTTCTTTCGCTGTCCCTGCGGGTTCCAGGCAAGGACCCTTCTTGTTATATTCCCTCCGGTTTTCACAAAGTGTGTCCTATCCAGCGCCAGCGAAACATCAACCTATGTTCAAATAAATAAACAGTGAACAAGTATTTGGGGAGGGAGTGGGAGGGAGGGGGTTACGTAAAGACAAATGACTAAACACCCTATTTGAACCACAAACCCTTATTTCTGATGGCATCCAATTGCCTAGACTTACAATACAAGCGTTTTAAGAACACAGCCAGCTAGCTCTAAAAGAAAAAGAGCTTGACTGAGAGGTGTCTTTCATAAATAAAGTCGTTTTGTTGAACACAAAATAATCAGGTCAGATTAGATCGAACAGTGTTTGCAGAAACACATGCGATAAGCTTATTGTGATTGTATATTTGAGACGAACACACGGGTATACACATATAACATGCATACACACATCAGTTGTAGTAGCTTCAAGTTTATTGTAAGCAGTCAGCTTCATGTTATGGATTAGCTTCATGTTATGAAGTTCTCATAAGAGATTGCCCGACTATGGTACTCCCATCTTTTCCTCGATTCTCGTGCTAGGGCAGTCTAATTCTTGCTTGTCCTGGATGGGTATAACAATGACAGGATTCCCCCACTCCTCTCCACTATTTTCAACGAAGTGTAAATAATATGAGCTTTGAAAAGCTTAAATAAAATAAGGAACTTCAAGTTATATAGTTTTAAAACTAAATTACGAATTTTCAATTCCAATGCTGAATCAATCATAATATATAACAGCGAGAGTTGGAAAATGACTAAAGATATAGAAAACAAGTTGAATGCATTTGAAAATAGATATCTGCGAAAAATAATGAATATAAAATGGAACGAATTCAGGAGAAGTGGTGAAATCCAACTGTTAGTACTAACTGTTAAAATAAAGAAAAGATGGAATTATGTTGGGCATAGTCGAAGAAGAAATGACCAAAGAATGACAAGGCAAGTCTTGAATGGAGAGGGGAGGGGCAAATGGTTCAAGAACGAAAAGATGCGTTATCGAAACCCTGAAACGAACTTTACTAAGAGAGTCTAGAAGTATCGAACTCAATCACATAATGTCCATGATAGAGAATTGCTTGCAGGGTTTATGTAAGGTATAAAGGTACGAGAGGAATACATGTTGTCAGTCTTATCATCTCGTCATTACCAGTTTTATAACAAACAAAAACTATTGTAAATATTACAGTCTTATCATCTCGTCATTACCAGTTTTATAACAAACAAAAACTATTGTAAATATTAAAGATTTAAATAGAAAGTTATGTTGAGATAACAATGGAAGGCTATTATAAAAACACAAATATTTGTTCACATTCGAAGGTGATGTTACGTCTACCCACAAACCGAACATAGCAGCACATGTCAACAGTGACGGTGATGATTCAGAGACACCACCAAAAGTCAAACAACGACGATCAAGGACGAATTTCAGTCTTGAACAACTGAATGAGCTGGAGCGACTGTTTGACGAAACCCATTATCCAGACGCCTTCATGAGGGAGGAACTTAGTCAGAGATTGGGGCTATCAGAAGCCAGAGTTCAGGTAACGTGTATTTTGTTGGACGAATGTTGCTGTTCTTTAAGACATCTTTTTGAATTTCATGAATATTTTATTACCTTCTTGTACTGTCACTCATCTGTATGTGTGTACTGTCACTCATCTGTATGTGTGTACTGTCACTCATCTGTATGTGTGTACTGTCACTCATCTGTATGTGTGTACTGTCACTCATCTGTATGTGTGTACTGTCACTCATCTGTATGTGTGTACTGTCACTCATCTGCATGTGTGTACTGTCACTCATCTGCATGTGTGTACTGTCACTCATCTGTATGTGTGTACTGTCACTCATCTGTATGTGTGTACTGTCACTCATCTGTATTTTGTACTGTCACTCATCTGTATGTGTGTACTGTCACTCATCTGTATGTGTGTACTGTAGTTGTACCTCGTTGTCTATCTCTTCCTGCTGTTCTAGAATAAAACATAAATATCTTCAGTATCTATATTATTTACACATCAATTCATCAAATAGCTTGGCCTGAGCAAAACTTTACCATCCTAACAGACCTTCAGAATTTCTCTCTCATAGGCCAGATGCCCCGCCTCTGCAGCTGTCAAACTCAAATAAACGGTTGCATCTTGAACCTATCTTCTCCGCTGTCTTCCTCTTCTATTTTTTTCCGGGAAGCCACCTTCCATAATGGTCTTCTCCAACCTTCGTGTCTTTTTAAAGGCCCAAAATATTTCAATGTTCTCATTCTTATTTGTAGCATCAGCCAATTTTTTTTTTAAATTTGAGTTCTTTGATTTTGAGTTCTTTCTGGACATATCTATTTGTTCTCTTCTATGTCCATGATATCTGGAAGACTCTTCTGTAACACTTATATTCAAAAGCACATATATGTTTTTCCACTGCCCACGCTTCACACCAATACATTGCCATTGGGAATATGCATGCTTTTAGTATTCTGATCTTTGTTCTATTATCAGTTCCATTCCAGACTGTTTTTAGTTGGTTAATATTTGTAGGGCCATGTTTATTCTGCTTTCAATATCGTTCATCCCGTTTCCCATTTCTTGTTAGCAGTGAACCAAGATATTAAAAACTGTTTAAATATTATATTAATTACTTCTTTTTCTTTTCTTCCACCATTTACGTCTTTATAGAAGTGTTGCGGAAAGGAGGGGGTAGTGATCTTGTTTGTGCTTCTCTTGTAAGGCACTTTGTTATTTGGGGGTAGTGATCTTGTTTGTGCTTCTCTTAAGGCACTTTGTAAGCTGATATTCATTTTTGTAAGGCTGTTCTGGATGCCGTCGCTCCATCTTTTGCGTGGTCTTTCTCTTGCTTTGTACTCGTTACACTTTTTTGTGTGACTCTGTGCGATACTAGGGCATTCTTGTTAGGTGACCAAACCATTTAATATGTTGTTACTCCCATCCCTCCTAAAAATAGTTCTAAACACGCAAGGGGAAGCACTGTCACCAATGAACATGGTAAGTAAGTACAAATTAGACATGTATTTGATCAGAGCCAACTATAAACTACTGGGCCTTTCAGGCTAAGGTAAGAATTGTGGGAAATCAGACCCCAACTACACCACGTGACCTCGCATTCCAGTATTAGTGTATATAGACGAATTCATTTTAAAATCAACACAAAATGCTAACTCGAAGTCATATTATCCAACAAGTTAAGTTTAACAATAAGGAATATCAATATAATGAATATGTTTCACCAACAAATAACCATAGACTCACCGAATTGAGTAAAATTGCAAAAAGCGTGCAGTGTTCTATCAAACATCTGTATTTTCCAGATCCCTTTTCTTATCTAGGTCAGGAATACCCGGCCAGTTGTCTGGCCTGTGCTAGAGCCAGGCTGTGATTTGATGGTCAAGAAAAAAACCCCAATTGTCAAACACTGAATTAAACGACGACCTTTATTACACAGATATTTAGCGCTGTGAGAAATAAATGTAGGGGTTGGATTCACCATTGTGACTTCCCTAGCGCTTTATGAAGCAACAAATTAATTTCTTTCAATTCTCGCTCTACTGTTCTCCTCCAGTTCGTTTTTGGGTCTTCTACGTTTTAATTTACCCACTGATGTCCGTCTCATTGCAGTTTGCGTGGCAGAGTTAGTTAGTCTCTATGCGTATCACATGTCCGATCCATCTCCAGCATTTCTTTTTTTAATGATGGTGCGCATAATCTCATGCTGACACTATGCAGGCAGTTCTGGGTTAGAGATAGTATTTTACATAACACAAGTAAGATCTTTCGCATACATGTTGTTGTATGAAAGGTGACAAGTTTGGACATACTTTGTTCTAAAAGAGTTCAAAGGGTTGACTTAATTGCACCGGGTTTGTCGATATGGCTCCGTCCCTGTCGGCAGAAATGACTTGCCATCTGCCGAGAGCATTGCACAAAACACATACACCGTAACTCCGGCATTGCTAGAGATCTCATGACAAAATTGCACATGTGTTTCGGTCCGGATTCGAACCCACAACTTTCAGTATGACTTGGTCACTTGGTCACTTGGTCACTTGGTCACTTGGTCATTTGGTCACTTGGTCATTTGGTCATTTGGTCATTGGTCATTTGGTCACTTGGTCATTGAGACTCCCAAATATGTCTCTATATTTGGTTATGTCATTCTCTAATACCGAGCTCTACTATGCTGTAATTGCATGTCCAAAAGAAGAGGATCATCACATCCTGAGTCTGTTGCCTTGACGATGTATGTCCGTCATCAGAAAGTTGCTCATCAACATCATCATCAGGTGCCGTGCCGACTGGCGATCATGGATCTCCACAAATCTATGTCTCTGGTGTTTGCTATCATCTCAGATGTTGACGCTCTTCCGTGCCATAAAGTCAGGCTGTTAAAATGCTCCCTCTTCCCCTCTGTCTCCCTTTGTCTCGCTTCCTTTCAGTTTTACCGGTTGCTACAACGTGTTCTAAATCTCCCTTTCTCATTACATGTCCGAAAAATGATGACTGCCCCTCTTTTATATTGATAATAAATGTTCTCTGTGTGTTGACCTCATTCACAAAGAAAGTTGCACATATTGGTTATTTAACCTCCGTCCACATCATTCTGGTTTCCTTTCAGACACATAGAGTCATGCATATAACCTACTAGAACACACAAGTGTACAGATTAGCTACTGGTAAGAATTGCAAACATAAAACTCCCATTTCATATTATGCGAAACTCTGGTGGCCTATCCAACTATTTGTGACCAAAGTCTTAACCTTAGCATTCATTTACAATTCACTAAGCGGTTATTAGGCGCTCCTGGGGCGCAAAATTGGTGAGAAACGAAACTGACTGTGAAAACTCCCCTAGAGGTTTACAGAACAATCGCCATGACAAAGCACACTAAGATGGTCATATTTATTTCTCGAGTTTTTAAGTGAATTATTTTAATGGTGGAGTACGCGACTAATAATGAATAATTGCTTTTATCTCTAGCGACTGGTTAAATGAACTATGGTTAATCTAAATACGTTGGGCGGTGTCAATGAACCCACAGTTCACATATAAATGAGAGAAATTCCCAAGCTTATTGAACGAGAGAGACCACGACACTGGGCAACCAACCCTGCAACAGTGTGAAGACTAACGAAGAAAAGACTTTAAAATTAGCGGTATTTCAGCATTGCTGAAAAATTCTTAGAATTGGAATGTATGTTTTACTGAACATTTAGGTAGAATCGACGTCTACAATTATTGAAAAATTTGATAGAAGCTACGTTTTCTATTAATGAAAAACTATAGTATGATTACTGAATAGAGCATCGTCGTCTACGATTACCTAAAAACTTGATAGTATCGATTCTACAACTACTGATAAGCTTGATAGTATCGATGTTTACGATTACTGAAAAACTTATATAATCGATATTTACTATTACTGAAAAATTAGATATAATCAATATCTACTATTACAGAAAAACTTGATAGAATCGACGTTTAGGACTACTGCTAAATTTCGCCCGTGTATTGCCGGCGTCCGAAAGGCGAGCAAAAAATAGTAACACTGCTACCTTCAAGACGTGTCATAAAAGGCGGCTAAGGTAGGACCTAGGAAACTTCCTCAGTAAATAAAAAGCGTCGCAGAAATCGGATGTGCTGGCCTACTTGTAGGCGCATAACTTTCACAACGTACAATCGCTATAAGGCTCAGATCACATACAGATCATAAAGAGTGGTAAATAGATATAAAACGTTCGAAGAAGAAGAAGTGAATGCACTAATAATTAAACAATGTTCAGCGTCACTAAACAACGCAGACACTCATAACTTCCACTAAAAGGTAAAGAATGAATTTGTAAAGAAATAATCCTTGTTTTTGAATTGCTAATTGCTTCAAGTAATTGAATTATTCAAAACGGGTATGAAATAAACTAGAATCGTGATCAAATAAAAATGGTAGATCGGTTAGTTTAATTCTAGAGTTTGATAAAAGAAAAGTGAGATACCCAATCGATTATGTCCCCAGGAGCACTAGACAGGGTCACAGAACATTAGATCCCTAGCATGCCGGAGAAGCAACAAAATATGTTAGCTGTGTCCCTTGCCATGAAGTTTTCGAAAATACTGGCCATTTATCTCCCTAAATGTCACAACCTCTATTGAACTGCCGGCTTGTCATTTTCCTCTAATTAATTTTATTCCCCGAAAATTATGTTAAGCTAATGGGTTATATTTCTTATACATCCACAGACCATTTCTAATTTGACTAATTTATTTTTTCCTGCAGACATCGTCTGGATTTCTTTACTTCCTTTTTTTTAAAGGGCATGAGAATAAAAAAGATGATACGACAAGAAAATGATAATGGGTTACGATTATCCATAACAAATAAAAAATACGGAGGACAGAAAAGTTAAAATAAAAAATGTTCCGTAGTTTTTTCAGATCTTTATTTTGAAGGGCCTGCCACTTCACATTTCTAGACCCATTTTTGCAGGAGGTAATGTGGTCAATTCCTTTTCTCACATGATGAACGTCGGATGTAGGATTGAACCTACAACACTCTTGTGTCCGATTCGGTGAGCGAACGCTCTTTACATTTCGCAAAAATGTTAAGTAATTTAAATTAAATTGCAAAATATAATTATAGGAAGTAATAACATTTGCTAGAAAGGAAAACACTACCAATATCCTCTATCGACAAACGCCCATTAAAACAAATCACAGATTTTACATTCATAGGGAACATTTTTTCAACGCACAGAAGAATAGCTAATGAAATTCAACATAGATACAACCAAGCAAATCAAATGATAAGAAAAATGACGTCAATTTTGAAATGCAAACATGTCACCATGAACAATAAAAGAGCATTGTTCAACACAATCTCTCTCCCCAACATTATGCTATCAGTGCCAAACCTGAACGCTGACATCAAATGATAGAAGAAAACTAGTTACGACAGAGATAAAGTGTCTGCGCAGAATTCAGGGCGTCTGTGGCCTAGGGGTTAGTGACTCGGTCTATTAACCCCGACGTTCTGAGTTCAAATCACGCTGCGGACAGTTTGCTTGCAAATTGTTTCCGTTGATTTTAACAAAGGACGATGGCGCCACCCGTTCTAAAAGCAATGGCAAACTACTGAACTATAAGTGGTGCCTAGAAAATCAACGACTCGTTTACTGTAGTTGATGGCTACGTCTTTAGGATTCCCCGATTTTCATTTCAACAAAAAACGACGTTTATAAATGAAGACGTCAGGGAAAAGTGGGTATAACATCAGTATCGACCATCAAACTTAATGCGCATAATTACCAACAGACAGGCCGGCATTGCCATACGGTGGGCGATATCAACAGACAATGTGCGTCAAGCATTGCACATATGAGCGATTCCAAAACAGTGTCGCAAAGCATTGCTGCGATAGGAAGTAGCAGATTATCAACAGACAGTGGGCCAAAGGCATTTGCACGATACAGTGGACAATAGCGATACACAGACGTGAGCAATGCTGCACGATACAGGAGGAATTATCAACAACAGTGTGTCAAAGAGCTTGTGCACGATCATGGACGTGCGATAAACAGACAGGTTAAGACGAATTGTGCACGATACAGTTAGGATATAGCAGATTACCAACAGACAGTGTGCACGTCAAAGAGCATTGCTGCACCGATACAGTGGACATAGCAGATTATCAACAGACAATGTGCGCGTCAAAGAGCATTGCTGCACCGATACAGTGGACATAGCAGATTACCAACAGACAGTGTGCACGTCAAAGAGCATTGCTGCACCGATACAGTGGAAGTAGCAGATTATCAACAGACAGTGTGACGTCAAAGAGATTGCTGCACCGATACAGTGGACGTAGCAGATTATCAACAGACAGTGTGCACGTCAAAGAGAATTGCTGCACCGATACAGTGGACATAGCAGATTACCAACAGACAGTGTGCACGTCAAAGAGAATTGCTGCACCGATACAGTGGACGTAGCAGATTATCAACAGACAGTGTGCCGTCAAAGAGATTGCTGCACCGATACAGTGGACATAGCAGATTATCAACAGACAGTGTGCGCGTCAAAGAGAATTGCTGCACCGATACAGTGGACATAGCAGATTATCAACAGACAGTGTGCGCGTCAAAGAGCATTGCTGCACCGATACAGTGGACATAGCAGATTATCAACAGACAGTGTGCCGTCAAAGAGATTGCTGCACCGATACAGTGGACATAGCAGATTATCAACAGACAGTGTGCACGTCAAAGAGAATTGCTGCACCGATACAGTGGATAAAAAGCAAAAGGTCTTCTACGTAAAAGGTGGAACTCAGAGATAATAGAGATGACGAAAAACACTGTTTATGAAGCGCACACAAAAGCCCGTTCTATAAATCTCTTCTTGTTCTGACCGGTCAACTCTAGATAACTAGGCCAGACAACTGACTGGGTATCCCTGACCTAGATCAGAGAAGGGGATGAAATTATAGATGTTTGATAGAACACAGCACATTTTTTGCAATTTTACTCAATTCTGTGAGTCTATGGTTATTTATTGGTGAAAAATATTCATAATATTGATATTCCTATCAATATCATATATTGATATTGGTATAGGCCCATAAGTTTATAGTTGGCTCTGTCCTGACGCTGTGAGGCAAAATAGGATTAGATTTAAAGCAGTCTGTTGTTCCTGGCATCACTATCTTACAATAGATGTATAGAGACGAAGAAACACAAATCTTTCTGTGCGTCTTTGCCATGAATACATTATATTTGGCTAAAGTTCTAAATTAAAAAGTACTAACTACTAAGACTACAAGCATTAGGTAAAACTAAAATCTTGTCTTCTACTTCACGTATCTTAAAACAGAGAAACATCAATGAGATCATTTTGAAAAAAATGAAGTTGGATAAAAATAACAAATGAAATGTAATCTGTGAAGCATCATTGAAAGTGTGAATAGCTGAATAATAATAATTCCTCTCATACCATATTACGTTACATAGTGCATGCAAGTAATTACTCTGTACCGCTCTGTCCAGGGCAACTCACTCAATCTCTTCCATGGAATTGAATTCTATATTGTTTGCCACTCTCAGCAAATTTCGTCTCATGGTTTCCCCAGGGTGTCCTCTTTTTCTTGAACACTTTGCATCACACTTCAATGTCTGCTTTGGTATTCTTTGATCATTTCTTATCAAGGTACGCCCAACATATCTCCATCTTCTCCTTCTAATAACAGTTGTTACTAGTGATTGACCAGACATTTCTTCTCAAGCTATGTCCAACATATCTCCATCTTCTCCTTTATATAACAGTTGTTACTAGTGATTGACCAGACATATCTCTGAATGGCTGAATAGTATCTTTAAAAAAGACAGTAACGTCGATGAGATAATTTTGACAAATGATGTTGGATAGAAAGAAAAAAGTAAATGTAATCTGTGAAGAATCATTGAAAGTGTGAATGGCTGAATAGAGAGGATTACTGCTAATAATATCTCCGTAGTGTTTTCATTCAAACCGCCATAGCGGTAACGGAAAGTGTTGCGTGGTTATCTGAGTGCGCAGACTCGGCTGATCACGTGCTGGATCATGAACACGTGACTACATAAAAGACGAATCAGGATAGCCGGCTTATCTGTCGGTTTTGCATGGCATTTTAGAGAAATCATACAGCTAGCCTGCTTCCAACAACCAATAGGATAACCAATTACTCAAATATGTCTGTTTGCAAGTCCAATAGATCGCTTAATTATCAGAATTGCCTTCTGGGACTATAATAAATACGGATACATAAAGCATTCGTGCCGGTTGGTAATAGAGTCCGAAAATTTTGGTCGGGTTTTTTCCCCTTTCTGTAGTATAATACCTCCAAAAATGTTGACCAGCTGATAATAGAACTCGGTGCAAGTAAGTAATAACGATGTCTGGGAATTAGTTAGAGTTTCAAGAAGGATATTACGACCATGTACTGCTGTGGCCAGGAAGGTGAGCAAAGAATAGTAACACTGTACCTACAAGGCATGTCGTAAGAGGCAACTGAGTTGTGATGCTCGTGCCTCACGGGTGATGATGACCACAATTTTCATCCAAGGGAATGTAGTTGTGTTATGTTTGTCTGTGTGTGCGTAGATGATTAGTGAGCTCGATGCGGGCTTGAAATGTTCTTGTACAATGTAGGCAAGGAATACTTGCACTTGTGAGGAGTTTTTGTGGGGCGACTGAGGTAGGGGTCTAGGGAAGTTACCCTAGTAAATAAAAAGCATTGGGGAAATCGGATGTGCTGGCCTACTTGTAGGCGCATAACTGGTACAACGTGCAATCTTTCTTAGGCTCAGATCACATATAAATCACAAAGATGGGTTTAACAAGTGGTTGATATGGAGAGTTTGTAGAAAAAGAAGAATGGTATTATAGCAACAATGTGTAATAAAAGTTACCGCTGGACCAGTATATATTTGTTTTATCATGCTCATGGAGTGTAACTCTGTCACGAAAACTGCACTGAGATGGACAGCAGAGGGTAAACGAAAACTTGCAAGACCAAAAACGACCTGGAGGAGAACAGTAGAACAAGAACTGAAAGAAAGAAAGAAATCACAGCTGGAACACAGTATATGCAAGGGATGGCCAAGAACATAGAAGAATTCCGTACATTTGTTGCTGTCTTAAGCGCCAATGGCATCACATGAGAGAGAGAGAGAGAGAGAGAGAGAGAGAGAGAGCGACATCTAGTAATATTGAGACAGTAGGTCAGATCTGATTTATCGTAATAAATGCTGATCAGAGACGACTCAACCAACCAATACTCACTAATTTACCTTCTCGCTTTAAAAAGAAAAAAGTACATATCCCATTATCTTACCATGTATTATAATATTTATGTCTCTGTGACGTAGTTGTTAGACGCTTGTTCCAAAGGTACTCTGTTCGCGCCCTCGTGAAGCCATCGGAATATTTTTTATATAGATCCCTGTGTAGGTGATATCGAGTTCCTAGGCCTATCGGAGACGGACGATAAAATGTGGGTCACGTGTTCAAGTTGCGCACATAAAAGAGCCCTTAGCAGTTCAAAATCAAGAGGAGCAGGCTGGAAAGCAGCTGCCCGGGCAAAATTCCTTAAAACAATTTTTTTTAATAATAAAATTCTTTAAAATATTTGCACTACCTTCCAAATTACATCGGGGGCCTCGCAGGTTCTACGGAGTTCGTGCACTGCCGCTGAGATCTTTCTGAGTAAGAAAGATATCGGAACACACATGGTTACTCACTGAAGTGAAATGATGATGGTTCAATCAATCAGTAATATTGAATTTGGTGTTAAGGCCGTATTTTTCTTCTTCAAATTTCTCACCACAGATGATGAGGTTAATATCGCTCCGACCACCTCTACTTCCCTTCGTCCAGGGGTCTCTGTGGCTAAGTGGTTAAACCCTTTGCCTTGTGAGTCGAAGGTCGTGGGTTCGAGTCCGGACAGCGCCATTCTGTTCACGAGTGCAGTTTTTCCAGAGACCCCTAGGATTGTTGCTGGAGCTACGGAGTTCGTGCTTTGTGCAATACTCTCGGCAGGTGGCGTGCCATTTCTGCGGAGAGGGACCGAGCCGTATGGGGTAAAACCCGGTGCAATGAAGTCAATCCTTCGGCTTTTAAACACTTTAAACCCTCTAGTAACCATTTGAGACTGAGTTGGCTTGAAGACCCCATTATAGCTTAGGATCGAAACGTGACCACCCATCTAAGAAGAAAGGGAACTAACTACTACGTAACCTGGACAATTCTTCTTCTTCGAACGCTCCATATCGATCACTTGCTAACCACTCATTGTGATTTGTATGTGATCGGAGCCTAAGAGCGATTAAACGTTGTGCTATTTATACGCCTACAAGTAGACCAGTACATCCGATTTCTGCGATGCTTTTTTTACTAGGTAGCTTCCTAGGTCCTACAGCAGTCGCCTCTTACGACATGCCTTATAGGTCGCAGTGGTACTATTCTTTGCCTCCCTTACGGGTCCCTACACTACAAGACTTGGACTATCACCTCCGTTATAATAATAAAATTAGAAAATATAGGAAGTCTGATTGTCTTCGCTTGTTTTGTATCCTGTGCTTGATAAAGCTCTTTTGGTCGAAACGTCGCTGTTTCTTGTTTGTGAGCTAGATCACAATCCAAGCATACCTGGTTCAAACTCCACGACGGGAAAGTTTGGAAGCAAATTCGTTCCCTTGGATTTTTACGAACGGCAAAAATTGACCTCACCGTTCAGAAAGCAATGAGATACTACTGGACATATAAGTGGTGCCTAGAAAAATCAACGACTCGTTTAATGTGGTTGATGGCTAAGTCCTGTAAAGGGTATTCTAAGATTTTCAAGATTACGTTACTTTTTTTTTACGTGTTTCGCTTTTGCTACATAGAATAGAATAGAATAGAATAATGAGTTTTAAGAACCTCAGTGGGAGCTCCGGAGCCTATGAATATGATCATTAAATAGACAATGAACAAGTATAGGGTATTCCTGAAAAAAAATACCAAACGCAGGGTTCGAACCACAAACCCTTTTTTACTTACGGCACTTATTACTTAGCCTTACAGACGAGCGTTTTTAAGAATCCCATCTGCTAGCTCTTTAAAAAAAAGAGCTTCACTAAGTCGTATCTTTATAAACAGCGTCGAATATAGAACACAGAATAAGCAGGTCAGATTCGATCGAACATCATTTGCACAAACACACGCGATTCGCTTTCTTGCGCATGTGTATAAAAGACAAAACAACAGCTTTCATATACACAAGTATACACTTTTAACATATACACAACAGGTTTGCCCGTCTGCCCAGCGTGTTCGTAGCGCGTTGGACTACGGGTGACTATCCCTCTGTGTGTGAGGGTTCAATTCCGCGGGATGGCAGAAAAAGCCACAGATTCCCCAGATTTACTGTGTTCGTGGCACCGAACCGAAGGGTTACGATGTCCATGGCACCGAGCCGAAGAGCTAAACAGCTCAAGTGCTTCTGGGTCTGAAAAAACAAAAACATATACACACAAGTATACACTGATAACATACACGTACACATCATTCATAAGTAGCTTCAAGTTTATTGTAACAAGAGAATAAGCAATTATAATAACCACATGGAAAGCACCAGAGCAAATAAATAGACAGCGAACAAGTAGACGGGTCACCGGAAATTTTTGTCACCAAACAAAGTGTTCGAACTACACTCTTATTTCTGACGGTACCTATTGCCTGCCATACAGACGAGCGTTTTATATAGTTGTACCGCATTCTTCTTCTGATATCGATAATACAGTTAGATAAATTCAGTCATGTTACTATAATATATACATAGTACAAATCCACTTACTTTCTAGAATCTAGATGATTAGAAATTCTTGGACAATCTAATACAAATCTAACTTTTTCTCTTCAAATTGATTGATCAAATTAGCCATCAGAATGATTAAGTTATTGAATACAGCCAGAATGCTTGTTCACATCCTGCTTAACTTAGTTAACTGTGTTTCTCATGTTTTCTGTTATTGTATTTTACTTTTTACGGAAGTTTTTATTTCATTTCATTGATTGATTGATAGGACTAGCATCATTGCACTTCGGTGAGTAACCATGTGTGCTCCGATCTCTTTCTTATACAGGAAGATCTCGGTGGCAGTGCACGAACTAACTCCGTAGCAACGGCGAGGGTCCGCTATGTAATTTAGAAGATGATGAAAATATTTTGTAGGAATCTTATTTTGTATTATTTCTAATGAATTTTGCCCGGTCAGTGGTTTCTCCATCCTTGCTCTTCAGAATTGTAAACTGACAATGTTTCTTTTATATGCTCAACTTGAACACGGCCTACATTTTATCGCCCTTCTCCGATAGTCAACTCCATCTCACCAGGAAACTGAGACCAGGAATCTCGACAAATATCACGATGGCTGCACGTGGAAGCGAATCAAGTACCGTTGAAGTGAGAGGCGAATACCTAACCTCTATGCCTGAGAGATCCTCAAAAACTTAATAAAAGCATGTATCACTAGATTAAATAATTGAGCAGCTACAGAAAGTATGGTTATCAAATAAGAATGCAACCAAACTCCAATGTATACACAGTCTTCTACAACAGAACATCAGGAAAGAAGGCGAGAGGAAGACCACTAAAAATATGGAAAGATGGCATAGCAGAATCCTGCCAAAGAGCAAAATTAACTATCACCCAAGCCATTAGAGCAGCGCAAGAGAAAAACAGAAAAACCAAGCCACAAATGGCAACAACCCAGTAACAGTGTGACGACAAAAGAAGAAGCGATTGTGTAAAGGGAATAAAAAGACGTGATCATAGATAAAGGGAAAAGTCACGATAGTTAAGATGAACATAGCATCGACGTGGTATCAAGAAATAAAAACCAGCCAAAAGCGCTTTCACTTGCTAATATCTATAACTGGATTAGCTTAAGAGAAATTTTATTACATTACGACAAACGGACTTATTTGATGCCCCGACATGAAGTCACAATGCTGAGAAAGTATTCTCCCGTCCCATGGCTGCGTGCAACTTTATGTGTAAATGGGAGTTCACCATTACGTCGCTCGAATACGGCGCCGCCTTTCGGGTGAAACGCGCCGCAAGGGGGATAATTCATTAAATTTAGAGATTTGAGAGACACAGGAGGCGAGAGAATCATATCGCCTGCAGAATTCAGTGTTGATTTTCCCGGCACCAGACTTGGGACCCGTTCACTGTAGGAAGAAGCCGCCAAATGACTTAACATGATTTGCCGGGAACGAAAGCAGGAAGGTTAGAGGATTATGTACACAAGTCGAGGTAGAGAGAAAAAAACTGACGTTAATTCCATCAGGACTCAAACGTTGGCGACACAAACGATTCTAATTGAGTTAGCTTCTCACTTTCTTGTGAAGAGATCGAAGCTTGGAGGAAAGAATATAATGGAAGACTAGAAAGACGGATAGATAGATGGAATGATACATAGAGAAAATGATAGATAGGCAGACAGAAAGACGGATAAACAGATGAACGAACGGATGAATGGATGGATGGATAGATGGATGGATAAATTTATAGATGCATAGATATAAAGATAAATAGACAGAGAGATGAATGGATTGGTGGGTCGAGTCTAAAGTCTAAAGCCGGAGAATTGCCTTCGTTGCATCGGGTTTTACTCCATATGGCCGCCAGCGTGTTCGTAGCGTGTTGGACGACGGGCGATAAGCCCTCTGTGAGTGCGGGTTCAATTTCGTGGGCCGGCAGAAAAGCCACAGGTTCTCCAGATTTACGGTGTTCGTGGCACCGAACCGAAGGGTTACGATGTCCATGGCACCGAGCTGAAGAGCTGAAAGCTCAAGTGCTTCTGGATCGAAAAAAAAACAACTTCATATGGCTCGGTCCTTCTCCGCAGAAATGGTACGCCACCTGCCGTGAGTATGGACGAAGCACGAACTCCGTAGCTCCGACAACAATACTAGGGTCTCTGTAAAAATGCACTCGTGAACAGAACGGCGTGGTCCGGATTCGAACCCACGACCTTCGCCTCGCAAGACAAGGGCTTAACCACTAAGCCTCTATTCTACGTAAACCTCCATTTACAAAGGTCTGTAGTTTACTGAGTAATACTTTAAATAGTTTTGTATTTCTTCACAAGAAGAACAACTAGGGTATAGTAACAGTAACAGATATGTGAGCAAGTGTATCCACTCACTCGGGAACATTCTAGAGATGGTCTGGAAACAAAGTGTTGGTCAGATTAAGTGTTCTGGTCAACTTAACCAAATTAAAGTGGGCATACAATCCAGGTCTCCCTGGGTGAAATCTCACTTTAAGAAGTGGAATCCTACACATACATGGGTAGCAATGTAAACAAAGAGGGGAGAAACAGATATAAATGTCAGAATAAGGATATAGAAAGCAATATGAGATTTTATCGCACGGGGCAGTTTGTGGTAGTTTTTAAAAAAAAATCAAAATCTGGAACAAAATTCGAATATTTGACTCCAATGTTAAAGTAGTTATACTGTATAAGTCATAACCTTGGAGAACGACTAGAACTTCTTCGAACTCTCCATAGTGACCACTTGTTAAACCACTCTTTGTGATATGTATGTGATCCGAGCCTAAGATCGAGTGTACGTTGTGGCACTTATGCACCTACAGGAAGACCAGCACTTCCGATTTCTGCGACGCTTTTTATTTACTAGGGTATCTTCCATAGATCTATCCAGAAAGAACTCAAAATCAAATAAAACTGGCTGATGCTACAAATAAGAAAGAAAAAATTGAGGTGTTTTGGACATATAAAAGACATGAAGAGCAGGAGAAGACCATCATGGAAGGAAGCATACCGGCAAAGAGAAGAAGAGGAAGACCACGGAGAAGATGGATTCAGGATGTAACTGATGGTTTGAACATTGATTGGCTGCAGAGGCAGGACATCTGGCCTACGAGAGAGAGAAATTCCTGAGGACTATTGGGGTGGCAAAGTTCTGCTCAGGACAAGTTATTGGATGATGATGATCTTCCATAGGCCATTACCTCAGTCGCCTCTTACGACATGCCTTATAGGTCGCAGTGTTACCATTCTTTGCTCCCCTTGCAAGCCCCGACAACACCCGGGCGGAGCAACTAAACAATAACCAATAAGTTACAAACATTCGTCAACTGATATCTACGCACAATACATGGAGTGAGATGATATAAGATCACACACGAGGATCCTACGGATAGAACGAGACAGTGAACCAAGAGGTGAAGAAAACGCTGGCGCTTGATAGGGCAAACCTTGAGAAATTTTGAAGGAATATAACAAGAAGGATCATTTCCTGCCACACACATAGAAAAAGAAAGAGGGAGGTTTTAAAATATTTAGAAGAGAGAGGCAGAAATTAAAGATATACAGATGGCATGGAAGGAGCTGAAAGAGATAGAGAAAAATAGAAAGAATTGGCACGAAATGGTTGAGGGTCTATGTCCCAGCCGGGATTAATAGAGAGAGAGAGAGAAGAGATGATACAATCCAGAAGCACTGTGACAATATAAACAACGGTTAATAAGAGTATCATAATAAGGATAAATGAGGGCCGCGATAGTTCAGTGGATAATGCATTACGTCGTTGGCGTGCAATCCCAAGATAAAATTTCCATGTAGGAGTGAGATGTTTTCCAACCTCAACACTACCTCTGATCACTAACCACTTGAAAGTACAAACTACTTTGACGAATTCTCATATTTGTTTTTATTTCGTCCTTAGCTTTCAGTTTTAAACCATTCTGTCTTTATTGTTTAGTTTTTACTAAATTCTATTCTTTATTAAAATTGTGCAGGTATGGTTCCAGAACAGGCGAGCAAAGTGTAGGAAACAAGAAAGTCAATTGCAGAAAGGTGAATTATTGTTACTGTCTTGAATATGTCAATGTCCACAGTTTTCGTGTTGTTTCTGATGTGTGTTAGTCAGTCAGTCATCGTTTACTCGTTCAGAGAGCACTTTATTTTGTTCCCACCATATATATTGTATTTGGTGAGCGTCTCTAGCTCAAGCGATAGTGAGCTCGATCACAAACCCAAAGCGTACCTGGTTCAAACCCCAAGGTGGGCAAGTTTGGAAGCAAATTCGTTTCCGTGGGATTTTTTATAAAAGCTTAAAATAGACCTCACCGTTCAGAAAGCAATTACACACTACTGAACGTATAATGATGCCTAGAAAATCAACGACTTATTTACTGTAGTTGATGGCTACGTCCTGTAAATAATATGCCACGTTTAAAAAAAATTGTATTTGTAACATTCTTCAATAATCCCCCTCTCTACTCACTTTCTATCTATCTTGTCTATCTATATAATATATATTTATCGACCGTGTGTTGCTGGGCCTCGCAAGGGGAGCAAAGAATAGTTACTCCGATCTACAAGGCATGTTGTAAGAGGCGACTGTGGTAGGAGCATAAGGAAGTTACTCTAGAAAATAAAAAGCGTCGCAGAAATCGGATGTGCATCTATTTCTACTTGTAGGCGCATAACTGGTGCAACATACAATCGCTCTTAGGCTCGGATCACATACAAATCACAAAGAGTGGTTAACAAATGGTCGATATGGAGCGTTGGTAGCAGAAGAAATAGAAACAACGTTGTATTTGTCTTACACTCGTCCCTGTATCCTTCATCCCGTCCGTGAAGCTTATTTCTATGTCCTTTCTACTTCATGTCCATCAAATTGAAATGTTACCTTCCTTTGAAAATAATTTCTCTTGGTTGCACGTTCCCTGGATTTATCTCACACCCTCCTATTAACTCTTCTCAGCACTCAAACCTTTCACTCACGAGGGGAAAAAAGAGCATCCGCCCTCCGCGCGACCGCGACTCATGGAAAAGACATCGAGCTCCAAAACTAGATACGGTTTTAATGAATAACGGGCAAATTAATTCGATTATGTCTTGAATTCGTGGACGAGGGGCCTGGCCTCGCTATTAACCCGGACGTCTCGGAGGAGACGGGAAACGGAGACTTAATCAATTTAATTAAGAAGATCTAGAGAGCTAATTGGTGAAGGCACCGTCATGGTCCCACGAGAATCCAGCGTACGTCTTTTGGAGACGTGTGGGGTTTGAGGTCTTTCACCACTGCCTCGAATATCTAACCAATTCTCCCGTAGCAGTCTCCATTCTCCTTCTCTTCTCGTGCTCTTCATGCCCCTTTAAAGCTTACATTGAGTGGTTTTTTTTTCATTATTAACAATTTTCTGTCACTTTCTCCCGAGTTCCTCTATCTGTCTACTGCTGCTGACATCTATTGACTGTCGTCCGAACGCTAGCCCATCTTCTTCTGTCAACGCAAACTGCATTGTCGGACTTCCTTGGTTTTTTTTTTCATTTTGTTTTTGTTTTTACAGACTGTATTATTCCGTTTTTGTCGGTTGTTTGTTATTTCTTAATATGAATTACCTCTTTTTCTAGATTTTATTCTCCCGCTTCCCCTCTCTCCTCTCTCTCTCTCTCTCTGTCGCTCTTTCTCGCTTTCATTCTCTCAATTTTTCTGTCTGTCTCTCTCTCTCTGTCGCTCTTTCTCGCTTTCATTCTCTCAATTTTTCTGTCTCAATTTTTCTTTTGCTGTCATTATCGCTCTTCTCTCTCTATATTATATATATATATATATATATATATATATATATATATATGAAAACCGGAGGAATATAACAAGAAGGTCCTTGCCCGAACTCCGCAGGACAGCGAAAGAAGGAGGCCGAGAATACATGGAGACGAGATTTTGAGGCAGAGATCAACAATATAAAGAAGAGCTGAAGGGAGCTGCAGGAGATAGCTAGAGATAGGAAGATTGGCATGAGTTGTTGAGGGCCTATGCCACTAAAGCAAAGAGAGTATATATATATATATATATGACATTTTTCATCTTTGCATGAGTCGGAACCTCAAAGAGCAATGCTGCTCCGATACAATGGTTACAAAGTATAGGCCGGCCACGCAAAAGATGGACCCCCAGAGATAACAGAGGCGACGAAAGACACTATCTACGAATCGCACACAAGGGCCCGTTTTAGAAATCTCTTCTTGACCTGACGCTGAGAGGCAAAAAGGATTTGAGAAAAGAAAGAAGAAAGCATGAGTCGGAACAACACCTGCTATTAGATTTATTGAAAAACAGAGAATCAAATGGTTTGGCCACTTGGTCAGAATGAACCCGAATACACCAGTTGCAAGAGCGTACAACCTGAAAATAGAATCATCAAGAGGGAGGGACAGACCAAGAAAAAGATGGGTTGATGGAGTTACAGACATCTTAAAACTTAACAATACCACAGCATATCAAGCCACCAAGCGTGCATTATCTCGGAATCCGATCATCAGTTAATCCTACTACGTCTAACGGCAAAATAGCAGAGAAGGACAAAAAAAAAAAAGAAAGCATACGGCCAATTGTAAAAATGGAATAGGCTTTTAGAGCGGTGTAGGACACAGGAGGGGGTGAGTCTGGTGAATTTAATGGTTGCATGGATATTGAAGTCGCCGCCAAACTGTTCACGTTATGCTTTTATCTTTATGCTCCCGATAGAAAAAATATTTCAATGACCTTACCAGGGATCGAACCCGGTGTCCCGAATTAGAGCCAGGGCCCTAATCCATTCTGCTAGACGCCTCTCTAGTGTAGACAATGTGAAAAATATAATAATTGACTTTTTTTTCTATGCATCATAAAAACGAACTGAACTACACACATGTCATAATGAGTACATTGAATCGAAATGAATTTAAAACTACTGTTTTCGACCTCAATCTCAACTATCAAGTATTATTTGTCCTTTGTTTTTTTTGTGTGTTTTTTCGATCCAGAAGCACTTGAGCTTTTCAGCTCTTCGGCTCGGTGCTATGGACATCGTAAATCTGGGGAATCTGTGGCTTTTTCTGCCATCCCGCGGAATTGAACCCGCACACACAGAGGGATAGTCACCCGTAGTCCAACGCGCTACAAACACGCTGGACAGACGGGCGTGTCCTTTGTTTACATTCCGAATAAGAATTACCATACCCACAATCTGGGCCTGTACAAATCGGCACTACACGATTGTCACACTTATATATTTAATTTAAGGATATTTATCACGCAATATTCGGGTTTTTTTTAAAAACTTTAGATACTCTAAAAAAGAACATCATCATTAGTCCTCCCCGCGCCCAAAACATATACAGCAGATAAATTCCACTAAATTCGAGTTTATGTCTTTCTATCTCAAACGTAGTTCTATGCATGTCTTTTGAGCTCTGCTTTAAAAATACGACCCCATGTGCCCCCTATTATATTATATATTATTATATTCTTATAGTATGAACCTCAGATATTTTTCAGCTCTCGGGTTTTCCTATCCTGTCCTATCTTTCTTGAACACATTGGCTCCGACTTTAAATACATACTTTGTTATTCTTTGATCATTTCTTCTCAGAGTACACCCAACATATCTTCTCTTTCTTATAACAGTTGATATTAGTAGTTGACAAGACATTTCTCTGAATTCATCACTTCTGAGTTCGACCCATTTTATGTTCATTATTTATAGCAGACATTTTGTTTTAAATTTCTACTAATTACTTTAGGTTTCTTAGTTATTTATCTGTACTCGTAGCTCCTCCAGGCAGGTATTACGTTTCACACAAGATATATATTCTTCTTCTTTGATCGCTCCATATCGACCACTTGTTAAACCACTCTTTTGGGATTTGTATGTGATTTGAGCACAAGTGCGATTGTACGTTGTACCAGTTATGCACCTACAAGTAGGAGAACACATCCGATTTCTGCGACGCTTTTTATTTACTATGATAGCTTCCCTAGTCGCCTACCTCATTCGACAGACGTGCCTTTATCTCGCATTGTAACTATTCTTTGCTCTCCTTGCGAGCCCTGGCAACACACGGGCGCAGCAGATATCAAAGGGTATACTTACCAACCTTTACTTTCAATCGTTGATTAACTATATTACTATATCATCCATATATTTGCTTTTATATATGGTGTATGGCCTTTTTGTCTTTACAGACGGTCAATTGGCAAGTGTTTTACTGTGACAACTTTTGAGTTTTCGCTTTTCTCTCTTGTCGTTCAGCTCAGACATAAGTATCTTCTCAAAAGATTATGTGCCCTTTCGTAATTTGGCTTTCCACACAATTCTGTCATCAGCTAGTCTTTCCCATGTGCTGGGACCTATAGAAAAGTTTTTCATTGAGGTTTTGCTGACATCTTTATATCTGAGCAGTGGTCTGCCCTGGTGCCTCTTCCTCCGAAAGTTCACAGAACAACATTTGTTTTGGTATGCGCTAAGTTTCCATTCTTCTCACATGCCCCAACCATCTTAGTCGTCCACTGCTGAGCATGCCCATGATGGAAGACTAGTTTGCACGTTGCAGTACTTCAGAGTTGGTTATCTTGTCGTACCACCTGATGTTCATAATCTTGCGGAGACATCGAGGGTGAAAGATGTTAAGTCTCCTCTCGTGTCTTGAGTAGGCTGTCCATAATTCTGAAACATATAGTAAAGAACTAATTACACGGGCTCGATATATTTGAATCTTCGTCTGCAATGTCAGTTTTGTTTTGTCCCACGCTCGCTTTGATAGTTTGCCGAATGTAGTAGCCGCACTCCCTACACGAACGTTGATTTCTTCATCAAGAGAAAGGCAGTGATCATGGACCCAAGATAGCAGAATTTTTGAACTGGTGTTAGATGGTTTCCATTTAAAGTGATATTTGTTGTGTTACCTCTGTTTTGGAGACACTTATAGTCAGAGAAAATAGGTCGCATGCCTTTGACAAATTATTGATTAGGCATTGTAGTGTAGTCTCACTGTGGGTGACTAAGGCAGCATCGTCAGCGAAAAGGAGGTACTTGAGAAGAATTTCCGTCGTTTTTTTCTTGGCTCTTAAGCAAGCCAAGTTAAAGAGTGAACCATCAGATCTAGTGCGGATGAAAACATCACCATCAGCGTCCCCTAAGGCGTGGTTCAAAAGGACTGCGAAGAAGTTGCCAAAGAGAGTGGGGGCAAGGACATAGCCCTGCTTGACTCCACTCTTCACCTCGAAACTATCAGATGGGCTGCCATCGAACTGTATGCTGGCTTTCATGCCCTCATATATATGTACCGATAGGCGTGGCAAGACGGGAAAATCACGAGAGAAAACACAGTAGATACATCAATCAACACAGAACGGGAATTGTTAGCCTAAACACACTGAGATACTTGCTTGGGAGGAGATCGGAGCAATTATGGACATGTCCGATGAAGATGATTCTAAAAGGAACAGTGAACTATATCATCTTCGTATCCCATTTAGCATATTGAACTTGCACAAAAGATTTCCATTGTTGCCGCTATGCTACCCTTCTATTAATTGTTTCCCACGACAGGCCACCATTTTTCAAATCTCGTTCCACAGGATTTTTTTCCATATTTCCTTTTGACGCCCATGCCTTTTTTTCATCTGCTATCCATCAAAAAGCTGTCCTAACCAATGCTTCTACTGGCATACGACATGTCTACTCCATCTTCTTCTTCTTTTAATGATGATCTTCTATTGATACACAGTTTGTTCGTTTTCAAGTTCTCCGTTTGATATCGTATTTGACTTGGAGATGTACAAGATTCATTGCTGGTTAAACACAACCCTTATTACTCACCCTTTCCTTTCTATTTTTGGTAACATTTAATTATAATTTCTTGTATTCGCTGTTTAAATTCGGCATCGAATACTGTGTTACCCCTCATTCAACAAATTGTCAATATACAACAGCGCTTCTCCCCTTCCTTATTTATCTCCAACACTCCGATTGGAGCAGCGGTTCTAAACCTTTTAAGTTAGCGATCCCTTCCAAAGATGAGCGTGGCCCCCAATAATATCTGTTACAGGGGCTGTGGATGAGCAAGGCTTTAACAACCCTCCCTCCATTTTGTTCTCTCATTGACCCTCGTCAAATTAACTGTACCTTCCAAAGATCAAGCTTTAAAAAATGTTGATCACACTGAGCTTTATAGCAGTATTGTCCCTTAAACACATTAACATTGACAGTGAGAAATTGACGAGAAAATGGAGAAAAAAATCAACATGAGTCCAAATCAATAATGTTCTTTGGTTACAATTTGAACTGATAGTTTTAATGTGAAAGTGACATTTTACCTAGAAAAACAAGTTGGTATAACAACTTTTTAAAATAAAACCTGTTGTTGCTGCCTGTAATAACACTTTTTAGGCGGTGTAGGATAAGGTGGACATGAACATGTCGAATGTAATGACCGCATAGCTAGTGCTGTCGCCACGAAACTATTCAGGTTATAATTTTCCTTCATTCCCCGACATAAAAAAAATTATTGGCCTTACCATGGTCTCCCACATGTGAGCCGCTCTCTAATCCACTTGGTCAGACTCTCCACATACAAACTTAAAATACAAAATCCGTTTAATTTATCACGCTTCCATGAGAAGTCCCAGCTCACAGGTTGAGTACCACTGAACTAGATGTCTATTTGACGTAAGCCCGTCTCTATCTCTTTCATTACCAAGACTACTTGCATCTATGCAACAATAAATTCATGTTAAACCTTGTAAAAATCAAAAATCAAAAAAATCATGACAACTGATAAAGCAAATATGACAAAGGATATTCTTATCAAGGGAGATAAAATCGAAAATGTCAATTCGTTTTGAATATCTGGGTTCACTGCTAACAAGAGAGGGAAGTGGGATGAAGGAAATTAATTACAAAAAGAACAGACAGATTGCAAAGAAAACTTAAACAAATAAAAACGACATGGAATTAAACTGAAAGGAAAAAAAAGATCAGAATACTAAGGGGGTGCATATTGCCGGCAGCAATGTATGGGCATTAAGCATAAACATTTTTTTATTTTTATTTATGGAGTCCGTCCCGGATGTGCCTTACCAGGTGGACCCCGTACAAACGGAACGTGAAAACGTTTATAAACTATCGAGCCCTATCAATCCTTCGATCGATGGCACTCCTAGTTTTGTACAAGGGTAGCCATGTGGCATTTAATGAAGGCTTTCGGCTTCGATCAAGTGGGCACTAGTTCCGTAACACAAGCTGATAACTTTGTGAACCCATATAATGAGCCACGTGACAGATATCAAGCGATACAGATACTACACTTTGATCTTAGCCAAAAGGCCGAGAAGCGATCAGTAGAAAAGCATATATGTGGCTTTTAATAAAAATGTTACAAAAGAATAAAAACTTCTCGGCCATTTGACTAAGATCAAAGTGTAGTGCCCACTTGATAGTGGCAACAGGGTGGGAACCTTTATAAAGCCAATAGGCAACTAAATATATTTGAAAATTCTGAGCAACTCTCAATTGAAAGAATAACGAAGCTCGAAGTTTTTACACATTTCAATCGTAACTGGGCCTGTCCGCTGAGATATTATTAAGTGGCCAAACCACTTCATTCTTTGTTTATCTATGTAATTCAAGCACGGTTTTGTGCCAACTTTCTTTCTTATGCTGATGTTAGTGATTCTGTCTTTTCTTGTGTTGTTGGTAACTTTTCGCAGGCAACGTATTTCGCATGTAGTTTTTTTTTGTGACTGCGCTTTACTCAATGTCCATATAAGGTCCCAAAAACCAATAATTTAAAACAAATTCAAAGAGTAATAACTTGGATTCTCCGAAGGGAATTAATTCTTATTTTTTATGTTTAAGAAGCAAACAAATCTACGTAAGGTACATGTCTATCATAACAAAGTCACTTGTTAATAAATTCCAAACCTCCCTTGTGTTGTCGGGGCCCACCAGGAAGCTAAGAATAGTAACATTACAACCTATAAGGTAGTGTAAAGGGAAGAGGTAAGGGCATAGGGAAGCTAGAGTAAATAAAAGCGTCGCAGAAATCGGATATGCTGACCTACTTGTTAGTGCATAACTGGCACAATGTATAATCGTTTTTAGGCTCAGATCTCATAGAGATCACAAAGTGGTTTAACAAGTTGCATACCATGTGGTATATCGGTGAGTTCTTCTTCGAACGCTCTATATTAGCACTTGTTAAACCATTCTTGTGATGTCTATATGGAGCGTTCAATGAAGAAGAAGAAGAAGAAGGAGAAGAAATTGCATACCTTCAAATATATTTCTTGCAGTCTTCGAAAAGAGTTCATTCGAATGCTTCATGTTTCTTGGCCTACACGCTCTGATATAATGAAACCAAGATTCGTTCTTAGGTTGAAAGAAGTGGGCCTCGACTGCCTTTACTGCCCATAGTAATACCCCTTTTTAGAGCGTGTAGAGTAGAGGATATGAGCCTGTAGAAGTTAATGGCCGCATAGCTAAGGCAGTCCCCGTGAAACTGTTCAGGTTAGGATTTGTCTTTATTTATTTCCCGACAGAAATAAAAATGATTGAACCAAAGTCTCCCGAATGGGAGCTCGCACTCTATTTCATTCGACTAGATGCTCTGCTTAAAGAGGCTTTTATCCCCTTAATAACAAAAACAACAACCATACCTACATTGAATTTCATTAAATTTCTGCCAGAAGCCCCTGTAGTGCGGTTCAATTCCGCGGACTGGCAGAAAAGTCACAGGTTCTCCAGATTTACGTGTTCGTGGCACCGAACCGAAGGGTTACAATGCCCATGGCACCGAGCCGAAGAGCTGAAAGCTCAAGTGCTTTTGAATCGGAAAAAAAATAATTCTGCCAGTGATACTAAAGTCAGCCACGTTTGACCTCAGTAAAACGGGATCAATTCTATCACGTGTCTCTCTCCACTCTACCACCCACCTCACATCTCTCCATGTTTTAAGCTAATTTCTTTCATGATCAAAGGCTAACGAACCGCAACCTGATTAGACAGCAGGTATGCACTGATGCACAGGTAGGTCTAAATACTAGTTGTAATAATTAGGCGTCCTATTTCGTATTAAATTGTATAATATCTGCTGGATATGAGCTAATAACTAATAGAACCCTCTCTATCTCTCTCGTTCTAAATGAAAATTTCATAACCCAATAATCATAACATAAATGGACTCATTGCATGTTGGCCAATAAATTGGAATGTTAGAACTCAAATATTATGTAGACAATTTAACTTTTTGATCTCAAAATTAGAATGAAGTCGATACGTTCATTTTAAGTGAGATTCCCTTCAATTACGTCCCATTACTCTACGGATAAGAAGAAGGGGGAGATAATCGGTTGGATTATTATGAGTCGGAAATCTTAACCAGTTTAACCCAATCATTCTCAAATTAAGGTTTTTTATGGAGGTTTAGGAAGAATTTAAGTTGCATACATTGTATACGAGAGAAAACAAAATAATGTTCGAGAATGTTTACGTTTATATTAAATTTTAAGAAAAGAGTAACTTAAATATAGCTTCTTCGATATTAAATCTACATTTCTCTCACATTTCTGAATATCTCTTTAGTTGTTCTGGTGCATAAACTTCTGTTACTTCACTTTTTAAAAAACATATTAATTGTCTAATTTTTTTTTTTTAAATGTAATAATATCCTGTAGCTGTTTTAGAATTTCTGGTAAGAAGTGTCTGTCGCTTCACATTTATAGTTCCAATTGGGCGGAGGACTAATTCCTTTCCTCGCGTGTATGACATCGAGTGTTTGATCATGGGCGTCCATACATTAATGCAAGAAGGGACACTTGCCCTGGAAAGTGGATTTATGATAAAACAATTTCATGCCAATCTTGTCTTCTCCGTTTCCGGGTAGTAAGCTACCAACTAATAAATATTTTTGTCGTTTTGCCCTTCCTGTGAAATGTGTATAGACGCCCATGTGTGACGCCCATGATTGAACCCACAGCCTATCATGTTCGATACGATAAGCGAACACTCTATTCATTACTCTAATTCATCTCGTCCTATCACTTTAGTTGTATTAACCTATAACATATTTTCTTATTTTACCTGTTTTTGTACGTACATGTTCTATTACCTTTTTTTTTTAACATAGACTACACAATTGCTATTTTTTAGACAATAGACACCATTTGACAATACTTCTGTTCAATCTGAGTCTTTCATACTTTCTGCGTTTACCATTTACAAAACGCGCACAATAACCCGTTCTAGACATCGTTTCTTATCCTGACACTGTAAGACGAAACGGGAGTAGAAAAAGACAAGATACTTGTCTAGTCTTGTCCACATGTGGAGTGAAACGACGTGGGGAGTTTCTGTTTTATATCATGTGCCAGGTGTGTTGTATCTGTAGTTGTTAGTCTTTGATGCCGCAGGATATCTGTGATATTATATATCCATCAGGTTCTTGGTCTTTCTTGTGCTCTGCGTCAGGGTTCTTGGTTGTTATAGGCTCCAGACGTGAGTAGATCTGGTTTCATTCTCATTAGATGACTGATTGAACCATTTTATTTGTTGTCTTCTAATATGTTGGATGTATGGTGTGATTCCAACTTCTTCTTCTTGTGTCAGCACACTGTTACCGGGTTGTTAACCCAGTGTCGTGCTTTTATGTATTTGTCTTGTGCTTCTCTGATGACTTGTGTTGTCAGCACACTGTTACCGAGTTGTTAACCCAGTGTCGTGGTTTTATGTATTTGTCTTGTGCTTCTCTGCTTGTGTCAGCACACTGTTACCAGGTTGTTAACCCAGTGTCGTGCTTTTGTGTATTTGTCTTGTGCTTCTCTGCTTTGTCAGCACACTCTTACCCGGTGTTAACCCAGTGTCGTGCTTTGTATTTGTCTGTGCCTCTGCTTGTGTCAGCCACTGTTACCGGTTGTTAACCCAGTGTCGTGCTTTTATGTATTTGTCTTGTGCTTCTCTGCTTGTGTCAGCACTTACAGTTTTACCAGTGTCTGCTTTATGATTTCTTTCTTCTGCTTCACTTTACCAGTTGTTCGTGTCTGTTTATGTATTTGTCTTGTGCTTCTCTGCTTGTGCTCATGTACCAGTTTTACATGTCTGCTTATTATTGTCTTGTGTTCTCGCTTGTGTCACACACTGTTACCAGTTGTTACAGTTCGTGCTTTTATGTATTTGTCTTGTGCTTCTCTGCTTGTGTCAGCACACTGTTACCAGGTTGTTAACCCAGTGTCGTGCTTTTATGTATTTGTCTTGGCTTCTCTGACTTGTATTGTCAGCACACTGTTACCAGGTTGTTAACCCAGTGTCGTTGTTTTATGTATTTGTCTTGCGTTTCTCTGGTGACTTGTGTTGTCAGCACACTGTTACCAGGTTGTTAACTCAGTGTCGTGGTTTTATGTATTTGTCTTGCGCTTCTCTGGTGACTTGTGTGATGGTTTTCTTAGTCCCTGGCAGAATTCAATTATGTTATCTATCCACCTTTTTCTCGGTCTTCCTCTCGCCTTCCTTCCTGATATTCTGTTGTGGAAAGTTTCATAGGCAGTTTGGTCTGTTCGCATTCTTACTCAGTGGCCAAACCACTTCATTCTCTGTTTTGCTATACAATTCAAGCACGGTCTTGTTCCAACCTTTTCTCTGATGCTGGTATTCGTTACTCTGTCGATTCTTGTGTTGTTGGTGACTTTGCGGAGACATCTCATTTCGCATGTTGCTATTTTCTGTGTATGTTTCTTATTCATTGTCCATGTTTGGCATTGATAACATAGAGTGGGTATGAAGATGCTATTGATCAACTGTTGTTTAGCTGTCAGTGAGATGTTTGGATGTCGAAGCAGTGGCGCTAGTTGGTAGGTTATTGCATTTGCTTTCTGGACTCTAGTTTCTATCTCTCTGTCGAGTCTTCCATCCTCCGTAAATATACTTCCGAGGTACTTGAATTCGTGTACTTGCTCTATTGTATTGCCATTGATGTTGATGTTTAGTGTATTATGTTTCCTTCCTATATCCATTACCTCAGTTTTGGCTATGTTTATGTTCATGTCATATTTGTTACAGTTATAATATAAGGTGTCGATATGCTGTTGTAGCTCTTGTTCTTGTTGGTAAATCAAACATTGATCGTCTGCAAATAACAATTCATTAATTGTTTCGTTTCTAATTTTGACTCCTGTGTAATTTTATCCATGAATGTTATAAAAAGTAGAGGTGAGAGGACACACCTCTGTCTGACGCCTTTATCCATATATGTTATAAAAAGTAGAGGTGAGAGGGCACAAACGTGTCTGAAGCCTGATGTAATAGGAAACCAGTCTGTCATTCCCACTGTTGTTCTTACTGAGCTTTGACTTTCTTTGTATAGGGACATAATGTTGCCTAATAATTGTCCTTGTACACCATACTCCTCAAGGGTCTTCCATAGTTTGTCTCTGTTGATCCTATCAAAAGCCTTCTCCTGGTCAATAAAGATTATGTTCTGTTACCAGAGAGTTGGTAGATACTGCCTCAGTTATATGTTACACAACGTGACTGTAGGTATCTCATATTTATTAGTACAATCACAAAACATCATTAAATGCCATGCCGGCATGCGTAGGTTATCATATTCTTCCATAACTCTGTCTCTTGCTATTTGTTGTTTGTTATGTAGGGGATTAAAGCCTCTTTAAGCCGAGGCACGCCGCTTTCAACCTAAGGCGAACATTGTTTTGGTTGTATCAGAACGTAATGTCTCTTGTTCTAATTATGAGTTATGATACAGACGCTATGCACTGATGTTGGACTTTATTGAATATTTCCCATCTGTCCCCCGCTATCTGCTTTTCCCTGTATCTTGCCCGTTGTCACATTGTATTCAAGCTTTCCTCTTCTCATAATATGTCCAAAAAATGTTGATTGTTTCTTTCTGATGAAAAATGAAAATCGTGGCAAATTTATGATACCATCAACCGCAGCAACAGTGGTTGATTTAGTACCCAGTAGTTCACTGATTCTTAACCGTAGTTCCTACTGATTTCAGTTCCAGTAGTTCTACTGATTTGTTACCACCAGTAGTTCACTACTGATTCTGTTACCACCCAGTAGTTCACTACTGATTTCTGAACTGTGGTCTACTTTTACCGTTCGTATAAATCCACGGGAAAATCATTTGCTTCTAAATTTCCCGCCGCGAAGTTTGAACCACGTACTATTGGGCTATATTAAAACAAGTCAAAGACTTTACATACCTAAGGAGCATTTTTTCAGCAAATGGAAAAATAATTAATGAAATCCAACATAGATGCAACAAAGCAAATCAAATGATAGGACAAATGGCGCCAATTTTAAAATGCAAACATGTCACCATGGATACACCATGTTCAACACAAACTTTCTCCAGTAGACCAAACCTGGACATTGACATCAGATGATAGAAGAAAACTAGTCACGAGAGAGATGAAGTGTCTACACATAATGCTGGGTGTAACAAGAAGAGACCGGTTGAGAAATGAAGACATCAGGGAAAAAGTGGGTACAACATCAGTACTAGACTTCATCAAGAAACAACAGATTACATGGTTCGACCACATAAGCAGATTACCAACATGACCAAAGAGCAATGTTGTCGATCGATAAGAAGCACCTCAAAGAGCAATGTTGCTCCGATACGATGGAACAAAGCACACAGAGAGCAATGTTGCCGATACGATGGAACAGAGGACTCAAAGAGCAATGTTGCTCCGATACGATGGAACGAAAATGAGGCAATGTTGCTGATACATGGAACGAGTGAACCTCAAAGAGCAATGTTGCTTCGATACGATGGAAGACGTAACTCAAAAGCAATGTGTCGATACGATGGAACAGACATGCCCTAAAGAGCAATTTTGATACGTGGAACAGACTGCTCGCATTTCTGATACGATGGATACAAAGCAAAAGGTGAACCCCAAAGGCGACCACGCAAAAGGTGAACCCCAGAGATAACAGAGGCGATGAAAGACACTATTCATGAAGCGCACACTAAGGCTCGTTCTAGAATTCTCTTCTTATCCTGAAGCTGTGGGGCAAACGAGGATTGGAGACAAAAAAATAAAAATAAATACTATTGGGCTGTGATTGAACTCACTGCTGCTAAGCCACAGACGATGACCTTATCATAATGCATTTCATAAATGATATGTTCGCGTCTGCTTTCTTGAGAACACTATCGTTAAAAACATTTTCCGCCTAATGATATTATCATCATTCTTCTATAAAACAGCATCTCTATAGCCTCTCATGATATTCTCATTCTTCTGTTTAAAAAATATTTTTAATCGATCCAGAAGCGCTTGAGCTTTCAACTCTTCGGCTCTGTGCCATGGACATCATAACCCTTCGGTGCCACGAACACCGTAAATCTTGAGAACCTGTGGCTTTTCTGTCAGCCCGCGAAATTTAACCGCACTCACATGAGGCTTGTCACCCGCCGTCCAACGCGCTACGAACACGCTGGGCAGGCGGGCTATCATTCTTCTATAAAACCACATCTCTGTAGCCTCTAATTAATTTACTATTCTTGTTAATGAGTGTCCATGATTCCCATTATTTAAGAAGGCGAGAGGAAGACCACGAAAAAGATGGTTAGACCGCATAGCAGAATCCTTTAGAAAAGCTAAAATGACTATCACCCAATCCCCTAGAGCAACGCAATACAAAAATATAAAACAACGACACTGAGCGACAACTCGGTAGCAGTGTGACGACAAAAGAAGAAGTAATGATTGACATTTGTATGCGAGAACCAGTGTAGAATCTTACTTACTTACTTAATCCCGTCATGCCTAGTGACACATGGGGCTTCAGAAAGGACTTTCCATGCTCTCCTGTCCCGTGCAACCTTCAGCGCAGAGCCCCACGTCAGAGATGCGGTGTCCAGTTCCTCTTCCATCATGCGCCTCCATGTTGTCCGTGGTCTGCCTTTCTTTCTCTTTCCTTCTGGTGTCCAAGTGAGGGCTACCCTTGCAGGCATTTCTTGTCTCATTCTCATAACATGTCCGAGCCATTTCCATCTTCTCTTTTTGAGAATGTCATTCATTTCCTCTTGTCTTGTATCTTGGAGTAGTTGGTTATTGGGTATTTTTACTGGCCAAAAGATTTCCAAGATTCTGCGAAGACAAGAGTGGTGGAAAACTGACAGCCTGCTAGTATCTCCTTTGGCCATCCTCCAACATTCCGATCCGTAGAGCAAAACTGGCAAAACAATGCTTTTATAGAGTTTAAGCTTTGTGATCCTATTGTAGATTTTGGACTTCCATACTGGTTTCATTCTGGCAAAAAAGGTTCTGCCCTTACTTAGTGTAGAATCTTAGTAGTACATTAGTGTGTGATGTTCGTCTATCACGGGTGATGATGACCACACAATTTTCATCCAAGGAATGTAGTCCCTTGCCAAGCCAAGCAAACATACAAATAGATAACACCAGAGTAAAGCAAGTTTCCGAATTCAAATATTTAGGCAGTATTTTTACAGAGGACGGAAAACTAGATAGAGAAATAGAGACAAAGTGTCAAAAAGCAAATGCAGTGACCTACCAGCTGGCACCATTACTACAACACCCAAAGATCAAGATGGAAGTGAAAAGACAGATGATAAAAAGTATTTTCCTACCAACACTTTGTTACGAGTGCCAAACTTGGTCTCTTACAGCAACACATCACAGAAAGCTCACCACCTGTGAAATGAAATGCTTGAGGAATGCAGTGGAAGTCACCAGGAAAGACAGACTACGAAATGAGGACATCAGAAGCAGAGTGGACATAACTTCATGCACCGAATATATCGAAAGACAACAAATGCAGTGGTTTGGACATTTAATGAGAATGAAATACAACCAACCACCAATAACAGCATACAATAAAAAGAGATCGGGTACTAGAGCTAAGGGAAGACCAAGAAAAAGATGGATAGACAATATCAAGACCACACTACATAACCACGGATACAACACAACAAGGGCAACTCACCTAGCCCTAGAACACAAATTAAAGCTCCCATCCCTACGCTTAACGGCAAGAGTGGACAGCCAACTACATCTTCCACCTGGGAATAAACAATAGGAATGTAGTTGCGTTATGTTTGTCTGTGTGTGCGTAGATGACTAGTGAGCCGATGCGGGCTTGAAATGTTCTTGTACAGTGTGGACAAGGTGTACTTGCACTTGTGGGGAGTTTTGCTGCCTTTCTGTTTTGACGTTTTTGTTCCATCCGTGCTGTTCTACCAGCCTAGCAGGCCGAGGAACCGTGTCGAAGAAGTGTGCGCCAGACTGATCTGTATTGAGCAACATTCTCCCAGTTGTCGACATCTATGCCAAAGGATTTCATCGAGTTCTTGAGTGTGTCTTTGAGTCACTTTTTCTGACCACCCTGTGAGCGTTTACCGCTATGCAGCTCACCATACAAGAGTCATTCATACAGTAACTAAAGTATCATACATTTATATTCCAAGATAACTTTAGCTAACTAGTAACAAAAAACATAGTGAGAAAACTCAAAAGTAACTACAGAATAATACTTTTTTTTTGCTTGTCGTTCCTTCAAACATGTGCAGCCCTACTCTTCTCTTAGGTCTCTGCTACGTGGTTAAACCTTCGCCTTGCGTTCCGAAAGTCGTAGTTTCGAATCCAGACCACGCCGTTCTGTTCACAATTACATTTTTACCAGAGATTCGAAGGATTGTTGCCGGAGTTGCAGAGTTTGTGCAATACTCTTAGCAGGTGGTGTGCCATTTCTGTGGATAGGAATCGAGCCATATGGGGTAAAACACGACGCAATCCTTCGGCTCTGTGCCATGAATCCTTCGGCTTCAGACACTTTAGCCATACTCTCTCTCTCTCTCTCTCTTTTGTCTCTCTCTCTGTCGCTCTGTCTCTGTCTCGCTTTTGAAACTGCTGTCCACTAATTTAGTTGTAAGATGGGAGTAATTCCCTTTCTGTGATTGGCTGGACATCAATCACGTGATAGTGTCAAGGGAACCATGGTCACACGTGACCCCGTGTCGTGTTTACATTTATCATTCAATCAGACAGCGGTTTGTACGCGTGTGTGATTGCTTGGTCTTTTGTGTCACCCTGTTTCGTGGAACGACCTTTCCCGTTATGAAACTTTAGCTCATTGCAAACTAACAATATTGACAGTTCTTTGATCTGCTCTGGGCGTCAAGGAAACAAATTGAATACATTGACAATTTTTAAAAAGAGGTAAAAAGCGCTCAACAATATGAGACTGTTATTTACATCCAATCCAATAATTAATGAAATAAAAATGACAGATATTCTGTTTATTATTAATTCTTTGTGCTGGCTCAGACCCGTGGCCAACGTTACTAACTGGCCACAGCGCGGACGGCAATATTGCCATGTGACGTCACAAGCTGAGGCGGTGTATTCTCACAGACTAACTATTGACTGTTACTATTGGGAAACGCTGATCTAGACAATACATCTTGCAGATGTTAGAAACTTGTTGTTGGATGCATGTGTGTATTACAGAAGATGTTTTCTGATAAGTAGCTATAGTTGTTGCTCTCACATACTATTTTAGTTTAATTTTATACAGAATACTTAGATTAATTTTAAATATGATAACTATTGTACTTACATCAGCTTATGGTAGTCTCTCTTCAGTTATCCATGAATAAGTAAGCTACATGTTTGCACAACACTACATCTTGATTAGCACATAAACTAACATCACTTATCAGTAATCCACGAATTAGTCAGTCACAAATTTGCACATCACCACAGCTTGATTAGCACAGAAACTAAACAGTATTACATAAATATATTTACTACACTGAATTTTGCTACTTTCCTTTTTGTAAGAAGCAGTTTGTTGAACATTGCATTGATCATTCCTTATTTTTCCTTAATTGTTGAGAAAATGTTAGCAAATGTTGGAACCAGGACAATAAAGTTTTTTTTTTGAGCTCGTATGTTTATTACATTATGTCAAGGAGATCAATAGTCTACAACCACTTTATTACATTATGTCTAAGGAGATCAATAGTCTACATACCAACTTTTATTATATTATGTCTAAGGAGATCAATAGTCTACATACCAACTTTTATTACATTATGTTGAATGAAATCAATAGTCTACATACCAACTTTTATTACATTATGTCGAAGGAGATCAATAGTCTACATACCCACTTTTATTACATTATGTGAAGGAGATCAATAGTCTACATACCAACTTTTATTACATTATGTCGCAAGAGATCAATAGTCTACATACCAACTTTTATTACATTATGTCAAATGAAATCAATAGTCTACATGACAACTTTTGATACATTATATCTAATGAAATCAAGTCTACATGACAACTTTTGATACATTATGTCCAAGAGATCAATATCACATGCCAACTTTGTTACATTATGTCGAAGGAGATTAAGTCTATGTGACAACTTACGTTGGCCACGCTCAGACCACAGACAACTCTAGATAACTTTATAAGTTTATAGTTGGCTCTGGCTCTGCTCAGAACCTGAACTTGGATTCTCCGGTAGGAGTTAATTCTTATTTTTCATGTTTGTTGACCTACACGTTCTGCATATAACCAATATAAGGCTCGTTCTTAGGTTGAAATATGCGTGCCTCGGTTTTAGTAAAGGTTTTTAATTCCCTACATAACAAATACAACAGACAATGCTGAAACATGTAAAAATAAAGTACTGTAGTTTTACAAAAACAATAACAATACAAAGCAACGTTCTGACCAAAATGCTACATAGTTTTACTGCAGTCTTCCCCTATATAGATAACAGACAATGCTTAGAAACATAGACACAAAATGTGAATAAGCAGCTAGAAGGAAAAAAATTAATCTTTTGTTAAACATGGTTATGGTTATAGTTAGAATAATGTTATTAACTTCAGGCCGACGTTGTTAAACATGGTTATGGTTATAGTTAGAATAATGTTATTAACTTCAAGCCGAAGTTGTTAAACATGGTTATGGTTATAGTTAGAATAATGTTATTAACTTCAAGCCGAAGTTGTTAAACATGGTTATGGTTATAGTTAGAATAATGTTATTAACTTCAAGCCGAAGTTGTTAAACATGGTTATGGTTATAGTTAGAATAATGTTATTAACTTCAAGCCGAAGTTGTTAAACATTATTATGGTTATAGTTAGAATAATGTTATTAACTTTAGGCCGAAGTTGTTAAACATGGTTATGGTTATAGTTAGAATAATGTTATTAACTTCAGGCCGAAGTTGTTAAACATGGTTATGGTTATAGTTAGAATAATGTTATTAACTTCAGGCCGAAGTTGTTAAACATGGTTATGGTTATAGTTAGAATAATGTTATTAACTTCAGCCGAGTTGTTAAACATGGTTATGGTTATAGTTAGAATAATGTTATTAACTTCAAGCCGAAGTTGTTAAACATGGTTATGGTTATAGTTCGAATAATGTTATTAACTTCAAGCCGAAGTTGTTAAACATGGTTATGGTTATAGTTCGAATAATGTTATTAACTTCAAGCCAGTTGTTAAACATGTTATGGTTATAGTTCGAATAATGTTATAACTCGCCGTTGTTAAACATGGTTATAGTTATGTCGTTTTATTTGCGTTCCCAAGGTCGTAGATTCGAATCCGAACCACGCCGTTTTGTTCACAAGTGCATTTTTTTCCGAAGACCCCTAGAATTGTTGCCGGAACTGCAGAGTTCGTGCGATGTGTAGTATTCTAGGCATATACGTTCTATTGTTGTGTTTGAGGAGAGGGGCTAAGCTATATAGAGAAAACACAGTGCGATGAAGTTAGTCCTTAGTCTGGAAACAATTTAGACAGATTTATGTCAGCCAATGTTTTTTTCCTGGTACGCTTGATATCAGCAAGCAATTACATATTTTGACCACATTAAACGACACATTGGTTTGGAGAGAAAGGTAATGGAAGGCATTGTTCCTGAAAGACGAGGGAGAGGACGACCTAGACGAAGGTGGCAGCAGGACATCAAATAAGCCTTGAACATGACACTAGAAGAGGCCGGAGAACTTGCAAGAGACAGAGAGCGTTTCATGCGGGCTGTGATGAATGCGACGTTCCTCAAGGGACATGCTACTACTTGACTTGATTAATTACTCCCACCCCCAGCTCCATCTATACTCATTGTCTCTGGAGTCTGTCAGGATGTCGTCATGTTAGATAAATCGGCTTGCATGTTAGCCAAATTTGTAGAGAGGCAAAATTATTAAGTTGAATCAAACAAGATGAACATCTTAAAATTGTGATAATAATTTTTTGTAATCCCCATGCGGAAAGCTGAGATTAAGAAACACATTTATACCGAGATTGTCAAGATTGTGTGCATTTTGTAGACATGTATCACGTTCTGTTGCAATAGGAAGAGCCATTATTGCTCAATGCCAATGTTACCCCACGAGGTGTGGATACAAGTCACCGAAATATTGCAATGTTGTTTTCATTGACCATTCATCAATGCGACATTTAATCTTCACGCAAATGTCGACTGTTTGTCACCTGATCATAATGTGTAAATAAGGGTATGGGGATCGCAATATTTTTACTTCACACTCTGGAACTGTTTGCATGCATACCCCACCGTAGCTCTTTACACTTTTTACGCTTTTGTTGAGACGAGTGGGGAAGCTAATCATCAATCCAAAACCGAACCAATTGGCGAGTCGCGACAGTGGCTTTTCCCCGTGCTATCCATCTAGCGGGGTCAAGTTTCAACTTCACGATGTGCTGGTGGGGCTCTTGAATCTTATAAACTCAGATTTGTCGAGTCGTGAAGAGCAAATACTCAAACTCATAAATAACTCGCGGAGTCTTATTGGCTCAAATAGGATCTAATCTTCACGAATTTCTCCAATTTCGACAATTTGCTCAGCGTAATTGTCAAAGTGGGACAACAGAACGCGACGGGGCAGTCGGGTTCCCGGATTAATCAATCCTTCGACTTGACCTCTCTTACTCAGAATCGCCTGCTTCCTCTGGCCGGTCCCGGCAGTTAACTCCGAGTTATCCATCTAATAGAACAATTACTTCTTGTCTATTGCCGGAACAAAAACACAGCTCAGAGACTGGGCCTACTGAATGAGCGGTGGCCGTTATTTTCTCGGCTTCAGTTCGTAATCGGGATGCGAGCCTTAGTGTGCACTTGTCCAATGAAATGATTAATGAGTACAGATAAATATTTGATCAACAACTGAAGAGTATCCAGCAATCTACGTTCTCGGAAAAAAAATAAACGCGTGCGAGACAGTATGAAGGTTGTTCTTTTGTCAGTGTTTCCTCTTCTTCCTTAAGTGTTTGGGCGTGAGTTGTGGCAACTTGAAAAGATCCCGCGGAGTTTTGCTTGATCTGTAGATGAACAACAACAAACACACACGCACGTAAATATGATCGTAGACGTGGCTACGAAAATGTAATCGTTTTATATAAGCTAACACAGTTATTTTATTGACGTTATTTCTACAGCAATGAGTATTTATTATTCATACAGCAGCAATAACAAAGCATTGTTACTGGTTATGGGATGTAATATTCAAGCTCAAGATGAAGTATTTGGTACTGAAAAGAAATCAGATTTATACTGACTAGACTAAGAGAATAAAGAACAAATATATACACAATTTTCCGGAGAAATGACAACCATTTTAAAGGCGCGGTCATTCAAGATTCGTGATTTTTATTACTATTTTTTTCTGTAGCATGAAGTCATGGCGCCTCTGCCCGATTTTTGCGTGAATGCTTGCTTTTCTGTTTAAGTCCTTGCATTGCGTACAAATGGTCGTGGGTTTGAATCCGGACCGCGCAGTTCTGTTCACGAGTACATTTTTTTTTTCAGAGGCCCCTAGGATTGTTGTCAGAGCTATGGATTTCGTGCTTTGTGCAATACTCTTGGCAGGTGGCGTGCCATTTCTGCGGAAAGGGACCTAGCTATATGGGGTTGCTCCCGATGCAATGAAGTCATTCCTTCGGCTTTAGATCCCTTTCTTATCCCCAGTGTTCCTCGCCATTCAGGCGAACTGTACTCCAACTTCAGATGTACTCCGGTAGTCCAACCGTGTACCCAAGGAACACCGATAATTTTGTGTGTAGTCAAACTGATTTCCAATACCTGGATTTCCACGGCACGTGGTAACTAGCGCAGAATGTTATCAACTTTGCTCTCGTCAACCACTTATTCTTCTAACTATGAATATTTCCACACATATATAAAATACATTTTCCGTAGCCTTTTCAGACATTATGGTATGAAGTCACTTCTCATTTCTAAACCTTAATTTGCAGGAGGTAGAAGGGCCAATTTCTGTCCTCTCATGTAGAACTTCAAGTGTGGAATTGAACCCACAATTTTGCTGTCTTGAGTTCGATAAGCGAACGCTTACACATTACACTAATCGGTCGCACACATTTGAATACATGATTAGACTATCAAACTCAACATAACTAGCGGGCAATTTGATGGCGAGGAATGAGCACAGTGAAACCTATTTTGGCTGCTATATCTTTGAGAATTTAGATGCAATGTAGTGAAACTGCAGGAGCGGTGGAAGAAAGGAAGGCATAGGGGTGCATAGAGGAGAACTTTAAGGAAGTGCTGAAGGACATTCATAGGACTAGGTTTGAGGTGGAAAGAACGGTACAAGATCGAATTGACTGGAAATTTGTTGTCGCTGCATTATGTGCCATTGGGCGCGACGAGGACTTATAATGATCATTGAGCAGCACAGAGAACGTTACCGTAGGCGTCCACAGAAGTCCACATAGTGCAGTCGCCGGCAAACTGTTCAGGTTATGATTTTTCTTTATGCTTCTGACAGAAAAAACTTCTTGGCCTTACACGGGATTTGACCCGTGTCTGCCGCATGAGAGCCGAACTCTAACCCATTTGGTCAGACGCTCCATGTGCTACGACTTAAAGATGCGTTAATCCCTACATAAAAAACAAAACAAAAGGACGAAAAACACGCTAGGCTAGTAGTCATGAGCCGTTAAATCTGGGGTTCGAGACCAACCTGGGACCAACAAATTGTCTGTGTTGCACACCGTACGCAGTTGGACAGCTGGTTTCCTGATCCCTTACTTGGGAATCTAAATTATAAGATGAAGTAAGTCTTGCCTGAATGGTGATGAACACTTATGAAAGCAAGCGTTCCCGCAAAAATAAATCAGAGGTTCCATATTAGACGCCCTGACTACACCTGAATTCATAGCGGGTGAACGTAAAAACACCCCAAAAAAATTGGAACACTTACAAATTGTCTCCGTTTTATTTTTAAATCTGGGAAGTTTGTATTTGAGAACCCTCTACCTCACCTTTCCCTTATACAAGAAGAAAGATGTATGGAGACGTAAAACTATCATTTACTTGCGCTCAATCTCCCCCCTCCTTCCATCCTTCCCGACCTTCACCCTGTCAGGTTTGACATTAAAATAAGCAACAAATAGATAACTCTTGATATCCATATGAACCCGACATTTGAAAAATTTGGGGGAAAAGAATTTCTAGAGGATTGAGAAGGGAAGAAAGTCCGTTTGAATTGATCGAGAAAAGATTTAACGTTTGACAATCATCATTTGAGGAAGGGAAGGTGGTGTATGTCTACATTCAAGTTATGTTTGTTTCCTCGGAAATAAATAATACAACATTAAAAAATGACGGAATAACGAGGAAGATAGAAACATTTTCCTTTTTATATCCAGAAATATCTAACATAAGATGAAATATAGAAATAATATTAGAAAATTAATAAAGTGATGTACATGGTCTCCCATAAGTTAAGGCAGAGGTGAATGGTAAGTGCGCCGTTCCAGAAAAATTGCTTTTTTGATAACAGATTTTGCTAACTGGATATGGGTTAAACATATATAGTAATCTGTTCATTTATAAGAAGTTAATTCCTTGTGGACCAAACGCCACATTACGTGGCTTTGGGTTGGACGTCTTTTTACCAGGAGCTACACTAAGGGCATTTTGTTATTCTAAAAACAAATAGCTTGTAAAAACATGGCTTTTGCCCTGGTTCACTTAGAGTTAATATTTCTATACACGGAGCCCACAATTGAAATCTGATCTGAATCTGGTCTTCTCCATTTCTATTTAGTAAATTAGCAATCACAATTTTCTGCCTTTCATTGTGCCCTATCTGGAAAAAAATTATGTATACGCCCATGGTGATATGTATAAAAGAAGCCTTATTTTTCATGTTTGTTGGTCTACACGCTCTGATATAACCAATAAAAGGTTCGCCTTAGGTTGAAAGGGTCGTACCTCGGCTTAAAGAGGCTTTAATCCCCTATTTAACAAATAAACAAATAATTTGATGTTAATGGTTATTCGTTACTGAAACCACGTCTTAGCACTCTGGGCAGACCCATAGATGCTCATTCTCCCCCAACAAATGTTGAAGGATATGCATACTGATGGTTCCCGTGACTCGTTGATATTTTTTTCGATCCAGAAGCACTTAAGCTTTCAGCTCTTCAGCTCGGTGCCATGGACATCGTAATCCTTCGGTTCGGTGCCACGAACACCGTAAATCTGGAGAACATGTGGCTTTTCTGCCAGCCCGCAAAATTGAACCGCACTCACAGGGGCTTGTCACCCGTCGTCCAACGCGCTACGAACACGCTGGGCAAGCGGACTGACTCGCTGATTAAAAACACTTCCCTCACTGCCCCTCAAGCTTCTTGTATAACATGTTTAGCATGTACATGAAATAAATTGGCCCTTCTACCTCCTGCAAAATAAGGTTTAGAAATGTGAAGTGACTTCATACTACAAGGGTGTTCAAGATAAATGCAGCCCCATTGACAAATCGAAAGTTGCCAGTTACCTATAGCGTCGTGTATATTTACTGTTTAAACCGGTTCTTACTAGCTCATCCTACGTCACATTTGTTCATCGCCCCTTCCCGCACTACAATTACACTCCGTCACGCAACCTTGACCTATACTACGTCATAACAACCTTTTCATTTTCATAAATATATGCCAGATTAGGTCCATTGATAGACTGCTTTTATCTTGAACACCCTGTATAATGTCTGAAAAGGCTACGGAAAATGTATTTTATATATATGTGTGAAAATATTCAAATCATTTCTCAGAAAGTTATGTATATATTTGTTCTTTATTCTCTAATGGTCTCTACATGTCACGTAATTACAAGCTCTTCTTTACAGTGCCGGATAGATTCAACAGAAATTTGAGTGTACTTATCCAATAGTAGGTCGCCAAGAGAGCAAAGAACATCCGTAGAGAATGTAGTGATTTATAGAAATACAACTCAAACATTAACCATTTCCATACCAAGAATGTTATTGAGTTCTGACTACGAATTGTTTCATGACATCAGAATTTGTATCACTCAAAGACTCTGTATTTACTTTATATGCAGTAGGAGAACACAGAAGAAGAATATGCAGTTGGTATCACATTAATATATGTATCCTCGGGTACCAATAGTTATCTCCTTTGTATTGTTATGTCATCAAGGGAGCAAAGAATAGTAACACTGCGACATACAAGGCATGTTGTAAGAGGCGACTAGAGTAGGGTTCGACCTGGGGCTGGCTACCCCATCCGGTAAAAAAGTTTGCTACAAAAATCATAACTTGGCATGAGTTTGTTGAGGGCCTACCTATAATTTTTCCATAGATCCTTAGGAATGTTTCTGGAGCTACAAAGTTTGTGTTTTTTACAACCCTTTTGGCACTTGGTGTGCTATTTCTGCCGAGAGGGATGGAGCCATGTGGGGTAAAACACAGTGCAATGATGTCTATACATCTTCTTTAGACCATTTAATTTCTGTTTAAACTTATATATTTTAGTTTAGTTTAGAGAAATTGTTTATACTAGCTGTTCATTTTCCTCCACAGCAGGACTGATACTACCCTCACCACTGGGAACTCCTCTTGATCCATGCAGGATGTCGCAATTCGTTGGTCTTACTCCACTACCAGATCGCTTAGACAGATTGCCCCTTCCACCTCCACCGCCACCTTTCTACCCCTATATTCCACTACACCCAAACAGTGCTGCCGTCGCCGCTGCCATGGCAACGCACCACGCTCTCCACCCTATGCTTTTGTTTCAGCATCATCTAGCGGCTCTATCTGCGTCTCTCAACTCCACCGGTTCAAGTATCATCAACAACAGTATCCACGGTTTAGGCGGTCTGAGTATTGGCGGAATGATCCCTACATCAGCACAGACACCAACATCTCCCAATAGCAGTATCATCACAAGCAGTAGAAGAGACAGTAACATATGTGGAATCTCACACACGCCAGGTCTTCATAACTCTATACGTGCTGCCAGTAACACTCCAACAATCCCTGCCACACCCCCTAGCAACAGCAACAGCAGCAGCCCCACCAGCGTGTGTGGTTTCAGACCTAACAAAAACACCAGCATCGCTGATCTCCGACTCAAAGCTAGGCAGCATTTAGCAAGCCTAGGGATATAAGCGTAGGACGGATTAGCGTAATGCATAAGCGCCTATTGACTAGGACTCAAGAGGGTTGTGTGTTCAATCCTCCACTTGACGTTCCATGTGTGAGGAAAGGAATTGGCCCTCCTGCCTCTTGCACACTATGCCCTATAAATATGGAGTGACAGACACTTCATACCCTAAGGTCTGAAAAAGCTACAGAGCATTTTATTACTATAGGGATATAAGAATAAATAGATATGAAAAATTAGAGAAGCTAGTAACAGCTCAACCTCATGGCATGAAAGAAAGTCACCAACAGAACTTGTTAAAGGCACTAGGGGAACAGCAAGTTGTAGAGATATACCATTGCCAACCCTAACCTGCATACACCGTTACGGGATGATAGAATTGCATATACAGAAGGAGGGACATCCAAAATTTTGTTTTGTTTCTTACCAGTTTCACTTTTTGTAAGCGCTTACTGTGTGTGCATGGTTCGAATGCTTTTTTTTGAGTGCAGGTTACTGTTAATTGTCTTTGTATCCTCATCCAACAGCTTTTCCTGAGCAGAACTGAGCCATTCTAACAGTTCTTCTGAATTTCTCTCTCTCATAGGCCAGATGTCCCACAGTTTCTGCCGTCATTATTCAAATCATTAGCTACATCCAGAATCTATCTTCTCTATGGTCTTCCTCTTCTTCTCTTTGACGGGATACTTGCTTCCATAATGGTAGACTACATGAGGAGTTTCCGCAACACTCAACATTGCACAAAGTGTCAAGAATTGTTGGAGTTTTCTGGGTCTGCAAGAAACCCAGGTACTCTCTCCTGTTCAACTATATAGGAAAAAGTGTGAAAATCCATAATTCCTGGGAGTTCGACAACAACAATGGTCTCTTCCAACACTTCATGTTTTTTATGTCCACTATACTTCAATTTTCTCAGTTTTATTTATAGCATCAGGGAGTTTTCTTTGACTTTTGAGTTCCTTCTGGATAGATATATTTGCTTTCTTCTCTGTCCATGATACATGCAGGATTGTTACTAAATTCTATTCCAGTCCACCTTTTTTTAGTTCTAACAATGAAGCCCCCATCTCCCTTACCTCTGTTTCTACTGTTTTTCTTCAGGTAATCTTTGGTCTTTCCACTTCTCTCTTCTATTGTGAGTTCTAGTCAAGTGCTTGTCTGGCTATGTTCAAATGTTGTTTCCATAATAACATTATACGGGTCATAACTCTCAGGTTGTAGAGGTGTCACCGTATAGAATGTCAATACTGCCGCTTTTTAGGGTGGTGTAGAATGGGGGACATGAACCTGCGGAATTTAATGGCTGCATGGCTAGTGCAGTTGCCGCAAAACTGTTCAGGTTAGAATTTTTTCTTTATGCCCTGAAAGAAAAACTCCTTGGCCTTAAAAGGATTGAACCCAGGTCTCCAAAATGGAGCCAGTGCTCTAATCTATTTGGCCAGAAGCTCCACTTTGGAGACATCAGTACAAAAAGTTTGCCATACTTCTCTGTCTTCAACTTTTTGAACAAGTATGGAGAAGTCATGTCCTGACCAGCTCTTGATGCTCTCAATCCAGGATTTTCTTTATCCACCTCTTTCCCTTTCACCCTCAAGTATCGCCTGTAAAATAATCTTTGAAAATGAGTAGTACATCATTATATATCTGAACCTGGCAAGCTTACGTCATTTCACCACTGCTAAAAGGTGTATCCATCTATCACCCATATCTCTCTCCTTTACCTTCCAGCTGTATTAGCTTATATTCCAAATGAATTGCAAATTTCTACCAACTCTTTGTTATCAATGTCAAACATGGTCCCTAACAAAATCCCAAGAAATAAAGATCACAATGTGTGAAATGAACTGTTTAAGAAAATATGTCAATGTCACAAGACAGAATAGATTGAGAAATGAAAACATTAGAAATGTCATTGGAATCACACCATGCATCCAACATATTAGGAGACAACAAATAAAATGGTTCGGTTACCTAATGAGTGAAACCAGATCTACTACCATTTTGCAGCTATAACAACTGGTAACCTGGATGCAGAGCCCAAGGAAGATCAAGAATCCTATGGATGGATATCACAGTTATCCTTGAAATCAAAGACTTAAAACCCTAGAGAGGCAACAAACATGGCACTGGATAGAAAACTAAAACTCCCCACACTGCTTCAAGGAACATATGAATAAGACAAGACACAAGGTTAAGATTCAAAGCAAAAGATATGACAGCTCTCCAGCACTTAATGTGGAACTCTATAGCCATATCCACTAAAACAAAGCTAATGATATTCAGCTCAAATGTGAAATCTGCCTTGTTGAATGGTTTGGAAATGTGGCAAGTCACCAGGTTAAATACAGATATGATTTAGACTTTTATAAAAAAATATCTTTGGCAGATTCTTAAATTGAGATTATACGATGTGTTGGCAAATACAGACCTGCAGATAAGGACAGGACAGAAAGCCATGATGAGCCAAGTAGGAGGAGAAAATGGTGGTGGGTCGGGCATTCTTTGCACAAGACACAGTCGTGTGTCACTAGACAAGTACTTGAGTGGAACCCACAAAGGAAACGGAAAAAGGGATACTATAAACAGTCTTGATGATGGATTCTTCTTGAGACACTAAAGGATGCCAGATTATCCTGGAAAGCCATAAGTAGCTTGAGAACAAGGAAAGTGAAGGACAGCTGTTGAATCCCTATGCTCCATGTGGTGTGGAAAGTAATAGATCAAGTTAAGTGTAAAAACAACAGAACAACTATATTCCTGTCACGCATATGTTTACTACAAATGCTTAAATACAACTCAATATAATACATTTGACTAATAAACATTCAGTTCAAACAAAAACAACAAAAAGCAAGCACAAAAATAATTGTTACATTGTTTTATCAGATCTAGATTTTTACTGAGTAAAGTAAGTGAGACAAGACAGGTTGAGTGATTTGTGAAACATTTGGTTTCTTCTGGTTATTACAAACTGGTTAAGATAAGACAACATAGGGCCTACATCTGAATAAACAGTCGGTCAGATCTATATATAAATATTAAGTGTATATTGATGCTTCTTCTTCTTCTGCATTCATCCTTAGGGAGGCATAGGTCCACAACCTAGGTCTTTCAAACCATTCTATCCAAGACTATCTTTTCCAGATCTATTCACTGTCTCCCCATTTTCTTGCAATCAATCTCCAATGCCCATCTCCAGGTGTTCTTAGATCTTCCCTTACCTCTATTACCCTGAGGGTTCCATCGGAGGGCCTGTCTGGTGATGCTGTCCCGGGGTCTCCTCAGTGTGTGTCCTATCCACCGCCACCTTCTGCCACTTATCTCTTGTTCCACTTGCTGTTGTCCCGCTCTATCCCACAGTTCCCTGTTTGTGGTCCTGTCATACCATCATAGATGGAATATCCTGTGCAGACATCTACTGATGAATGGTTACAACTTGTATAATGATGCTGGCTAGAGAGAAATAAACGTACATTCTTGTGAATAATTTCATCTTTCTTATTGATTTTCAAGATTAAATATGTGTTTTTATTTACATAAATCTCCAATTCCATAATTTCATTGTTATGTTATGCAATCAATGTCATGGCAGATTGAGCATCCCCATGTGTGCTTCGTTCTCCACTGCAGCAGCCATCCCAAAGTCCACCTGCTCACTTTACTCAAAAGAAGTTGATTAGTATATCATCTCTCTTTACCACAAAGACGACACTGTCTGGCATGTCCAAAGTTAATTCCTAATTCTCGCGATCGGTCCAATCTGAAACTCGCCAAAATCACATAAATGAGTGTGCACCACATTGATGACATCGGATCTGTCCATAGTTCTGCAAGCTTGAGTTGGGGTACTGTTTGCAAGAAAGTCAGCACCCTTGTGATGCTGCACTCCAGCATGTCCATGTGTGTCCAGTCAAGTCACTGTCTTAAAGACTGATGGTGATGATAAAGTCGCTAAACATGAGATGGAATGTTTGGTTCAAAATAGATAATTAAATGAACATATACAATACATAATCATATAATTAAATGAATATAAATTTGACAACAACTTAATGACAATAACATCAGCTCAACTAAGCGATTTTGATATAATGATTCTCATTTGCAGGCGCTGAATAGTTTCGTTTAATGAAAAATCCACCTTCACCATAACTTTTCTTCTTTGGGTGTTTTTTCTTCTTTTTTGTTCTTGCTTCTCGATGTTCTGGTTCATCAACAGGCTGTGAAAAATTAGAGACAAAAATACATATTTAGCATCATATAATATACAAATAAGATATGGTCCCTAACTAAATCCCAAGAGAGAAAGATCACAATGTGAGAAATTGTTTAAGAAAAATCGTCAATGTTACAAGATGGATAGACTGAGAAATATTGTTGGAATCACACTATGCATCAAACATATTAGAAAACAACAAATAAAATGGTTTGGTCACCAAATGAGAGTGAAACCAGATCTACGAGTATCTTGCGGATATAACAACCGGCAACCCGGACGCAGAGCCTGAGGATGATAAAGAACCAAGGGTGATGACTTCACTTTGTGCCTTACTCAGTCTACTTTTAATCTTAGATCCAGCTCCTTCTTCATCAGAACAAGATGGCATAAACGGTCTAAGCAGAACGGACAGACAAAATTATTAATATTCTTCTTCTTCTTTGAACGCTCCATATCAACCACTTGCTAACCACTCTGTATTATCTGTATGTGATATGAGCCTAAGAGCGATTGTATATTGTGCCAGTTATATACCTTCAAGTAGGCCAATACATCAATTTCTGTGATGCCTTTTATTTACTATGGTAGCTTCCCTAGGACCCTACATCAGTCGTCTCTTACCTTGTTCGCCTTGTAGGTTGCAGTGTTACCATTCTTTGCTGCCCTTGCAAGCCCCATCAACACAAGGGCATATTAAGATTCAGAACAAGATATTGTAGTCTCAGTGTCCAACTGCACAAAATGGATCTCAGAACCTCATCTGCTTGTAAATGCGGAGTACCCAGACAGACCCCAGAACATGTCTTGCAAGACTGCCAAATGATTGCTGGTCAAAGTGTCAAAACCTGGCCTAAGGGAGCACAATCCTTGTAGATGTTTTTGTGCTGGTTCTTATCAACCAAGTTAACCACTCTTTGTGATCTGTATGGTTTGTGTAGAAAAATGTTAATATGTTGCACCCTCATTAGGCCCTACTACATGTAGGACAGGCATATCCTAGTTCTGGCCAAAGTGTATGTATATTATCCAACAGGACCGCCCGAGTGGTTAACAGGGCCCAAATTTGGGGTGTAAAGAATAGAACCACTGTTACCTGCCATGCATGTCGTAAGAGGCGACTTAGGAGGTTTGGCTGAAATCGGATGCACATGTCCTAAGCGTGTAGAAGTTTATGCGTTTAGGGCCTACCAAACCAATGTGCAACGTATACACGTTCTTGGCAAAGATCAAACATATCACAAAGAGTGATTAAAATTGGTCGTAAGAACGAACGCAAAGAAGAAGAAGATCCAACAGGACATAAATCTGTACAGACAGGTAACTGTAAGATTTTACAAACAGTAAACCCCTCTTTAAAGTACCACATCTGGAGTTATACTGTAGCAAAGTATCAAATCTGATTAGTCATAGAGAGGTAGTCCGAGTTGAATCATGTCAATCCTTCTAGATAAATTGGGGGAACCTTAGGAGTATGACCTGTTTGTGATCCTTACCAGAAAGCATAGCTGATGGTTTCAGTGACTCAATGAGAATGCTTAGAAAGATTGAAACAGGATGGGCTAGGAGACAATGGATGGAGTCACTGGTGAGGTCTAAGCTAACAAAGATCAGTTTTATTTTTGTGCCAGGGCATGCAGATGTAAGGGAAACTGAACACACCAATAGGCTTGCAGGTATCGCTGCTGTACAAAGCGGGCAAGCAATGGACAAGGCTGATATTATAAATTTCCTAAGGGAGAGAGTCATGGCAGCGAATCATGGACAATGAATAAACAATCAATACGATCATTGGAAGCCACAGAGATGTGGTTTTACAGAAGAATGCTTAAAATTCCATGGACAGCAAAGAAAGCAAATGAGGTTTTAAATCAGGCCTGCACAAAGAGAAACATTATCAAAAGAATAAGAATCCGACAATCAATGTTCTTCCGGCATATAATGCGAAGAGAAGGTTTAGAACATTTGGTAACAACAGGTAAAATTCAGGGAAGGAGAGATCGCAGAAGACAGAGGGAGAAGGTGCTGGATGGCCTGACATCATGGTTCGACACAAGATCGACGTCAGAACTGCACCAAGCAGAGAGAGTTGTGGAAAGACATGATTGCCTACGCTGGCAGGCATGGCACTTGAATGAATGAAGGAGAGAGGCTTGTACAAGATTCAAGTAATGGTGATGAATCTACAACATTAACCAGACTGCAAGAATTTCAAGTCAAGTGTGGTGTAGCTAGACAAGAACACTATGCTGGTAGTCAAAGAAGAATAGTAAACCAATAAAGAACCGGGGTTGTAAGTCGCCACATGCTGAGAGACATACTGAGGGGGGATCGGAGCACTTATGGACTAATTGGTTTGACATGCAGTGATGATGATCCGATGACTAAACTAAAACTAAATAGCTGAGGGTTAGCTTACATGATCTGATATAACCAAAACAATGTTTGTCCTTAGGTTGAAAAAGCGTGCCTTAGCGTAAAGGAGCTTTAATCCCCTACATAACAAACAAAGAAAAAAACCAAATCACAGAACACCTGAATACAGAAGATCAGACTAGTCTGTGCATGACTTACAATTTGAACCTGCAAGTCCTCAATCACAGTATTCAGCTCTCCTATCTCTCTCCTGTACTCATCCAGCTGTACTTCCAGTTTTCTCTCTTAGTTTCTCATAATCTAACTGAGCCTCAAGATCAGTTATAGTTCTGAAATACAACCAAGATTAAACAAAATCAAATTCAATGCAGCAAAATAAACATCACAATTTCACCTATGTGGTGGCGGAACTCGAAGGGAAGCAAAGAATAGTACCACTGTGACCTACAAGGCATGACACAAGAGGTGACTGATATAGGACCTAGGAACCTCCCCTAGTAAGTAAAAAGCATTGCAGAAATCGGATGTGCTGGCCTACCTATAGGTGCATAACTGGCACAATGTACAATTGCTGTTAGGCTCAGATCACATAGAAATCACACAGAGTGGTTAATAAGTGGTCGATATGGAGCATTCGAAGGAGGTCATCAGGATTTAAGAGGGGATGATTGAAAAATAAAATGGTGAACAATGATGGTAGGCTGGTTATCTGTTACTGAACCAATGTTATAGCACCCCATAGATGCTCAGTCTTCCCCAACAGATGTATACTGAAGGTTTCTGTGGCTTTCTGGTTAAAGACACTCCTCACTCTGCACCTCAGGCATCCTGTTCTACTTGTTATTGGTTACTGAAGAAATGTCACTGCACTCCAGGCAGACATAGGTGCTCAGTCTTCTCCAACAGATGTATACTGAAGGTTTCTGTGGCTTTCTGGTTAAAGACACTCCTCACTCTGCACCTCAGGCATCCTGTTCTACTTGTTATTGGTTACTGAAGAAATGTCACTGCACTCCAGGCAGACATAGATGCTCAGTCTTCCCCAATAGATGTATACTGAAGGTTCCTGTGTTTGCTGATTAAACATGCTCCTCTGCCCCTCAGCATCCCTCAGAAATCCATCTGAATATTGTCCAATTGGACACATATGTGTACAGATGTCTTACATTTTTATAAAATAAAACCTCACATTATAGTACTCTGAAGTACTGCAATGTGCAAACTGTCCTTCCATCATGGACATGCTCAGCAGTAGAAGACTAAGATAGCTAGAGCAAGTGAGAAGAATGGACAATAGCCGCATACCCAACAGGTGTTGTTCTGTAAACTTTAGGAAGGTAAGGGGGTCGAAGGCAGACTACTGCTCAGATATAAGGATGTCTGTGTGGCTTCAATGAAAACTTTTTAGGGGTCTCTGTGGCTAAGTGGTTACGCCCTTTGCCTTGTGAGTCGAAGGTCGTGGGTCGAGTCCGGACCGCGCCATTCTGTTCACGGGTGCAGTTTTTTCCAGAGACCCTGGGATTATTGCTGGGGCTACGGAGTTCGTGCTGTGTGCAATACTCTCGGCAGGTGGCGTGACATTTCTGTGGAGAGGGACTAAGCCGTATGGGTTAAAACCCGTGCAATGAAGTCAATCCTTGCTTTAAAACCCTTTTTAAACTTTTTTCTTATCTGTTTCAACAAATGAGAAAAACTAGCTGATGACCGAGTTATATGGAAAACAACATTATGCAATGTGCAGAATTTTTTGAAGAGAGACTTAGGGATGAGCTGAAAGGCAGGATAGACAAGCGTAAACTCAGAAGTTATCACGGTACCAGGTTCGCTCCCTCGTGGAGCCATCTAGATATTTTTTCATAGATCCCTGATCTCATAAAAACTTGTCAATTGACCGTCTGTAAAGATGAAAAAGGCCATATATATACATTTACAGTAAAGGAACCCATTTTCATACCTTGAGGTATAGTGAGTAATACGGTGTTAGGTCAGTATTTTTCATTGACCGTCCGCACACAATGGATGATGTGGTCAACATCACGCCCCCCGCCTTTACTTCCCAGTACTTTTCCTGTTACCCAATTGAGGCTGGGTCAACCTGAGAGCCGTGACGGTCTGAAAAATATTCCACGCCAACTGTGAAATTGAACCCGGACCACTAGCCTAAGAAGTGCGTTCACTAACAACTACGCTTCTGCGGCTCTATATAAATATATATAGTACCACATCTATTGAGGTATACTGTAGCATGGTGTCAGATCTGATTGGTCATAGAATAGGATGTCAGAACTCACTCATGCCCAAACTAACAGTGCTTGACAAACACACTTACTCATCCTTGTCTTTTATCTCTTTCAATCTCTTTCTATCTTCCTCGATGGATCCTCCTAACTGCAGATAATTTTTTCTGGCAACCTCTAGAAGCCTCGCCACTTCATCCATCTTCACCTTGGCTCGGCCTACAAAAAAAAGAAAATCATAAGGATTACAGATTTGTCTAGAAAATTAGTCACAGTCAATGTTTCTGAATTAAGGGCATTCCCATATATGCTCAAAATCTTTAACCCTTTCGCTGCTAAATACTTTCTGAAGGCTGAGCTAACAATAGCTACTCTTTGTTTCTAGGTCACAAACGTGAATGTACGCCTATAGCAGTGACAGTAGCAATGTATAACGTGTTAACATGTCTTTAGCCCACAGAGGAGAGATAATAACAGACGTGTTAAAGCGTCTTTAGAAGTGAATGGGGAAAACGTATATGTATACGTCCTTAGCAGCTAAAGTGTTAAGTGTCTACACAATAGACGCCTAACTCATAAATTCTAGGTAGACAATTCTTGCTGAGTAGACTAGAGAATAGAGCTCACTGGAAATTGAACACAGTACTTTGGTGACCATATTCATCTGAATGTCAATGTGTTATACTTCATTTCCAAACTTGACTAACATTTACATAAGACAAAATTTACAATCTTTACTAATATTCACATACTACAAAACACAAAATTATAAACTTGAATATTATTAATAAAATACAAATAATTACAAACTTGACTAATATTAATAAAATACAAAAAATTACAAACTTGACTAATATTATTAAAATACAAACAATTACAAACTTGACTAATATTAATAAAATACAAACAATTACAAACTTGACTAATATTAATAAAATACAAAAAATTACAAACTTGACTAATATTAATAAAATACAAAAAATTACAAACTTGACTAATATTAATAAAATACAAAAAATTACAAACTTGACTAATATTAATAAAATACAAACAATTACAAAACTTGACTAATATTAATAAAATACAAACAATTACAAACTTGACTAATATTAATAAAATACAAAAAATTACAAACTTGACTAATATTAATAAAATAAAAACAATTACAAACTTGACTAATATTAATAAAATACAAACAATTACAAACTTGACTAATATTAATAAAATACAAAAAAAAATTTAATTTGTCTACAATGTGTGTTCTGCACCTGGTTCTGCATGCTGCAGAGTTGAGGTCATCAAAGTCCAAGGCTAATGGAGCTATGGCTCTCCTATGGAACTCCTCTAGGTAAGGGGTGCCTGTGGCTAGGTGGTTAAGCCCGTGCCTTGCGATTCGAAGGTTGTGGGTTTGAATCCATTCTGTTCACAATTGCATTTTTTCCAGAGAACCCTAGTTTTGTTGTCAGAGCTACGGAGTTTGTGCTTTGTGGAATTATCTCAGAAGGTGGCGTGTCATTTCTGAGGAGAGGGACCAAGTCACATGGGGAAAAACCCGGTGCAATGAAGTGAATCTGTCTGCTTTAAACCCCTTTTAAACTACCAAAGGTCCAGTTTTTTCGAACTGAGGCAGACCAAAAACAGCATGCATAAACTGGATATGCAGGCCAATGTGTCCGTAGGAGCCTAACTGGCACATCAAACTTACACTCTAAAGCACAAATCACATACAATTAAGATCTCTCTAGTGTACTGAAGTGTAGTGTAGTTAGGTGCTTGTCTCTCGTGCCAAAGGTACCAGGTTCGCTCCCTCGTAGATCCATTCGTCGTTTCATAGATCTCAGTGTAGGTGAGATCGAATTCCTAGTCCTATCGGAGACGGACGATAAAACGTAGGTCCCGTGTTCAATTTGAACACGTAAAAGAATCCTTGGCAGTTCAAAATCGAGAAGAGCAGACTAGAAAGCCGCTGCCAGTGCAAAATTCATTAAAAATAAATTTAAAATAAAACTCCTATAAACATATATATCTTCACGATCTTCAAAATTACATGGGGGTCTTTTGCCGATGCTACAGAGCTTGTGCACTGCAGCTGAGATCTTCCTGTGTAAGAAAGAGATCAAAGCATATATGGTTACTCACCAAAGTGCAATGATGATGGTCCTATCAATCAATCCATCAATCAAGACATACAAACAACAGAGAGTGCTTTAGCAAGTGGTTGATGTTTTTTGTTTTTTCAATCCAGAAGCACTTGAGCTTTTCAGCTCTTCGGCTCGGTGCCATGGACATCGTAACCTTCGGTTCGGTGCCACGAACACCGTAAATCTGGGAATCTGTGGCTTTTTCTGCCATCCCGCTGGAATTGAACCCGCACACACAGAGGGATAGTCACCCGTAGTCCAACGCGCTACGAACACGCTGGGCAGACGGGCAAGTGGCTGATGTAGAGAGAAGGAAGAAGAAGACATCCATTTACTAAACATTATGTAAATTTGATGGTGGTCAAATGTGGCGTAGATGTTAGCTGCTCGCCTCACGCTCCAAAGGTACTTGGTTCGCTTCCCTTACTGAGCCATCTAGATTTTTCTTCTAGAGATTTCTGATCTCAGTGTACGTGAGATCGAGTTCCTGGTACTATCAGAGAATGACGATAAAACATAGGTCTGTGTTCAAAGTTGAGCACGTAAAAGAACCCTTGGCGGTTCAAAATCGATAAGAGCAGGCTGGGAAGCGCTGCCCAGGAAAAATTCCTTTGAAAAAGAAATTTAAATAACATTCCTACAAAATATCATTTACCATCATCTAAATTATATAGAAGTACAATGATGATGACTCTATCAATCAAATAAATTTGAAGACTCTCCAACCTACCTCTGGCTTTATCGATTGATTTCTTTGATCTCCTAGCTCTTCGTCTCACTCCATCACCTTCCTCTTCCTCGTCTTCATCACTGTCAGAATCTGAAACTTTCTCCTCTCTCTCATCTGAAAAAAAAAGACTAATGAAGACAATGGATGTGGAAAAGGATGAACTCATTGTGGTGGTGAAAGTTTGAAGGTGTCTCCTACATTTTACGAATATTTTTTTTAATTCACTTCATAACAGACAAGTTTTAGCTCACTACTCCGCCCGTATGGTGCCGGGGCCCGCAAGGGAAACAAAGAATAGTACCACTGTGACCTAAAAGGTATAGCAAGAGGCGACTGATGTAGGACTTAGGAAGCTTCCTAGTAATAAAGCATCGCAGAAATCGTATGTGATTTAGCCACATACAATTTCTGCGATGCCCTACTTGTAGGTGCATAACTGGCACAACGTACAATCACTCTTAGACTCAGATCACATACAAATCACACAGGGTAGTTAATAACTGGTCGATATTCTTTCTTTCTGAAATTCTCTTTGCCTCACAGCGTCAGGTCAAGAAGAGATTTCTAAAACGGCCCTTGTATGCGCTTCGTAGATAGTTTCTTTCATCGCCTCTGTTATCTCTGAAATCCATCTTTTGCATGGTCGGCCTTTTGCTTTGTACCCATTGTATTGGAGCAGCATTGCTCTTTGAGGTGCACTGTCTATTGGTAATCTGCTTACGTGGCCGAACCATTTAATTTGTTGTTTCTTGATGTTCAGTACTGATGTTGTACCCACTTTTTCCTGATGTCTTCATTTCTCAACCGGTCTCTTCTTGTTACACCCAGCATTCTGCGTAGACACTTCATCTCTGTCGTGACTAATTTTCTTCTATCATTTGTTATCAGTGTCCAGGTTTGGCACTGGTAACATGATGTGGGGAGAAAGATTGTGTCGATATGGAGTGTTCAAAGAAGAACCTCACTACTTCATATAGCCAAATAAAACGATGACACCTTCATAGATCCAACAATTTTTGGTAGGGTTCGCCCGCTATGAATTAAAGCATAATCATGGTGGCTAATATGATGCATATGACTGATTTTTGCATGAAGACTTGCTTCCTTTATTACCAGTGCCCTTCACCTTTAAACTTTTAATTCTGTTATTTTTCTTTAAATCGTTAAAGATGTTGCTTTGATATTGTATGATAAGATTACAAATGAGAAACTCAGAAAGTGAACTAAGCAGATACCATTGGAGAAAGAGTTAGGGAAGAGACTGTGGTGATGGAAAGGACACACATTGAGAAGACCAACCGGAAGCATTGCAAGACAGACGCTGTTTTGGAACCCGCATGGAAAGAGGAGTAGGGGAAGGCCTAGGCATACCTGGAGAAGAGAGCTGGAGGCTGATATTAAAAGGATAGGTAAAACATGGAAAAAATTGGAAGGGATGGCAGGAAGAGCTGGAAGAAGTTTTTTGAAGACCTGTGCTCCATTGGGAGTTTAAAGGTGAAGAAGAAGATGTTGCCTTGTGTTTAAAGGTAGTGGGGTTGAAACTGGACTATGTCGTTCTGTTCACAGGTGTATTTTTTCAGGAGATCCCTAGTATTGTTGACTCATCTACTAAGTTTACACTTTGTGCAATACTCTCAGCAAGTGATGTGCAATTTTTACTGAGAAGGATCAAGTCATGTAGGGAAACCATGTACAATGAAATCATTCCTTCAGCTTTAGACCCTTTATTAATTTCTTTTTTTTTAAATACACTGAAACTCGCGAACACTATTTACTCCACATTTTTGGGAAACGGGACAATATGACAACATCCCAAGTTACACACCTCATGATCAGAAGAAAACTTTGCATACCTACTCACTGCAACACATTATTACACAAGCAGTAGAACAAAAGGAAGAAAGATTAAGTTGTTCTGTTCTCTTTCTTAATCTTGTTTGTTTGTTATGTAGGAAATTAAAGCCTCTTTAAGCCGAGGCATGGCTCTTTCAACCCAACGACAAACCTTTTATTGGTTTATATCAGAGCATGTAGGCCAACAAACATCAAAAATAAGAATCAACTCCTTTCAGAGAATCCATGTTATAGTTTTTATAGTGTATTATATTTCATAATCTTTCCTGCATGCCTCTATTGACTTGTTTTTTGTTTCCATAGAAAATTGATCTTACTTCTGCATATCACCAAAATGTTACTTGTTTCTTTCGCATTCTTGTTTATTATCTCTTAACTACTGTCCTTTCTTCTGTATATCATTATCTTCAGATCAGAGAAATCACCTTTATTTTTGTCCCTGAGCACACAGGAGTTAGGGGTAATGAATGAGCTGATAGATTGGCTGGTTTGGCTACAATATCAGAGGGCGCTGCCATGGATCGAAATGACATTCTTCACGCATTGAGAGAGCATTTCCGAACAGAGGAGTTTCAGGGCTGTGAATCCCACTCGCTGACCAGATTGAAAGAGATGGATGTCAATATTGGTGCAACCCGAAAAGATCGACATGCTAAATATGCAAAGAGATTGATTAATCAACATCGAACTGGCGTGTTGGGTCGCTGGACGCTGCTGGATTTGCTGAGGCGGAGATCGGAGCACCTATGGACATGTCCGGAGTGCTATGATGATAGTCCTCATATAACTGATAACTGATCATTATCTTCAAGGACTCAGTTTTGTCTTACATTTCCCATAGCCTTTTCAGATCTTTGGGTATGAAGTGAATGTCACTTCATATGTCCCTAGTCTGAAGAAGGTAGGAGGGCCAATTTCGTCACATGTGGAATGCTGATTGTGGGATTGAACCAAGAATCCTCTTGAGTTCGAGTCGATAGGCAAACGCTTATGCATGACGTTATTCCATCCCACCAGTTTTGTCTTCCAGATACTTATTCATTGTCCATATTTCCTCACCATATTGGACATATGTAGCACTCTATCCTTATAAAACTAAAATTGTAAACAAGACATTAAAAATACAATTTCTTTACATGTAGGCAAGTGTTGCAACTTACCTGGCCCTGAACCACCTAACAATTTTACACAGGCCAACTGGGCAAATCTGCTGGCCACATCTAAAGCAGTTTCACCAGCCTGGTTCGTGATACTGACATTGGCACCTAATTCTAGCAGCCATTGGAGAATATCTATGTGACCTTGACCTGCAGCTGTGAAGGTGAGTGTATGCAGGTCAATATACTTTATCATTAAAAAACACAATAAATGACGATAAAAATATGCCATTTCTTCTTCTTCTTCAAACACTTCATATCAATCACTTGTTAAATCACTCTTGTGATTTGTATGTGATCTGAGCCTAAGAGCGAATGTACGTTGTGTCAGTTATGCGCCTAAAAGTAGGCCAGCCCATCTGATTTCTGCCATGCTTTTTATTTACTAGGTAGCTTCCTAGGCTCCTACCTTAGTCACCTTTTACGACATGCCTTGTAGATCGCAATGTAACTATTTTTTGCTTCTCTATGGGCTCGCAACAGACTGGCGATATGTTAATTTAATAATAACAATATCAAATCAGATAAAATAATGATACATAATAGACTTCACATATTAACTACCAAGTGCCGAAAGCCAACGCCAATCTGTCTTTCCCGTTAGGCCATGTGCCCAAGCCTGAAAAAAATACTGAGGTTGTCCAGAGTGGATTAATGCTAGTTTTGTTAACCAGCTGATTGACTGACTACCTAACTGACTGCTTGTCTGACTGCCTGTCTGACTGACTGTCTAACTGACTGATGGTCTGACTGCCTGTCTGACTGCCTGTCTAACTGACTGATTGTCTGACTGCCTGTCTGACTGACTGTCTAATTGACTGATTGACTGACTGTCTGTCTAAGTAACAAACAAAAACTAACTTACATAATAATCACTTTGTAAAATAGATCTTACAGTAAACTTTGTTACGTCAACTTCCTTTCCTGAAGTAAAGCTGGTCCACTTGATTGTGTTCCAGTTGTGATTCATTTCTTTCAGTTCCAAATTTAATGTTCTCCTCAAGGTTGTTTTTAATTTTCCACATTTTAGTTTACCCTCTGATGTTCATCTCAGTGCAGTTTTCATGACAGAGTTAGTCTTTATGCGTATCACATGTCCCACCTATCTTGGCATCTTTATTGAATGATGGTGCTCATATTCTCTTGTTGACACTGTGCAAGCAGTTCTTGGTTAGAGATAGTTATTTGTCAGAACAAGCGCAAGATCTTTGCAGACAAGTTGTATGGAATGTCGTAAGTTTGTAAATATCTTGTTCTGTTATTCTCCAGCATTTTGATCTGTATAGTAAAGTTGGTAACACACAACTGTGGTATGTATTAATCTTGGTTCTGATGCTATACTGGGCTTATTTCCAGATCGTTCAGCAATACATGCTGCGCACATATTCATGCTGTGCACATATTCATGCTGTGCATATATTCATGCTGTGCACATATTTTTTCAGTTTTCTCGTCAGCAGTCCACTCTCTTCAGTAATAGTAGCATTAAAACAAACAATCATACCTTTGTGAGCAAGACACCCATACCTCTATAAACAAGTAACACCCATACCTTTGTGAGGAACTCTCATACCTTTGTAATGAAGTAATACTCATACCTTTGTAAGCAAGTAACACTCATATCTTTGTTAGCAAGTGACACCTATACTTTTGTAAGCAAGGCATTTATACCTTTGTAAGCAAGGCACTCATACCTTTGTAGAAGCCTCATACCTTGTACAAGGTGCTCATACCTTTGTAAGCAAGTAACACTCATACCTTTGTAAGCAAGTAACACTCATACCTTTGTAAGCAAGGCGCTCATACCTTTGTAAGCAAGTAACACCCATACCTTTGTAAGGAAGTGACACCCATGACTTTGTGAGAAAGTAACACTTATACCTTTGTGATGAAGTAACACTTATACCTTTGTGATGAAGTAACACTTATACCTTTGATGAAATAACACTTATACTGTGACAAGTGACACTCATACCTTTGTAAACAAGTGACACCCATACCTTTGTAAGCAATTGACACTCATACCTTTGTAAGCAAGGTGCTCCTACCTTTGTAAGCAAGTGACACCCATACCTTTGTAAGCAAGTAACACTCATACCTTTGTAAGCAAGGCCCTCATACCTTTGTGAGGAAGTAATACTCATACCTTTGTGAGGAAGTAATATACCTTTGTGAGGAAGTAACACTCATACCTTTGTAAGCAAGTGACACTCATACCTTTGTGAGGAAGTAACACTCATACCTTTGTAAGAAAGTAACACCAATACCTTTTTGAGCAAAGAATATCCATACCTATGTGAGCAAGTAATACTCATACCTTTGTAAGCAAAAAAGTGACACCCATACCTTTGGAAGAAAGTAACACTCATACCTTTGTGAGCAAGTGTTGAACCTTTGTCATCTCGTTCATTAATATTTACTACACCATTTTCCACCAATGTTCTGAGATAGTTAAGGTCTCCATTGAATGCAGCCACATGAGCAGGGAAGGATAGATCTGATACGTAGATAGATATAAACAATAGTTGTAGTTTTCTAATCTATCAAATCTGTGCAATTTTGTCTTTGTTTGATTTCAGATCTTCACATTAATGAATCGGACAAAGATAGCAGTCTGCACTAGGATACCAATTTTGCCTTAAAGTTTTTAATTAAATGAGACACAGTGTGGCAATATGCTTCCTGTTCACTATCAAATGTTAGGCAGGCCTGCAAAAGATGGTTTTTTGGGGGCTCTCTGTGGTGTAGATGTTAGGTGCTCGCATCTAGTTCCAAAGGTAACCGGTCGCTCCTCATGAAGCATCGGAATATTTTTTCAGAGATCCCTGATCTCAGTGTAGGTGAGATTAAGTTTCTAGTCCTATCGGAGATGGGCAATAAAACATAGGTCCCGTTTTAAATTGGGCATTTAAAAGAACCCTTGGCAGTTCAAAATCGATAAGAGCAAGCTGAAAAGCCACTACCCTGACAAAATTCATTTTAAAAATTTCTACAAATTCTTTTCACTATCTTCTTAATTACACAGAGGACCCTCACAGGTGCTTTGGAGTTTGTGCGCTGCAGCTGAGATCCTTTTCTGTGTAAGAAAGAGATTGGAGCACACATGAGTTACTCACCGAAGTGCAATGATGATGGTCCTATTAATCAATCAATCAATCATTAAAATTAAATGAGACACAGTGTGGCAATTTGCTTTTCTATTCACTATTAAATGTTCAGCAGGTCTGCAAAAGGTGTTTGTTTATATTAGAGCTGTTACAATGGGTGACAGATTTATATATGGCCCTTTTTTAGTCATTATAGATGATCACGAGACACCTCAATAAAATGGGTCTCAGGGACTCAGCTGACTGCACCTGTGGATCACCAAAGTAGTCCCAAAAGCTCATCTTGCAAGACTTCCCCAGCTTAAGCAGCGTGATAATGGAAATCTGACCAACAGAAACAACCCTTCAGAACAAACTATGAGGGACCTGTGATGATATCAAGCGCACCGCCCTGTTTATGAAACATACCGGAGAAGTCGCATAGCAGAACGGGATGCAGAAGAAGATTATGAGACAAATGTGTAACTGTGACTTCTTTTGAGTTTATGCTTGTTTCTTTGCAAATCACCTGTGTGGTGCCGGGGCAAACAAGGGAAGGAAAGAATAGTATCACTGCGACCTACACTGCATGTTTGCTTGTTTGTTTGCATACTTTCTTCTCGACCATTTTGATCATTCTCATTGTAATATATAAAGTCTTTGTCAAGAATGATTAGAATGTTGGGCCCCTGTTAGACCCCATGTTGCGTCCTATTAGTGTAGGACAGTGCATCCGAAACAAAAGTTTTTGGCCTACAAGGCATGTCGTAAAAGGCGACTGAAGTGGGGGCCTAGAGAAGCCTAGTAGGACCCTAGTAAATAAAAAACATCGCAGAAATCAGATGTGTTGGCCTACTTGTAGGCGCATAACTGGCATAACATAGAATCGCTTTTAGGTTCAGATCACAAATAAATCACAGAGTGGTTTAGCAAGTCGTTGATATGGAGCGCCCGAAGAAGAAGAAGAAAAAATCAGAAGAAACAAGAAAGTTACTAAACAAACACTCACTTTCTGTCTCCTCAGGGTGATCTGCTTCATACTCAATATGTGAAATATACTCAAGGATATTGTCTTTGTAAAATCTCTGAGCAAGATCTTTAGGTGTTTCACCATGATCATTTCGTGCTGACAATACAGATTTAGCATTGCCGTTATGGCAAACAAGGAACTTGAGGCAAGGAAGGTGACCCTCTGAAGCTGCCAAATGTGCTGTTTAAAAAGTTGCAATTTTTATGAAATAGAATTTATTTATGTAAGTCGAATGGACAGTAATTTTGCAATATGATTAATTATTCTGTAAAACATCTAAAAATTAGTAGTCATCGAAATACTATTTCATTATTGCACAATATGTTGGAGAGAGTCACGAAGGCATAATACATTTTCTTTTGCTTGGCCATTATGAATTCAAGCCTAATATGATGACTTTAACTGATTTTTGCATGAAGGCTTACTTTCCTTATCACCAGTGTCCCTCACCATTCAGATGAATTTTACTCTGACTTCAGAGGTTGCTTGCAATTTAGATCCGCAAGTAGTGGATATCAGGGTATAATCGAACCGTATAGAGTATGTACACCCGTATGGCAATGAGAGAGATGACCGGCATGCATCAAAAGCATCGATTGTTGGGAAATTGAAGATGGATAAGGGGGTGCTCTTCTGTCTCTTCGTGACTGCCTGTTGGATGAATATACTAAAATAGATGTTGAATCGATCCACCAATTTAAGTAGTTTATAGTTACCCATTGTACATGTAGAACTGGATGCCTGAGGGGAACAGTGAGGAGTGTTTTTAATCAACAAGCCACAGGCACCATCAATTTGCATACTCTTTGATATCTGTTGGGGGAGACTGAGCCTGCCTGGAGTGCAATGTCAGTTTAGTAACCAATAACAAATAACCAATGTACTCAGGATGAGAAAAGAAAGGTGGCCAAGACATGCAATGCAGTGAACCCAGCAGGGAAAGACGAAAAAGGGAAGTCCTAGGGGTACATGGAGGCAAACTTTTGAAGCAGAGTTCAAAAACTTGCATAGGACTACTTTTGAGGGAGAAAGAAAGGCATAAAATTGAATTCCATAGAAAGTTGTTGTCACTGCTTTATGTGTCCTTGGGCGTGACATGGACGGATGCTGATACATCGTATCAGAACTCAAAAACCATTTTGATGACAGCACAGAACATGAATAAGCTGCAAGCACCTGCAGGTAAGATGGTACCTCTTACAGACTCTATGTCAGCTATACAAGCCCTGGAGGCTAAATCCACTGACAGCACAGGACAAAACCTAAAAAGAGAACTTGCTCAGTTGTTAGAAAAGGCAGATATTCACTTGTGAATTTCATCTCACTGTGGCATTGCATGCAATGAGAGTGCAGATGTCTTGGTTAAGTAGGGCAAGGCCAAAGAGCAAATTTACCAACCCCTGTCTTTTCAGGAGGTCAAAACACTCAGAGAAAATCTGCAGTAGACTGGAAGAAAACACTGAATATGATTATGGAACAGAATAAACCAGGTCATTGTATTTTGCCTACGTCCAGACACTGCAGACTAACAAACACTTACATAGACTAGGAATAAATCAAACAGCTCTCTGCCAGTGTTGGCAGGCGGAAAAGAAACCTGAGCATGTCCTGCAAGATTGCCCTCTCCTGGGTGAGCTGAGAAGCAACATGTGGCCCCACCCAGTTGAACTAAAAACTAAGCTTTGGGAAAGCTGACAGACCTGAAGCTGACTGCCAGTCTGTGGTGCACGGTAAACTAAGCGCATGACCAGAGATCGCTGAAGAAGAAGATACCTCGTACCTGGAATGTTGCCATTTTTGTCTTCATCATCGGGTAAACCTCCCCACTTGAGAAGAAGCTGAATACAACCCAGACGTCCATGATATGCAGCTGAATGGATTGGTGACCACCCTAAATTATCTTTACAAGTCAAATCCTGAAAAAAAATTTCAAGGGAATGCCAGTCAATTTCTATTATACATCTGCATGTACAGTTTAGTTTAGTCGTAATATCATCATCACATACAAATCAAACCAATTAGTCCATAAGTGCTTCGATCTCCTCCTCATTATGTCTCTCAGCATGTGGCAACAAACGGCTGCCGTTCTTTGTTGGTTTACTATTCTTCTTTGGCTACCAGTATAGTGCTCTTGTCTAGCTGCACCACATTTGACTGGGTATTCTTGCAGTCTGGTTAAAGGTTATAGTTTCACCTCTATTACTTGAATCATTTGCACATCTTCTCTCCTTTATGAAGTTCAGAATATCAGCCTGGCAAAAACAGCAGCCATACCTCAAGCCTACTGACACATTCATTTCCCCTTACACCTGCATTCCCTGGCACAAAAATAAAATGGATTTGTCAGCCTAGACCTCTTCAGCGACTCCAACCATTGTCTCCAAGCCCAGCCTGTTTCAATCGTCCTGAGCAATCTGTGTGTATATGTGTATCAACAATATCACCATTATCAAGTGCCATGCCAGCAGTCGAAGATTATCATGTTCTTCCCCAACTCTCTGTCTCTTGTTCTAGCTATGAGTTCTGATACTGTTTTCATACCATGCCATGATGCTAAGCTGTCTAGAATTGTTTACCTCTTCCTCCGGTATCTTTCCCATTGTCATTATGTATTCAAGTTTCTTTCTCATAACATGTCCAAAGAATTTTTTTTTTCTTTCTGGTGCGTTTCGTAACAGAACTACCTCTGAAGATGAAGAAGGCTTGTCTGAATGGCAAGGGACACTGATAATAAGGAAAGCAGGCCTTCATGCAAAAATCAGTCAGAAGTGCCTGTACCTGAATTCATAGTGAGTGAATGCAAGAAACACAGACCTGTGGATAAGAACCTGACAGGAACCCATGATGATCCAGATCAGGAGGAGAAAATGGTGATGGGTTGGGTATACCCTGCGAAAGACACATTCGTGTCACTAGACAAGCACTTGAGTGGAACCCGCAGGGAAAATTAAAAAGAAGAAGCCCTAAACAGACCTGGAGATGAAGTCTTCTTGAGGAACTGAAGAGTGCTCAAACTGACCTGGGAGACCATAAAGAGAACAAACAGACCGAGAAAAGTGGCGAACAACTGTTGAGGCCCTATGCTCCACGAGGAGCAGAGAGAGAGGAATAAATGAGCGATGAGTGCAAAAAGAAGAAGAAGAGAACTATTCATATCTATTTTCTTGAGAATATTATCATTTGTCATCTCTGTCCATGATATTCTTATCATTCTTCTGTAACACCGCATCACTGTAGTCTCTAATAATTTATCAGTCCTGCTATTTATTGTCCATGATTCACATCCGTATACAATAACTATTTCTACATAGCACTGTAATACTCTCTTTCTTACCTCCCATGATAAGCAACATGTTTATCATTTTCCTGACAACTGTCTTAGATTGGTTAATTCTATTCTTTATTTACGTTTTACATTCACATCAGACATATCTTCTTTCTTTCGTTCGTTCTTTACGACCAATTTTAATCCCTCTTTGTGATATGTTTGATCTTTGCCAAGAACATGTATATGTTGCACATTGTTGTAGGCCCTAAAAACATATAATTCTACAGTTACATGTGCATCCGATTTCAACCAAACCTTCTTAGTCGTCTCTTACGACATGCATGGCAGGCAACAATGGTTCTATTCTTTACACCCAAAATGTGGGCCACAGTAACCACTCGGGCGATCAGGCATATGTATTTGTTATTCTTCTTCTTACTTTCTTAGCTCCCTTTGAAGCATAAGGCATCAACAAATTTCTTCCAACCAGATCTGTCTTGAGCAAGCCAGCTTAGTTTATTCCAGGTCTTTCCTGCATGTTCTCTTTCTCTGTCTACAGTTTGTCTCCATGTCTCTTTAGTTGCCCCCTACCTCTCTTGCCTCTTGAATTCCATTTCAAAGCCCCATGTGGGTGTCTGGTCTTCTGCATTCTAAATGCATGTACCAACCACTTCAACCTCCAATGTTTTATTTCCTCGCTGATTTTGTTGATGCCTGTGTGCCGGGTGATCTCAGTATTTGGTATTCTCTGGTCCCAGCGAATTCGGAAAATTCTTCTAAGACATTTTCTCTCAAAGTCTCTTATGCGACTGTCTGTTTTGGTACTTGTTTTTCCATATCTCTGATCCATACAGTAGGACACATTTGATTCCACACATTTGATATGTATATATTAATTTTAGCCTGTGTCCTGTAAGCTGATAATTGTTATACCCAGGTATTTAAATTAATGATTGATGCTATGTCAACTTCTAAATATATTCTGAACAATTTGTTTCATAAATAGGATTGTCAAGGTGATTACTTACTGCTCCAGATCTAAGAATAGTGTTGAGGCAAAATGAATGTCCATGAGCTGCAGCCAAATGAAGAGGAGTCTGACCACGAATGTCTTTTGTTAAAAGACTGACTCCATTGTTTGCAAGAGCCTGCGGTGAAAATATATTAAAACTATCATTACTTTTTTCTTCAAAAGCTCCATATCAACCACTTGTCAACCACTCTGTGTGATTTGTATGTGATTTGAGCCTAAGAGAGATTGTACGTTGTGCCAGTTATACGCCTACAAGTAGGCCAGCACATCCGATTTCTACGCTGCTTTTTATTTACTAGAGTAGCATCCTAGGGCCTACATCAGTCGCCTCTTACGACATGCATTGCAGGTTGCAGTGGTACTATTCTTTGCTTCCTTGAGCCCCGCACCCCACAGACGGGTAGCAAATTTACAGGTCTGTCTAAGTTGTGGTGTGCTAGCATAGAGATTGTTTTCAACATCTGGATATTCAGGTAGGTACTTGTGGCATAGGTCACTGTATGCAGGGCACTGGAAGAGATGGTGTGCGACAGTTTCTTGTGAATAGTCACACAGTTGATATTGTATGGCAATCTAACTATGAACATACTCACCTCACATCTGCTTCCACACATTCATGCAAATACACCTACACCCACATTCTCATTTTCAAGACAAACACCCATATATACATATATGACAACAAAGAGCAAACCTCCATGCAGTTTTCAAATCCTCTGATGGCTGCAATATGAGCTGGTGTCCAGCCACGTGGAGTGGTTATGTTTGGGTCTGCCTCATGCCACAGCAACCAATGTACACACTGAAATATGTAACAATAGATGTTACAGGTTGTAATGTTGTGAGCATGACAGAATCATTTGAGACAGGACCAGGTGTCCTGCAAGGCTATATTTTTTCACGACTTTTATTTAATGTTTTGATTCAGCACAGAACAAACTGTGTGACACAAAACCTATTGTATCCTGAGACAACAAGGCCAATGAATTAATGAATAGGAAAATAACATCAAAAGAAAACCCAGTACGGGGTCGAAGAGACATTACAATGGCAAAACATGTAAAAACAAAGTATGTAGTTTTTCTACATGTAATCGTCCATTTGTAGTGTTCCTCGAAATTCGTCATTCTTGTTGTATTGTTTGCTTGATAAAGGCCTTTTGGTCGAAACGTTGCTGTTTATCGTCACTGTTTCTGTATTTTGTAAAACTATAGTACTTTGTTTTTACGTGTTTAGCTAGTTTGTTTTTAAGTGTTTCACCATTGTTACATAGTTTTACTGCAGTCTTCCCTTATATTGAAGAGACACTACATAAATTCAAAACATAACCCTAACCCAAGCTACACACCTTGCAAGAGAAAGCCTTTTCATTTCAATACTCATGGCATAGGAAGTAAAATAAAAGAAGAAGACGGGGTCAAAAGGCTCATGAGGTCATGGTGGTAACATGAGCCAGGGTTAGCGAGGGGGCGCGCTAACCAAGACCCTGCCCTAACCTCCACGCGGTGACCCTGGAAACAGACTCTGGGTCCGGTCTGGCTAAGAGGGGCAGGGATCGGGAGAGAAAACTACTGGTAGTGGTAGCAGTGCAATTACGGAAATACGATAAAGATACATACAAACAAAATGCACAAATCTCCTGACTGATGTCCAACAAGATATTGTCTAAGTCCCTGAACGCAAAGAAACAGCAACGAAACGTCTCAGACATGGATGAGAGGTGCATCCAGTGACCAAACGTATGTCCACGTAGATCGAAGCCCTGAGGAGGGGGCAAACACTGCCAAGCCCGTCGGTAAGAATAAATACGACAGGACCGTAACGAATAAAAGTCTACCCTCGTGTTGGTGCGAGAGAAGATTGCAGCTGACCCCGCATTGGTAGCCTGGTGCAGATACATGTACTGGGCAAGGTTTGCCGAGCGCAAAAGAACAAGTTGCGTTTAGTGCATAACGAAACTACCCCCCCTGGGAAAACCGTGCAAGGTACTGTGCGATTAAAAATTAACTTTCCCGGAAGAACTGAGGTTGGTGATGCCTAACGGAACTGCAAGCCTTGGGGCAACCGGGCAAGGTTCGATTGCAATCGTAACTAACATCCCCGGAATAACTGGGGCGGGTGATGGCGGCGAGCGCAAAATCCTCAGTTACGCTGATAGTGCCGACTGAAATGACCCTCTACATTGTTTGTACTCGACCCCATGCCAGTGCTTTCGAGGTTAATTGCAAATTGCCACATACCAATGCGCGTCTAGAAAAGGCTGAGAATGTTCCTTCTCCGGATCAAACTCAAAAATGTACGGTAAGCAAGGCCGACAATGTACGGACCAGACAGGAAGTTCGGGTCTGAACATTGGCGAAGGCGATACTTTACACGGTGTCTTATACGAGTAAGACGCCGTCCGAGGATAAGCTTATAAGCCCCGAGAAATATTTCTCAGTCAGAACGGGCATAAACAGCGTAACTCACTGTCCCGGCGTAGATCACAAAGCCCAAAATACGGCAAAGCTGATCGAACCCTAGGGAAAGCTCACCCTAGTAAAAGCTGGCTGAAAACGAACACCCCACCGAAGGATAAGCAACTGAGCTCCAATAGGTGCTGAAGGCTGGTGCACATACATCACGTTCTGATGTGTGGCTGTTTATATATCACAATGAGAATGATTAAAACAGACCTAGAACGATCGAAGAAGAAGAAAAGAAGAAGACGCCAATAGTGTATTACTAAATGAGACAAGTTATATTTGTATAAAATCAATAAAAGTTATATAGATAACATTAAATAAGCAAATAAGATGGAAAAGGAACTCAAAAATTGACTTTGAAAAACTCAATTAGAAGAAACAAATTAAGAAATACACTTGCAGCAAAGAAAATTCCAACGATTAACTGTAATAGAAGATGAAAAGCAATGTTATAAAACAAATTTTAATAAAAGATTGAAAACAATGCTATGAAGAATAGAAAACAAAAAGATGATGGTGCTGGATAGGACACACTTTGAGAAAATTCAAGGGGAATATAACAAGAAAGGCAGTTTTCTGGAACCTACAGGGACAACAGAAGATAGGGAGGCCTAGAAATACACGGAAATGAGATTTGGAGATATAAATCAACAATATACAGAAGAGCTTAAGAGAGCTGAAGAAGATAGCTAGAGATAGGAAGACTTGGCATGAGTTAGCTGAGGGCTTGTGCCACAATCAGGCTTAAAAAGACATGAGAGAAAGAGTAAAAAATAATTGTCAAAAGGTTGGAAAGTAATACTATAAAGGGTGAAGATCATACTTCTAATGCTCCAACATTGCAGGCAGTGTGTAGAGGAGTAAATTTGTCCTTTGGCTCAACTTCATTGATGCTTGAACCACTTTTGACTATCAGCTCTAACTGCTGAACATCACAGTTCTTGACAGCATCATGTATGGAATGACAGCTTCCTACATTAGAAGCTGCACCTGAAATACATTTTAAAATATAGGATTGTTAGCGCAGTATATTATTAATTATACTAGGCAGCATAGGTGTCCATTATTATGCTTCATTGATACCTGCAAGCATGATCTAGCTTCATGCAGCATAGACAAAGAAAAGTTGGTTAAAGACAGGCAAGCATGGAGAGCGTCAGTGAGGGTGGCTCAAAAAGAAAAACAATGTCACATATGGAAGCAAAAGAAAGCACAGAGAGACCATCTTATGTATCAGCTCTAGTTTTACCTGCAGAAAATGTGGCAAGGATTGCCCCTCCAGAATATGCCATTACAGCCAAAACAGACATTGTGATTAGCGCACAACAAACTACATGATGCAAAACCTATTGTCTCCGGGGACAAAGAGGCAGATAAATATTAATAATTAATGCTTCCAAGACAAATATTATCTATTATATGTAATATTATCTTGTCTTTTGTAATAACAGTGTTACTGGGTTGTAGCCCACTGTCCTGGTCGTCTGTGTTTGTCTTGTGCTTCTCGTATGACTTGAGAGATGAATTTCTGCATCTTTTAGCATGATATAGATACTCCATCTATCCATCTTTCTCTTTGTCTTCCTCTCACCTTTAACCTCATGTTCGGCTGTAGAGGGTTTTATAGACAGTATGGCCTTGTTGTATTCATACTAGGTGGGAGGCCAAACCATTTCATTCCATTTTTCGATGTAATTCATGCAGCACCGCGTTCCTTCTCTGTAATACTAGTATTTCTGACTCTTGTCTCTTCTGGTGTTGTTGGTGACCTTTCTGAGACAACACATATCACTTGTGGTTGTTTTCTGTCCCTTTGTACTTTATTCATATCAGACAGGGTTGCATTCTGTCGCCTTGTCTGTTTAACATATTTGTTGAAAACATTATGAGGAATGTTACAGAGAAAAAGAACAGAACAATCCTTTTATAATCAGAGGAAGAGAAATACCTGAACTAAGATATGATTACAATACAGTACTATTATCAAAATCGCACAAAGAGATTGAGAAATTAATAATGGAAGTGCAAAAGAAACAAAATCTGTATCTCAATGTGGCAAAATAAAAAATAATGACAACTGATAAAAACAAGCATGACATAAGAAATTTTTAACAATGGAGAGAAAGTAGAAAGTGTAAACTTTTGAATATCTCTGTTCACTCCTAACAAGAGGTGGAAATGGGAGGAAAGAAACTGAAAGAAGAGCAAACATGGCATTAAAAAATGATCAGCTAAAAACAGTATGTAATGGAACTGATAGCAAAACAGAGATCAGAATACTAAGAACATGCATATTCCCAGTGGCAACGTATGGGTGTGAAGCATCAATATTTAACAAGACAGTGGAAAAACATATATGTGCTTTTGAATATAAGTGTTACAGAAGAGTCCTCCATAGACCATGGGCAGAGAGGAGAACAAATAGACCTATTCAGAAAGAACTCAAAATTAAAGAAAACTGGTTGATGCTACAATTAAGAAAATTGTAGTATTTTTGACAAATAAAAAGATACAAAGGGTTGGAGAAAACCATTATATTATGGAAGGAGACGTCCTTGCAAAGAATAGAAGATGAAGACCACAGGAGAATGTGGATTCACGATGTAACGGGTGATTTGAACATGACGGCTGTTGAGGCGGAACACTGGTAAGTTAGTGTAAGAGAGAGAAAATCTGAAGGCTGTTAGTCATAGTGTTTGTAAAGTTAGTTAGTGTTAGGACAAGCTATTTGATGATGATGAATTGGTGGATTCAGTAAATGAACTAAAACAGTTAATTAGTTTTAAACAACAAATTGTCTTTAAAATAAAAATGTACCCGGCATCATCAACGTGTGTCAGTAAAAATCTGAAATTATATTAAAATGTGCCCGGTTGTTTATGTTGGCTTCTTGTAGCTAGCCAGAGATGTGCGCAGTAAATGTATGCGCAGCACTAACGGTATTTTTATTTTTAAATATTCATTATTCTATTTTAAATTTTAACAAATAATGTACTATAATATAAATTTCAGCCCAGCATACAATATTTAAAATTACACACTAATTTAATTTTGATATATATTTAATTTTTTTTTTAAAACTAAACAACTACATATTTTTATCATAAATATAGTCCGTAGCACTCAACAACAAACCTACACCTTTTAGGTTATATTATGAAAGCCTATTTGAAACTGTAAAATAATCTGCACATCAGTTGGTCGATATTTCCGATTGGTCAAGTTTTTTACCAGTGACATTTTTATTTATATGTTTATTTGTGTGGGTGGAACAACATTATCCAAGTATCGCAGATTAACTTTATACTGACAAGAACGAGAGAAAGATGGAGAATACAGAATTTCATAGCCATTTCAAACGCAGGCTAGGGATATAATTTCACCATAGACCAATGGTAATTTGGCTCCAAGAACCAACTAGAACACTTTCTAAGAAGATAGTTCAACAAGCGTAACTAATAGATATTGAGAAACTTAATGACAGAGAAGTTATGGCTATGTTATGTTATGTTATTCGAACCGCGTCATGGCACATTGAGCACTCCCATGGATTCTCCGTCCTCCGCTGCAGCAGCCATCCCAAAGTCCACTTGCTCACGGTACACATGAAAAGTTGATTTAGTATATCTACTCTCTCTACCACGAAGACAACACTGTATGGCATGGCCAAACTTAACTCCTAAATCTCGCAATCGGTCCATCAGTGTCTGAGACTCGCCCATATCACATAAATGAGAGCATACCGCATTGATGACAGGGTTTGTTCATACTCCTGCCAGCTTGAGTCGGGGTATTGTTTGCAAGAAAGTCAGCACGTTAGTTGTCCTGCACTCCCCCATGTCCAGGTGTGTACTGTCAAGTCAGCGTCTTGAGATGCGACTTCCGAATGCTGTCCACCCATTCCGTGCGCAAACTTCCAGATTCAATTATTTGAAGCATATTCACCGAGAAACTAAGAAGTTATTGGGGAATGAGGAAATTCTTCTTCTTTTTCTGCGTTCTCACTAGATTGGGATTTCGGATTCTCTAATAAAAGCAGCCGTCTGCCTCAGATTATCAGCAACGCCATACAGTTTGTCTTGGACGCTAGTGTTTTTTTGTGTGTTTTTTCCGACCAGAAGCACTTGAGCTGAAAGCCTTCGGCTCGGTGTCATGGACATCGTAACCCTTCGGCTCGGTGCCACGAACACCGTAAATCTGGGGAACCTGTAGCTTTTCTGCCAGTCCGTGGAGTTGAACCCGCACTTACAGAGGACTATATAATTCCTATGATTTCTGCTTCCCCGTTTGTACCGACCTCTTGCAGCAATAAGTTTTGTCACATCTGCAAAAAGAGCAACGCCATATAAAGGATACGCACCTTGATGATGATGAGTTTATCAAAGAAAATAAAATCTTTTCCAAGTGGCAAAAGCATACATCGGATGAAGGTTACATGAAATAGGGAGAAAATAAACAAGAAACAACAACAGGAAAGTGAAATCGGTATAATCTGAATCTAGGACAAATTATGATGAACATGTATCAAAATTATGTACCGAGTCACCAAGAAAATACTAATGCAGCATTTAAAGGCTATATATGAGACTGAAAAAAAACACAACACATCTAACTTCTTCTTCTTCTCTTCCACCATTTACTTCTTTATAGAAGTGTTGGGGGGTGGACGTAGGGGACGTAGTGACCTTTTTTGTGCTTGTTTTAAGACACTTTGTTAGCTGATATTCATTTTCGTACGGCTGTTCTTGATTCTGTCGCTCCATCTTTTGCGTGGTCTTCCTCTTACCTTGTACTCATTATACTTTTTCTGTGTGGCTGTCTGTGGTAGGTGAGCGTCTGTTTCTCAAGCGGTAATGAGCTCGATCACAGACCCAAACGTACTTGGTTCAAACCCCACGGTGGCAAGTTTGGAAGCAAATTCGTTTCCATGGGATTTTTACAAAGGGTAAAATAGTCCTCACCGTTCAAAAGCAATGGCAAACTACTGAACGTAAAGTGGTGTTTAAAAAACAACGACTCGTTTACTGTGGTTGATGACTACGTCCTTTAGGATATGCCACGATTGTTTTTTTTCTTTGTGGTAGGCGATACCAGGGCATTCTTGTCAGGTGTCCAAACCATTTAATCTTTTCTTTTATGAATTGCATGACTGGTTTCCCATCTAATCTTCTTCTGTTTCTTCATTTCTAATTTTATCTCTTATTGTCACACCTACAGCTCTTCTAAGACACCTCATCTCTGTCGTTATGATTTTCAGCTCATTAGCTGCTGTTATTGGCCATCTTTTAGTCGTAATTCTGCTAGCTCTAGTATCGCCACATGATGTTTCTACATTAACTCTTTCGTTTCCTCTGCTTTATTTTCGAAACCACATATAATTAGTGTCCCTATCCTAGCCCGGTCTTTCGTGACCGTTGATCGCTTACTACAACACTTCCCGTTGTTTACTTGGGCATCTGTGTCGCAAATTAAATCTTCTATCGGCTTACCGGGCCTGTTGTAGATTCATTTCTAACTGCACACTTTTCCTATCTAATACTAAGTAACCCATCTATCATTCTCAATAATAGATTCTTCTTCTCTGGTCATGCGCTTAATTTACTGTGGATCACAAACTGGGCAGTCAGTTTCAGGTCTGTCAAAGAAATTGTTTACCAGCAGTCACCATATTAGAAGCAGATAGATAAAAATGTGTCACCGAATTGATATACAAGAGAAAAAAATTAGTCAGTGGACCACAGAAATAACAGATGCAGTGAAAGACACTATTAATGAATTGCACATAAAGGCCCGTTTTAGAAATATCTTCTTCAGTTATATGAGGACTATCATCATAGCACTCTGGACATGTCCATATGTGCTCCGCTTCCCACCTTAACAAATCAAGCAGCGTCCAGCTGTCCAACATGCCAGTTCGATCTTGATTAATCAATCTTTTTGCACACTTGGTGTGTCGTTCTTTTCGGGTTGTACCAATATCGACACCCATCTCTCAATATGGTCAGGGACTGTGATTCATAACCCTGAAACTCCTCTGTTTGGTAAGATTATCTCAATGCGTTAAGAATGTCATTTCGATTTTCTACAGTTCCATCCGATATCGTAGCCATGCCAACCAATCTATCGATATATAAGGGAAGACTGCAGTAAATTGGTTATTGGTTACTAAACTGACGTCATTGCACTCCGGCAGACCCATAGGTGCTCAGTCTCCCCAACAGATATCGGAGAGTATGCATACTGATGGTTCCTGTGGCGCGCTGATTAAACACACCTCTCACTCTGCCTCTCAGGCATCCAGTTCGACTTGAACAACGGGTAACTCCAAACTGCTTAAATCGCTTGATCGATTCAACATCGATTTTAGTGTCCTCATCCAATAGAGAGTCGCGAAGAGATCGAAGAATATCCCCTTATCCATCTTCAACTCCCCAACAATCGATGCTGTTGATGCAAGCCTGTCCGCTCTCTCATTACCGTAAACACCCGCATGCCCAGGACAGTATATCCACGTAAGCCGCTGGAGGTTAGAAACTTCTATAGACGACATACACTCATACCGAAACCTGCCCTTCTGGATCTTGTGAAGCATCGACTGAGAGTCAGATACAACAACTGCCCCAGTAAAGGTCCCAGAAATCCAATGGAGGGCAGCAGTAACGGCCTCAACCTCCATCCTCATACTAGAAGTAGTTGTCCTGTATGCCCCACTTCGCTCTGCAACAACCCTACCATGCGCATTAGCCAAGAAACCCCAGCCGGATTTCTCACCACGTTGAACCAACCCATCGGTATATACAACAACATCATCATCCCTTGCATTATCTTCTATCAGCTGCTTAACTGCGAGATCAGCTTTCATGTTGCCCCAATCTCTACATTCTCTTCCAAGAGTAATGATAACGTTGAGATAGTTCATCATAGACTGCAGTAAAACTATGTAGCAATGGCGAAACACGTAAAAACAAAGTACTGTAATTTTACAAAGTACAATAACAATACACAGTAACGTTTCTACCAAAAGTATGTTATCAAGCAAAGGATATACACAAGAAGTGAAGAAATTCACTTCTAATACAGTCAATCTATCAGCTCGTTCATTACCACTGACTCCTGGCGTTCACTCCTACGAAAGGGTGCAAAATCCTGTGAGGCAGCACGTCAAGCAGCATCAGTACTGCGTTGACAAAAGAGAAAGGCCAGTGCACACGAGTCCCAGACTGTAGCAACAATCTCATGCCCACACTGTCCACGACTCTTCAAGGCACGCATCGGACTGACAAGTCACCTACGTGTCCATTGACTGATATGACATTTTGTTTGTTGGATGAAGTAACTATGTGGTTATAATCATATTTGATTGACGAACATTAACCACTGACTCCTGCGTATCCAGAGTAGAAAAGGAAGGTGATTTCTCTAATCCATGTTTGTACTAGTACGTCCACCAAGTTTCGTCTCGTCAATCATACGATTCGACTTTACGAATCGTACTCATGAGATGTCAACCCTGTTGCTGCCTATGTAACCGCTCGCACCTCCATTGTCAAACTACTTGGGGTTTTTGCGTACACCCCATTGGCCTGTCTTATTATTTTTCCTTCTGGACGTCTTTTTCGCCACGCACAGCGTTGTTGGCGAATGATTGAACCATCGGTGTAAATAACTGCATCTGTTTCATTGACGTTGTCATTCAAGATAGCATCAACATCCACGTTAATTAGAAATGGATTATTTTGTATCAATTTTTAAAATGGACATAATTACGGTGAAAGCACTCTGACATTGAGGTGGCACAGCAATCCATTCCTCTCTTGGTTCAATTCCGGAAGATTCACATATTTTCCAAAGAGTACATTCCATCCGGCTTATTACAAGCGTTAATTTTTAGATATGATCGAGTCCTACAAGTTTCAATTCTGCGAGCAATCTCTTATTATCCAGACGATGAATGGCAAAACAGGATTAAAGAAAGAGTTTAAAATAAACTATGAACCATAAGATTCAGTACCATACAAAAGGTAATGCAAGCATGTCATCAGGAATACTAAAAGAGCATTGTATAACACTTTCTCCCGACATAACGCTATCAGTGTCATACCTGAACGGTGACATCAAACGATAGAAGAATAGTCATGTTAGAGATGAAGTGTCTACGTAGAGAGCTGAGAGTACAAAGAAAAGACCAGTATAGGAGTAACCAATAATATTTTGTCCCGTTTACAATTGGTGGAAATATGATTCCAGAACAAATGTACGAAGATGATACATCAATGGGATAAATCTAATTCAGCTTGTCAAAAAACACAACGAAGATCAGAACCTTTTTCTGAATACAAAGAAAACTACATTTGATCGTCTGACCTACATTTGATCGGCATGGATATCAGCAGCCCATTCAAACAAATCGATACTGGAAAAACACAAAACAGGTGTCTGCGTACTATTTTGGGAGCCATGAAATTTACACCAATTGTAGAAATGGAAAAGGCAGCCAACATCCAGCCCTTGGAAGACAGAAGAAGGAGAAAAGTGATTCTACAGACTGAAAGGATCAAAAGAATGCCTCACCATCCACTGCATGAAAAAATGGCGGCTAGAACAAAGAACAGACTAAAGCGTACAAGTCTAAAACACAAAGCAAAAGAAATAGGAAAGTCATACTTGGAACTACTAAATCATAATTCCATACCTGAAGAATTGCTTTTGATCACTGGGAACCAGACTCAGTACCACTAAACTTCTCAACCTCCATCCCTAAATTATTAAGCAAAGATGCCGAGCCTAATCTAGTGAAAAAGCAATTACAATGGAACATCTCCATTACATGTTTCCAGAAGACAGCTGGATAAGAATTTACACAGATGGATCGGCAATGGAGGCAACCATGAATGGTGGAGCAGGAGTGTACATTAGGCACCCAGATGCTACTACTGTGTCTCTAGCGGCTCCTACTGGAAGAATATGTTCCAACTACAAAGCAGAACTCATAGCCCTTCTGATGGCAGCACAGCACATGAATAAGCTGCAAGCAAGATGGTATTTCTTACAGACTCATTGTCAGCTATACAAGCCCTGGAGGCTAAATCCACTGACAGCACAGTACAAAAACTACAAAGAGAACTTGCTCAGCTTTCAGAAAAGGCAGAAATTCACTTGCAGTGGATTTCATCTCACTGTGGCATTGCAGGCAATGAGAGTGCTGATGTCTTAGCTAAGGAGGGCAGTGCCAAAGAGCAAATTTACCAACCCTTGTCTTTTCAAGAGGTCAAAACCCTCATACAGAGAAAATCTGCAGTAGACTGGAAGACAAACACTGGATATGATTATGGAAAAGACTCCTCAAAGACCTAAGCAGAACAGACCAGGTCATTATATTTCGACTACGCACCGGACACTGCAGACTCAACAAACACTTATACAGACTAGGAATAAGTCAAACAGCTCTCTGCCAGTGTCAGCAGGCAGAACAGACACCAGAGCATATCCTGCAAGACTGTCCTCTTCTGTGTGAGCTGAGAAGCAACATGTGGCCACACCCAGTCGACCTGAAAACTAAGCTTTGGGGAAACCTGACAGACCTGAAGCTGTCTGCCCAGTTTGTGGTCCACAGTAAATTAAGCGCATGACCAGAGATCGCTGAAGAAGAAGAAGATCGTCTGACCAAACAGCTTCATATAAGAAAGATAATCACGGGATTCGAGAAAATTTGATAATAAGAGTTGTCTAATACTTCTTGTTTACTGTCGGAACGAGGCTGATCTAAAAAAAAATAGACATCTAATGTTATTTATTTCATAAAATTGATTACATTTTGCAGATATTTGGTTAATATCACATTATTTTTACTATAAATAATATAACAATAAATATTTTGATATCAAATAAGCTTCAGTTTGATTAAATTTGGTATTTAAATATAATTATTGCATTCAACTTCGCCGGGAGTTGTGGCGTGCTCCTGTAATCCAGCTACCTGGAGGCTTGAGTTGGAGGACGGTTTGAGGGCGGTGGTTCCGCTCTCAGGCGTACCAGATCGGGTGTCAACACTAAGCTCGGCACCAATATGGTGATCTCGTGGGCGCATGAGATCTCCAGGTTGTCTAAGGAGGGACGAATCGGCCAAAAGTCCTCGTGTTGAGCAGTAGTGGGATCGCACCCGTGAATGGGCGTCGGTTGGCATATATGTATATATATACATACACACATTTGCATATATATATCTATATGCCCGATATAGTCGAACCCAATTCTTTTTTTTAAATTTATTGGAACATTTTATTTAAAAAAAAGTCTTTGGAGATAATTTACCAATGGAGAAATATTACACAGTGAAGAGCTTTCAGTATTTTGGCCGCTTGAAAACAACTATGTAGGTGTCGCCTCTCGTTCCAAAGGGACGGTTCACTTCCTTGTTGAACCATCTGGATATCCTACTATGGATATCTTGACTATCCTACTATGGAGTATAGAATACTGATGAGCCGTGCACGAGCATACCTTCGAGTCAATGCTGACAAACAACATCCTCTGTGCTTGGAAATAAAGAGACAAAAAGGAAATAGGTTAAAAGAGGAAAATCTTGGATGGGTCAGGCCGAGGACTGTATTGAACAGGTGTGTACACTTGAAGACATTGATCCCTGTGAAGAATGGATACCAGTGCCAAGAGGAATCGCTACATCCTTTTCTGTATGCATCGAACTTGATAAAGAATGCAGGCAACATAACCCACTTGTTGTGGAGGCAGAGGTTCAGGCATTAATTTCTGAGAACGCATCTGAGCATGATGTAATCATTTATACGGATGGTTCGGTGATTCGACATGTGCGGAGCTCGTGGGCTTTCACTGCTCAGGTCGGAGGTGATGTGAAGGAAGACAGTGGTGGTTTGCCGTGACTACAAGCAGTCTCACTATGGAAATCATGGCGGTTACCAAAGCGATGATTTGGCTAGAATCACAGACTTTATCCATGCATGTTTTCTCAGTGACTCAATGAGTATGCTCAGGAAGATTGAAACAGGATGGGCTAGGAGACATTGGATAGAATCGCTGGGGAGGTCTAAGCTGACAAAGATCAGTTTTATTTTTGTGCCAGGGCATGCAGGTGTAAGGGGAATGAACGTGCGGATAGGCTTGCAGGTATGGCTGCTGTCCAAAGCGGACGAGCAATGGACCAGGCTGATATTATAAATTCCTTAAGGGAGAGAGGGCGGGTACATGATTCACGTAATAGCGGTGAATCCACAACACTAACCAGACTGCAAGAACTCAACGTTAAGTGTGGTGTAGCTCGACAAGAACGCTTATGCTGGCAGACAAAGAAGAATTGTAAACCAACAAAGAACCGGTGTCGTTAGTCGCCACACGCTGATGGACATACTGAGGGAGAGATCGGAGCACTTATGGACTAATTTGTTCGACGTGCAGTGATAGTGATCCGACGACTAAACTAAACCCATCTGGATATTTTCCAGAGATCCCTGATCTCAGTTATATCTGAGACGGACAATGAAATGGAGGTCCCATGTTCAAGCTGAGCAAGTAAAAGAACCCTTGACATTTCAAAATCGAGAAGACCATTCTGGAAAGACGCTGCTCGTGCAAAATTCACTAGAAAAGATGAAAAGTAAAATTTCTGCAAAATATTTTCACCATAATCAAAATTACATCGGATAACCTCGCTGGTGCTACGTAGTTTGTGCACCAATGCTTGAGATCTTTCAGTTTAAGAAAGATATCGAGCACACATGGTTACTCATCGAGTGAATAATGATGGTACAAATCCATCATTTAGGAGTGAAGACATCAAGAAAAAATCAGGTGCAACATTAGTGCTGAAATTAACCCCTCCGTCCTTCTAGGCTGATATACTGGCTCGCAATAATTTTAGAGACGATGTAAAGCCACTCTACTGGCTAGTTCAGTATACGTTGCAATATAAACACGCTCGGGATAGAAAAAATTACGGAGTGAAAGAGTTAATCAAGAAAAAAATGCAATGGTTCACAACTAAGGACAACGCTACTCAGATGTAAATGATACAAGGCAAAAGGTCGTCCACGCAAAAGGTCGACCACAGAAATAGCATAGACCGTTAAAGACACCATGTACAAAGCCCACTGGCCCTTAATTTCGAGCTGTAACTGGTGGATACAAAGAAAAGGGTGTCCATGCAAAAGGTGGACCACATAAATAACAGAGACAGTTAAAAACAATATTTATGAGGCGCACACAAATAGAAATCTCTGCTTATTCTGACGCTGTGAGACAAAATAGGATTTGAGAAAAGATTAAATAAAAGAAGTTGAAACCGAACAATGTTTCCACGGGTAATCGCTTCTTCTTCTCTGCGTCGTTCTTACGACCAATGTTAATCACTCTTTGTGATATGTTTGATCTTTGCCAAGAATGTGTATACGTTGCACATTGGTTTGGTAGGCCCCAAACGATATATTTCTACACGCTTAGGAGACATGCATCCGATTTCAGCCAAACCTCCTTAGTCGCTTCTTACGACATGCATGGCAGGTAACAGTGGTTCTATTCTTTACACCCCAAATTTGGGCCCGGTAACCACTCGGGTGAGTAATCGTTTCAGAACAGACTTCTTTATTTTTGATCTTGCAGGATTGTTCGAGATTTCAAAATTATAGAGTAATTAGATTTTTTCCCGCTTTACTGCTGTAGATTGTTAAGGCACAAAAACATGTCACTGACAGCTACACAACAGATGATAAACAGCATTTCATACCGACTTTGTGTTACCAGAGCCAAACATGGGCAATGAACAAAGCGCAGTCGCAAAAATAACAGTGAAATGCGGTGCCTGCGAAAAGTTACCAACAACACCAGAAAAGACAGTCACCAATATCAGCATAAGAAAGAAAGTTGGCACAGAATCTTGCTTGAAATACATTGAGAAACAAAGAATGAAGTGGTTTGGCCATAATAAGAATGCACCCAAACTTCACAGTATACAGAGTCTTCTACAACAGAACATCAGGAAAGAAGGCGAGAGGTAGACCACGAAAAAGATGGTTAGATGACATAACAGAATCCTGTCAAAGAGTAAAAATAAGAATCACCCAAGCCACTAGAGCAGCACAAGACAAAAACAGAAAACCATGACTCTGGGCAACAAAGCGGTAACAGTGTGACGACAAAAAAAAAAAGAAGTATTAAGAACGTAACGTCTTTATTTTTTTGTCTGACCTAAATACACGCACATAGATCAAGAGTTCTAAGAAAATCAAGGGAATCCCGAAACAAACGAACAAAGTAAATATTTGATAAGTATTTGAGGATCCCCCCCCAAACAAACAATTGTCAAACACGGAAAGGAACCACTGTCGTTTTTTTCTCTTTGCACCATCCCCAATTGTTTAAGACTAAGACCACCTAGCTCTCCAAAATAGTGCCTCGTATTGTCTTCTTTCCAACAGCACCGACTAAATAGCATGGGAAATCAGATCAGAATTGATTGAATAATTATTATCTATATTATTGACTAATTATGATCTATTTCAGTGACTGACTAATTATTATCTATATCAGTGAGTGACTAATTATTATCTATATCAGTGATTGACTAATTCTTATCTATATCAGTGATTGACTAATTATTATCTATATCAGTGACTGGCTAATTATTATCTATATCAGTGACTGACTAATTATTATCTATATCAGTGACTGACTAAATTATTATCTATATTAGTGACTGACTAATTATTATCTATATCAGTGACTGACTAATTATTATCCATATTAGTGACTAATTATGATCTATTTCAGTGACTGACTAATTATTATCTATATTAGTGACTGACTAATTATTATCTATATTAGTGACTGACTAATTATTATCCATATTGCTGTTAACGTATAACACTGAACATCACAAACTTATGATGATCTTGATATACAACAAAGAAAATCATTGTATTACGTTCAGTTTTGTTTAGATAGACACATCGAATTACTGTTAAATAAATACAATTTAAAAACTAAATATTTATTTGTATTTAGTGAGCAGAACCTGTGCAATACGCAGTGTATCATGACTGCATGTCAAATAAACAGCTGTTTGATAGTCACATGGTCTGTGATAACATAAGGCCAGCGAGCTCAGGTAAAAATTCTAGGATATAAGACCACAAATGTTGCGTGACATCTTTCTTTTATTTTCTCCAATCCTGGTTTGCCTCAGAGTGTCAGGATAAGAAGAGATTTATAGAATGAGCTTTTGTGCGCGCTTCATAAATAGTTGTCTTTTCGCCTCTTTATCTCTGAGGTCCACCTTTTGCGTGCCCGGCCTTTAGCTTTGTATTCATTGTATTGGAGCAACATTGCTCTTTGAGGTGCACTGTCTGTTGGTAGTTTGCTTATGTGGCGAACCATTTCATTTGTTGTTTCTTGATGAAGTTCAGTACTGATGTTGTACCCACTTTTTTCTGATGTCTTCATTTCTCAACAAGCCGCTTCTTATTACTCCAAGCACTTTGCGCAAGCACTTCATCTCTTTCGTGACTACTTTTCTTCTATCATTTGATGTCAGCGTCCAGGTTTGGCACTGGTAGCATAATGTGGGGAGAAATACTGTTTTGAACATTGCTCTTTTTGTGGTCATGGTGGCATGTTTGAATTTTAAAATTGTCACCATTTGTCCTTTCATTTGATTTGTTGCATCTGTGTTGGATTTCATTAGTTATTCTACTGTTTGCTGAAAAAATGTTCCATATGTATGTAAAGTTTTTGACTTGTTTTAATGGCCGTTTGTCGATGGAGATATTGATAGTGTTTTCCTCTCTAGTGAATGTCATTACTTCAGTTTTGTCGATCTTTATTCTCATATCATATTCTCAAAATGCACTCACAACCCGAAATACACATATTTATTTATATTCTTCATTACTCTGTGGACTTGAAACATGGACAGTGAACAAGCAGAGACCACAAGATTGAAGCCATTGAGATTGTTGACAGCAACGCCTGTGCCTGCAATATCTATTTTCCATGCTACAATTAGAGCTGTGTTTACTTTTCTTCTTCGATCTATACTTAGTTAGACTGCAGTGGCGCATTATCAGACACCATTTGAGTGGAGTATCAGTAGATGATTTCTCTTTTCACCAATTTAATCCACTTGGATATGTTTGATCTTTCAGAACGGTATGCATTGTTTAGGGCCCAAGCATATATTCACGTTTAGACATGTGCATCGATTTCAGCAACCTCCTTAGTGCCTCGAATTGCGTAACAGTGGTTCTATTCTTCACCCCAAACTTGCCTAACCACTGCGGTTAGATGACTGATTTCTGCTATCTATTTCTGCTCTAAGCCTCCAGCAAGTGTGCAATTTAGTGAAACAGAGCCAAGTTTTCTTCATTGTTCTTCTGTCAATCATCAGATCACAGCACCAGCATCAAGATGGAGGCTAGTAAGTAGTTACCAGATGTCATAGATGGAGACTATGGTGAAACATGTAAAACAAAGTACTGTAGTTTTACAAAATACAAAAACAATACAAAGCAACGTTTCGACCAAAAGGTCTTTATTAAGCAAAGGATACAACAGAAGTGAATAATTCACTTCTTACACAGCACAGAACATACAGAATCAGTTAATAAATTTCCAACGGCCCTAAAATTTATTGTCTCGTGCTATATGTTCTGTGCCGTGTAATAAGTGAATTCTTCACTTCTATTGTATCCATTGCTTGATAAAGGCCTTTGGTCCAACGTTGATGTGTACAGTTATTGTAAACCTACAGTACTTTGTTTTTACGTGTTTCGCAATTGCTACATAGTTTTACTGCAGTCTTCCCTTATATAGATGGAGACTACTAGTGTGTTATCAGATGCCATAGTTGGAGACTAGTCGGTTTGTTGTGAGGTTGGTTGAATAAGGGCAACATGAAACAATCTACAACAAAGTTTACAAACATCTCTAAAGATATAAATGTCTAAAGAAATGTCCATCAACTGCTTGAAAATTAATAATAAAACTCTCAATTATCATTTATAATTAATTTGTAACATTTATTTACAATATCAACATCCAGGTCTTCAATATACAGCCCTCTATAATTTATCAATATTTACAAGTGAAATGAATAGAGAACTAGAAAAACCAATAAGTGAAATATAGAACTGAAAAAATCAAGTGAAATGAATCTATATCTTCTTTGTGTTCTGTTTGACATAAGACTTTCACAAGAGATTGTCAATGTTGTCTCTGGATGAATTTTGTTTCTGCTTTTACACCCACTTTGGACTTGGTATCATTTCTGATTTTGTGTTGAAGTCGGCCAGAAGGAGAACCAGAAACCATAGAATCACGCATTTAACATCGCTGGCTTCCGTGTTATGAAAAGTTGTTCCTGTTGACCAGATTTCCACTCTCATGCTGATAAAATTAGGGCAGTCTTGTAGGATGTGTTTTGATGACTGCTAGAGATGCAGGGAGCTGAGTCCTAGAGACACATTCGGGGGAAGGTGTGCACTAAAACTCTAATTTCTCATTTTAAAATCTGACAACTTGTGGTCTGCTCGTTTCTACTTCCTTTATTTATGCTGTTGTGCTCTGGCTTGTATCCTTCGTTTATTTTCCTCCACTTCATTTTTTTGGGAACGTTTCAGTAGTATCTTTGCTTCTGTAAAACTTTGTGTTGGGTGGAACTGAGTTAGGCTCCCTTTAGCCCTGCTAGCTCTGTCTTTTCATTTCCTGTGATACCAGAGAGCTGATATTCCCTACAAAACTAATATTTTTGTAGGCTGATATTACATAACAGAACATCAAAATGTAAATGAATTAAATGAGTATGCATGCTCATAGAAGTTACTGTAAAAACACAAGATGTAGAAGATTACATACATTGGAACATTAAAAAATCAGACTGAGTAAGGCACAAATTTAATACCACAGGAAATCAGCATCAGAACCAAGATTAATATATACTGCAGTTGAATGCTATCAACATGCACATATATTTTCAGTGGCAACATATGGGTGTGAAACATGGAGATTTAAGAAAGCAGTGGGAAAACGTGTGCTTTTGAATATAACTGTTACAGAAGAGTCCTCTGTATATCATGGATAGAGAAGAGAACAAATAGATCTATCCATAAAAAACTAAAAATAAAAGGAAACTGGCTGATGCTAAAAATAAGAAAGAGAAAATTGATGTATTTTGGATATTTAAAAAGACTTCTTTGCGTTCGTTCTTACGACCAATTTTAATCACTCTTTGTGATATGTTTAGTCTTTGCCAAGAACGTGCATGTTTCACATTGGTTTGGTAGGCCCCTAAACACATAGACTTCTACACATTTAATACACGTGCATCCGATTTCATCCAAACCTCCTTAGTCACCTCTTACGACATGTGTGGCAGGTGACAGTGGTTCTATTCTTTACACATAAAAATTTGGGCACCGGTAACCACTGGGCGTTAAAAGACAAAAGGGTTGGAGAAGACTATTATGGCAGTAGGAATCTTGACAAAGAAGAATACAATGGAGAAGATGGTTTCAGGATGTAACTAATTTGAACATGATGGCTGCAGATTTGGCAAATGAGAGAGATAAATTTTGAAAGTCTGTTATTGTGGCAAAGTTCTGATCAGGACAAACTATTTGATGATGATGTGCTGTCAACTTTTCTAAATAATAATTTCTCTCTGACGTTATACGTACATAGGGCCTGCAAGTAATTTCTCCATAGCACTCTATCCTGGACAACTCGCACAATCTAATCCATTGAACTGAGACCGATATTTCTTGCCTCTCTCAGCAAAGTTCTTTCAGAGTCTCCTTAAGTCGCCTCTCTTTCTTGAACCCTTTGCATCCCACTTCAATGCCTGCTTTGATATTCGTTATCATTTCTCCTGAAGGTGTGTCCAACATATCTCCATCTTCTTTTTCTTATAAAAGTTGTCACTGGTGGTTGACCAGACATTTCTCTGATTTCATCACTTCTCCTGAATCATTCCATTTTATATTCATTATTTTTCGCAGACATCTATTTCTATACTAATCAGAATGCTAGAGAATGACAGAACAAGATATGTCCAAACTCTCCACCTTCCATGCAACTTATCTGCAAAAGATCTTATAGGTGTTCTAACCAAGAACCATCTCTAACCAAGAACTGCTTACACAATGTCAGCAAGAGAATATGAGCATCATCATCCAAAAGAGATGCTGGAGATGGTTCTGACATTTCCAAAACCAACTGGAGGAGAACAGTACAACAGGAACTGACAGAAATAAATCCGATGGATCATACTATAGAAGACAATCAAGTACAGATAAGCACAACATGAATTTGCCCCTGCTCTAAATGCAAATGGTGTCACACACAGGCTATAGAGAGAGAGGACATTTAATGATGAGGTTCAGGGTTGCATACTACATTACAAGAAGCATCTTGAAACTGTCTTTCTTTTAACAAATGTTCTTTAATTTTGTAAACTGAAGTTATTTGTTGCTCTGATATGAAGCTTCTCTGCTCCATCCCATGAATGAGATCTTCTGCCAGGCTTATCATTCTATCCACAGACATTATTATGTCTTCGGCCGCCACTTTGTCTTCACTGAGATCATTGTCATTATCTGGAATTTCATTTTTAACAAAAGAACACATTTCACTGTCCGTAAATGAAGCTACTGGTACATCATTATCAGCTCTGATGCAATCTTCTATCACATCGTCATTCAGTAACTGGGCTTCTGGACACGGCAAACATTTTGCATAATCCATCAACTCTGCTACAATTTGTTTTTCCTTAATTAACCTTAAACCAATAAAGTCTGGCTTATGTTCCATACCATCATCCATAAATAAAGATGACGGCCACAAATGATACCATCCATGCATTAATGTCTCTGCATCAACCTTGTTCCATGCTTCTGCAATGCTCCAAATTGCATCTCTGATGTTAAAGTTAGATTGAAATTCCTTAGCTGTGACACCGGTACCACACTCCACCAGCATTTTACGTAAGAATTCAGCTTTATAAAATAATTTCAGTGAACTCAAAACTCCCTGATTTAGAGGTTGAACCCAGGATGGACAGTTGGGTGGTAAGTGAACAGCGAATACATTATCTTTGGTAAGGGTATCTACGCTAGGATTTGCAGAACAGTTGTCTAAAATTAACATAATTTTTGCCTCATTGGATAGTCCTGCTGATTGACAATGTGCCCTAGCCTCATGAACAAAATGAGTTTCGAACCACTCTTGGAAAATTGATTTGGTAATCCAAGCTTGCTCATTGTCTGCATGGATGACAGGAAAATGTTGACGCTTTCAGCACATGTAAATCTTTACTTTTACTAACAACAAGTAACCTTGTTTTGTGTGTTCCTGCAGCATTGGAACACACAAGCACAGTTAATCTCTCTTCAAAGTCTTCATTTGATGTGGATCTTTGTGGTGCCAACACTATCTTTTGTGGAATATACTTCCAAAATAAAGAAGTTGCACTAACATTATACACCTGCTCTGCTGAAAGCTGCTCATCAGCAACAAGTTGTTTGAACTCATCCACATAAGTTGCAGAAGATTTGTGAAATGACAATATATTTTCACTATTTGAATTTGCATCTGAAATATGCAGTCCATGATGTTCTTGAAATTTCCCATACCAATCTGATGAATATTCACATGGAGCTGTAATACCTAACTGTTCATGGAATATTTTTGCCTGTGTCATGATAAGGGTAGGAGTCAGTGGTAAATTCTCACTGCAACGTTGCTGGATCCACTGCATCAATATATTATCTACTGAAACATTGTTTCCAGGATGAAAAGTTTCTATTGCTGTTATTAACTGTTGAACGTTGCTATCCCTATAAAAAACCAGCAGGTTATCTTTTTGTTTCTTCAAATCATACATGGTAGTTAACCCAACACCATACTCTTCACACAATTTTTTAACTGTCTCACCGTTATCTAGTCGTTCTAGTATTTCTATGTTGCGCTTCAGACTAAGTGATAAATGCTTTCTTTTATTCTTAACACTCTTTGTTGATTGATTCATTGTTAACAATGCCAACTTTTCCTTATACTGCTTTCTAATTAGTACAATCTTCCGCTGTAATCTAGTACACCGAGTCCTCATAAGTCTAAATGTCCGCTTCGTGTTCGCGCAGCTTTCACATTTGCAGCTGCATCGCAAACGCATAGGAGATGGTGACCTCACAGGTGTAACTAAAACAGATTCTTTGGACATATTAGGTTGTACAGAAGCGGTAACAATAACAGAACTATGGTGTTTAAATGGGATTACAAATGGCTCTTGGTAGAGTTCCATAAGGAATGACCACTGCTTACTTAATGTATTGTTTTTGTATCTTATCAGTTTGTCAAAGCGTGCAATACAAGATGTTAGACATTGTTCATTGACATGCTTATCAGTTTCTGTTGCAAGTGCAACACTGACAATAGACAATACCTTCTTTACCACCTCACAAATAGCAGGTCTGCAACGATCCAACAGCAGCCGTGCTACATATCCCTTCTTAACTGGATACACTGCTTCAAACTGTGTCAAATATGACCTCAGATCTTCAATACCCTTCTTGCTATCCATGGTCCAAGTTAAATCAATTTAAAAATGATTAAATCAGTGAATCTGTAGAAATAAAAACAAATTGTTCTATTTACTACTTTCGAATTAGAAATAAGTTACAGTACAGTTAAATCAGTTTTAAAAAAGTCACAGAGCCTGCCCAGTCAGGCCAGGTGTTTAATTATAATAAATTATATTTTACACTTACACTTCTTACAGATTAACAATATTGTAAATAATTGCATGATTTACATTCCTGCAGTCAATATAAGTTTAAATTAATACTAATAAATAGACAGAATCATTATCAGTTTAGTTATTTCATTTCCAAAAATTCTACCAAAAAAAAAAATGGCGGCCGATGCGTCGTATGAAATTTCAAAGTATTTTGGCTCACGAAAAATTGAGTTACGATTAGTATTTATTAAAATTTATGCTCCAAAATTCATACACACATGTATGACTTCATGATAAATTCAAATATGATGTCTATTTTGTGTTAGGAACATGTACAGTATAGATAATTGCAATGAAACTCACCGTTATCCAGTAATTTGCTTGTAGTATAAAAAAGAGGCAGTATTTTCTTCCAACTCTCACACGAAAATTTGAAGAAAGGTCTGCCGCAAAAACGACTATATATATATATATATATATATATATATATATATATATGTCTGAAAATCCGGAAATCTCGGAAAATCAAAAAGTAGGGTGAATCCCGACCCGTTGTCGTGCGTCGCCTGGCAATGCTAATTGTTACAAAACTATAAGAGAAATTTCGGAGTTTATCCGAAACGAAAGATTTTATCAAAGTGGCTAAATTAAATTGTTGCTAATTAGATGCGGAATACATTAATATAATAATATTTTACATCAGGTGAAATCAGGTGGTATACGTCTGTCCCGTCTGAGAAAATAAAATTAGATTATTGTAGCATGACTATTTTGAAAAAAACAAAAGATCATAAAAAATATTTTTACTCTCGGGTTTCTATTACATCTTAATATTCATAGATATTGCCAGAAATAGCAGTTAAATTAAGATAATCCATGTGCGAACATCATATACTATTAACTATATGTTTCATCTAATTAGGTTTAGTAGTATTATTTATAATCACTTTTTAGTGTGGACATGTCAATAAATGGAATGTAGAACACCCATTCTTTCGATGCATTTATTACATTAGACCAGGGGCGGCTTGTCATTAAGGGCCAGTGGGGCCTGGCTCCACCAAAAATATTGAGTAACCTGTACTTATTATTTTAAACATTATGTGTTCATAATTATTACTTTCAACGAGATACTGATTAGCTTTGAAGGCTGATATATAATGCTAAAATATCATACACAGTTTGAAATTCATAATCTTTTACCCCTAATTAATATACACCCCTGGTCATTAGGGGCCAGTAAGAACCGGCCCTACCAAACCAAAAAGAATTAACATGTAATTATTATTTAAGAAATTATTACTTTTAACTTGTCACTGATTAGCTTTGAAAGTTGAATATATAACACTAAAATATAAATATTATATCAGAATAATATAACAATCCTGTTATTGATATAATATCTCCTTATTAAACAATATTATATATACTTATATATACGCTGCGGACAGTTTGCTTGCAAATTGTTTCCGTTGATTTTAACAAAGGACGATGGCGCCACCAGTTCAGAAAGCAATGGCAAACTACTGAACGTATAAGTGGTGCCTAGAAATCAACGACTTGTTTACTGTGGTTGATGGCTACGTCCTTTGGGATATGCCACGATTTTCATTTTCATATATACTGAAGCTCATCATTTTGCCTCTAATACTTCAAGTATTGTGCGTGCACTATTTCTGGGACTAGCTTACAAGTTTCTACATAAGATGTAACATTGCAACCTCTGACCTTTGATCGCTTTTGCAATGATAATTGCCAAAACGTCATTTTCATTCAGCCGGAAGATATATTCATTCTTACGCAGCCAAACTACTTCCCAGATAAACGAGGACTCTAGCTCAAATAGTCCATTTAATTATCGATTGAATCCCCAATTTTATATAAAAATAGTATAAAATTATAGAAAATAATAGTACTAAATAACAAACCTTCTTATAATAAGATTAGTGTTATGGAATTGTCCCTTGCATTAATACATCTTGTCTACAGAATAAATGCCACGACATTCATGACCTTTGAGCTTGGTTCCACTGTATGCCCGCTATCTTTGAACTCTGACCTGTAGACTGACGTCACTTGATCGTTTAGCTAGTTTACCCTTTTAATGGCGAAACACGTAATAACAAAGTACTGTAGTTTTACAAATTACAAAAACAATGACAATATACAGCAACTTTTCGACCAAAAGGCCTTTATCAAGCAAATGAGCAACAGGAGTGACGAATTAAAATAACCACTAACATATGGACGACTACATACGGAGACATACTGGCAATATGTTTTACGATGCCCTAATCTCATTCACGATTTCGTGGTTTGTTGTCATGTGGGTGCCGCATTTTCAATTTGCGTTGTAGACAAGTTTTTACAAAAAATATTCTCTATAGTCGTTTGTGTCCGAAGTATTTAATTGTCTTTGATTTTATATTATTTAATAGCCAACTCTCTTTAATATCAAGCTGTTGCAGAACAGACGCGTTTTTTTTTTCCTAAAAGGGGTAATGGGGCCTAAAGCGCATAGGGGCAACAACGCGCCAGGATTAGTGAGCTGGCACTAACCAAGATCCTACCCCACCTCCACGTGGTGATCCTGGAAACAGACAACGGTTCATGTCTGTCTAAGCGGGTAGGGATCGAGGGAGAGCTACTCTGGTATAAGTAGTGATACAGGCACAGTTACATTAGATGAGATCCGCTCGCAACACAGACAAGCAGAATACCCAGAGTGACTATTAATGCACATCTCTCCCGGCCGATGGGAAAAGCTGAACAAATAAACATAAAAGGATGAAGGGTGCATTCAGAGAAGAGACTGGGCGCATATGGGGCGAAACTCGGAGCCACGAGGTAGGAGCTTGAATTGAGTTGCGTGTCATGACAGTCTCGAGGCATAGCAAATGTGAGCACGGTGAGAAAACAGATAAACACGGTGAGCAGGCACCAAAGTAGATCGAACACGCATACGGATGATACAAAGGGGAGCCCACCGGTGGGGATAGACTTGCACGGTGCTGATGATAGAGCGACGAAAAGGCGTGGCAAACGTAGGGGTAAGCAGACGCCCCAATTGTGCAGAAAAACTGGAAATCCCAGCAGAGGCTTGAATCCAGTGCAAAAGTACCTACCGAATGGTAATAAACTGTGCACAGTGAGATAGAAATGGATAATGTATCGCCCAGTAGAACAATGTGAGCACAAGTGACGGGAAAAAAAGGGACGGGCCCAGTCGATGGACGAGGGCACAAGCAGAAATGGGCGAATGGGCAACAAGAAGAAACGCAAGGTGGCGAGCCTCGAAAATGGGGTCTCCATCCAGAGAGCAATAACTGCGTTTCCCCTCGCAAATAACTACTACTGCCTTGTAGTTGATTGGGGACAATCAAGGCTAGTGGAGCAAACCGTACACAAAACTGGATGGCAGGCAAACCAAGCAGTAAAAAAAAAAAGACTTGTAAACTGGACAGATGACGCTCAACAACCCAGAAGGAAGGTTGTCAAGGGTAGCTACCCTAAAAGAAAAAAGCAACCTGCTGCCTTGCAGGTCAGCTGGGGACAGAGCGAGGCGACGGAGGGCGAACCCAGTAAATGCTTGCTAAAACCGGACACATCGCAGAAGGATAAGCACCAGAGCTCCAAATGGCGCTAAAGATGTGACGAAATACACCCATGCTAAGGCTGCATACATCGGATTTCCACATGGAAGCAGAATTTATGGGGAAATATGGAACATCAGTCTAAGCGGTGATCGCACGTTAGAGAGAGTAATAGAGAGCGAGAGAGAGAGAAAGGGGTAATAACTTCCCGGAATAGACAAGAAATAGTAAATACTCAAAAAACCCAAATTTTTCGGAAATTTTTGCTGGGCCCCACCAAAACAAATGACCATGTGCTGCCACTGCATTAGACTTACAACTATCAATACTGCAACATAATAAACAATCAAATGTCGTTATTACCATCAATTAAATCTTCTTCATTACTATCAGAAGTTATAATTTGATCTAACAGTACTCAAGATTGAACTGTAAAAACTCATTTTGGTCTTTATGACAAGGTTGACAAATGTCGGAAACATTGACGTTTAAAAAAAATATGACTAGACTTTACACAATAATACACTGCTTTCCCTCTTTCAAATCTTTGTTAAATGGAGATAGTAATGTACCTACATATATGTGCTTTCCGTTTCTGAAGATTTTTTAAACTTCAGTAAAGGGGTTGAGAAGATATATTCGTTTTTGTGAACATACATCCAAAAGCCGATATATCGGTTTTGCAACATCATGAACATTACCCTGAACCGATATATCGACTCTGCAGTCCCGTTGGGTTAATGATATTTAATTATTTATTATTATAATTATTGAAACGCAAGTGCAAGTTGCAAATATAATAATAATATAATAATAATTCCTCTCGACGGTACGGTTATACTTTACATAGGGCCTGCAAGTAATTTCTCCATACCGCTCTAATCTGGGCAACTCGCTCAATCTCCTCCATGGAACTGAGACCGATATTTCCTGCCTCTCTCAGCAAAGTTCATTTCAGGGTCTCTTTAGGTCAACCTCTCTTTCTTGAACCCTTTGCATCCCACTTCAATGTCTGCTTTGATATTCGTTGATCATTTCTCCTCAAGGTGTGCCCAACATATCTCCATCTTCTCTTTCTTATAACAGTTGTCACTAGTGGTTGACCAGACATGTCTCTGATTTCATCACTTCTTCTGAATTCGTTCCATTTTATATTCATTATTTTTCGCAGACATCTATTTTCAAATGCATTCAACTTGCTTTCTATATCTTTAGTCATTTTCCAACTCTCGCTGGCATATGTTAGGATTGATACAACATTTGAATTGAAAATTCGTAATTTAGTTTTAATACTATATAACTTGCAGTTCCATATTTTATTTAGACTTTTAAAAGCTGATGTTGCTTTGCCAATTCGTAGCAAATATAATACTATTAACTATAATATAATTAATGCATGTAATATTACATTAACTAATAACTGCATGAGTGTAAACCATGCAACAAATATTTGTGTTCCAATGTTTAAAGCAGTTATTTATTGATAAACTGTTATTAGTGTAAAATCCACGTTTTTTTCTTAACTGATTAACCCTAAATAGGCACTTTGATAAATAATCTTTCGTTTCGGATGAACTCCGGAATTTCCCTTATAGTTTTGTAACTATTAGCATTGCCACGCGACGCACGACAACGAGTCGGGATTTACCCTACTTTTTTATTTTTCGAGATTTCCTGTTTCAGACATATATATATATAAAATAAAATATAAGATATATATATATATAAAAGTTTTTTGCGGCAAAACCGTTCTTCAAATTGTCGTGTGAGAGTTGGAAGAAAATAGTGCCTTGTTTCGATACTACAAGCAAGTTAATAGATAACGGTGAGTTCAATTGCAATTATCTTATACTTCATGTTACATCATGCGAATTAGACAACATAATTTGAAATCACCATCCTGTTTAACATATGTGTATGAATTTTGGAGCACGACTTATAATGAATATTTTGGTAGTTAAATTTCTTGTGGGCCATGTGTAATTTGAACTATCGTCCGCCATTTTTGGGGATCAAATTTTGTTAAATGAAGTAACTAAAATGATTCTGCCTATTTATTAATATTATTAAAACATATATTAACTGCAAGAGTGTAAATCACACAACAAATATTTGTATTCTGTGTTTAAAGCAATTATTTATAAGATTGTTTTCTGTAATAGTTAAATTAGTTAGTTTAAAACCCAACTTAAAAAAATGATTTACATTATCAATATGATTATAATTATTTATAATTTTAAATTATTAAGTAGAAACAATTGTTTTTATTTCTGCAGATTCACTGATTTTGTCAATTCTGAATTGATTTAGCTTGGACCATGATGGATAGCAAGAAAGGTATTGAAGATCTGAGGTCATATTTGACGCAGTTTGAAGCAGTGTATCCAGTTAAGAAAGGGTACATAGCACAGCTGCTGTTGGATCGTTGCAGACCTGCTATTTCTGAGGTAGTAAAGAAGGTATCGACTATTGGCAATGTTGCGCTTGCAACAGAAACTAAGTATGTCAATGAAGTGGGCCTTACATCTTCTATTCAAAGGTTTGATAAACTGATAAGAGACAAAAACAGATTCTTAAGTAAGCATTGGACATTCCTTATGGAACTCTACCAAGAGCCATTTGTAATCCCATTTAAACACCAGAGTTCTGTTATTGTTACCGCTTCTGTACAACCTAATATGTCCAAAGAATCTGTTTTAGTTACACCTGTGAGGTCACCATCTCCTATGCGTTTGCGATGCAGCTGCAAATGTGAAAGCTGTGTGAACACGAAGAGAACATTTAGACTTATGAGGAGTCGATGTACTAGATTACAACGGAAGATTGTACTAATTAGAAAGCAGTATAAGGAAAAGTTGGCATTGTTAACAATGAATCAATCAACAGAGAGTGTTAAAAATAAAAGGAAGCATTTATCACTTAGTCTGAAGCACAACATAGAAATACTAGAACGACTAGATAACGGTGAGACAGTTAAAAAATTGTGTGAAGAGTATGGTGTTGGGTTAACTACCATGTATGATTTGAAGAAACAAAAAGATAACCTGCTGGTTTTTTATAGGGATAGCAACGTACAACAATTAATAGCAGCAATAGAAACTTTTCATCCTGGAAACAATGTTTCAGTAGATAATATATTGATGCAGTGGATCCAGCAACGTTACAGTGAGAATTTACCACTCACTCCTACCCTTATCATGACACAGGCAAAAATATTCCATGAACAGTTAGGTATTACAGCTCCATGTGAATATTCATCAGATTGGTATGGGAAATTTAAAGAGCATCATGGACTGCATATTTCAGATGCAAATTCAAATAGTGAAAATATATTGTCATTTCACAAATCTTCTGCATCTTATGTGGATGAGTTCAAACAACTTGTTGCTGATGAGCAGCTTTCAGCAGAACAGGTGTATAATGTTAGTGCAACTTCTTTATTTTGGAAGTATATTCCACAAAAGATAGTGGCGGCACCACAAAGATCCACATCAAATGAAGACTTTGAAGAGAGATCAACTGTGCTTGTGTGTTCCAATGCTGCAGGAACACACAAAACAAGGTTACTTGTTGTTAGTAGAAGTAAAGATTCACATTTGCTGAAAGACGTCAACATTTTTCCTGTCATCCATACAGACAATGAGCAAGCTTGGATTACCAAATCAATTTTCCAAGAGTGGTTTGAAAATCATTTTGTTTATGAGACTAGGGCACATTGTCGATCAGCAGGACTATCCAATGAGGCAAAAATTATGTTAATTTTAGACAACTGTTCTGTATATTCTAGCGTAGATACCCTTACCAAAGATAATGTATTCGCTGTTCACTTACCACCCAACTGTCCATCCTGGGTTCAACCTCTAAATCAGGGAGTTTTGAGTTCACTGAAATTATTTTATAAAGCTGAATTCTTACGTAAAATGCTGGTGGAGTGTGGTAACGGTGTCACAGCTAAGGAATTTCAATCTAACTTTAACATCAGAGATACAATTTGGAGCATTGCAGAAGCATGGAACAAGGTTGATGCAGAGACATTAAAGCATGGATGGTATCATTTGTGGCCGTCATCTTTATTTATGGATGAGGGCATGGAACATAAGCCAGACTTTATTGGTTTACGGTTAATTAAGGAAAAACAAATTGTAGCAGAGTTGATGGATTATGCAAAATGTCTGCCCTGTCCAGAAGCCAAGTTACTGAATGACGATATGATACAGGATTACTTCAGAGCTGATAATGATGTACCAGTAGCTTCATTTACGGACAGTGAAATGTGTTCTGTTGTTAAAAATGAAATTCCAGATAATGACAATGATGTCAGTGAAGACAATGACGGGCTGAAGACATAATAATCTCTGTTGATAGAATGATAAGAATGACAGATGATCTCATTCATGGGATGGAGCAGAGAAGCTTCATATCAGAGCAACAAATAACTTCAGTCTACAAAATTAAAGAACATTTGTTAAAAGAAATACAGTTTCAAGATGCTTCTTGTAATGTAGTATGCAACCCTGAACCTCATCATTAAATTTTCCCCTCTCTCGCTTGCTCTATAGCCTGTGACAACGTTTACGTTTAGGGCAGCAACAAATGCATGCCATTCCTCTGTTCTTGGCCGTCCTCTGTAGTATGACCAATCAGATTTATTTCTGTCAGTTCCTGTTGTACTGTTCTCCTCCAGTTGGTTTTTGGGCATATCAGAACCATCTCCAGCATCTCTTTTGGATGATGATGCTTATATTCTCTTGCTGACATTGTGTAAAACACGTAATCACAAAGTACTGTAGTTTTACAAATTACAAAAACAATGACAAAATACAGCAACGTTTCGACCAACAAGGCCTTTATCAAGCAACGAACAACAGGAGTGACAAATTTAAAAAACAAATGGACGACCAAATACAAACGTTTCTAATGAAAATCTGGCTACAGTACTTTGTGATTACGTGTTTTGCCAATCAAATAGTTTTACTGCAGTCTCATTATTTTGTGAATATTTTGACATTGTGTAAGCAGTTCTTGGTCAGAACACCCAAAAGTCTTTTGCAGACAAGTTGCATGGAAGGTGGATGGAGAGTTTGGACATGTCTTGTTCTGTCATTTCCATCTGTAGAGAAAAGTTAATAGCACACATACTTATCAAATTGCTTGTCCTCAGCATAACTTTGCCACAATAACAGATTTTAGAAATTTCTTTCTCCCATAGGCCAGATCTGCAGCTGTCATGTTCCAATCACCACTTACATGCTGAATCTATCTTCCCCCATTTCTTTCCTCTTTGCCAGGATGCCTCATTCCAAAATTGTCTTCTCCAACCCTTTGTGTCTTTTCGATTGCTTTTCTTTCTTTTGTCCTTCTCTGCTTTTGCCGCTAGGCGTAGCAGGTTTAACTGATGATCGGTTTCCGAGATAATGCACTCTCGGTCTCTTGATATGGTGTGGTATTGTGGAGTTTTAAGATGTCTGTAACTCCATCAACCCATCTTTTCTTGGTCTGCCCTTTCCTCTTGATGATTCCATTTTCAGGTTGTACGCTCTTGCAACTGGTGTATTCGGGTTCATTCTGATCAAGTGGCCAAACCATTTGAGTCTCTGTTTTCAATAAATCTAATAGCAGGTGTTGTTCCGACTGTTCTTCTAATTTCCTTTCTTATATGGTCTCTTCTTGTTTTATTTACTGCTTTCCTCAGGCATCTCATTTCGCATGTGGTAATTTTCCTTTCTTGTTCTTTTGTCAGTGCCCATGTTTGGCTCTGGTAGCACAGTGTTGGTATAAAGATTTAATTTATAATCGGTCTTTTAGTCACTACTGGAATAGCTGGGTGTTTCAAAATTGGGGTAAGCTGGTATGTAATGTTGTTGGCTTGCTGGATTCTAGTTTCGATCTCTCTGTCCAGTCTACTATCAGATGTGAAGATACTTCCAAGGTATTTGAATTCTCTCACCTGCTTTAGCGTTTGGTCATTTATTTGTATGTTGGTATATTTATGTTCTCTGCTTATAGTCATGACTTCTGTCTTTTGAATGTTGATCTTCATGTTGTATTTGAGGCAGCTATTGTTGAGTAAGTTTATGTGTTCTTGAAGCTGTTCAATATTATTATGGAATAAATACTGGTCGAAAGCAAAGAGCAGTTCATTTTATTGGTCTGCGTTGAGTGATGCTTCATCTATTTTGGTGATACTATCCATGTATATAATAAAGAGGAGAGGTGATAAACACATCCTTGCCGTACTCCTGATGTTACTGGAAACCAATTTGTGAGTCCGGCGCTTGTTCGTATGGCACTTTCACTTTCTGTATATATGGCTCTAACACAGTCTAGTAGAGTTCCTTTTATTCCGTAGTTTTCGAGAACATCCCATAATATGTCTCTGTTAACCCTATCAAATGCCTTCTCTTGGTAATTTATTACATCAAACTTACCAAAATAAGTTCCAATATTTTTAATTTCTGCAACAGAAAGGCGGGTTTGATGGTCACACTCACGGAAACATAGTCTGGATTTCAAATTCTTTTCTTCTTTTCTCTAACCCTCTTTTGCCTCACATCATCAAAATAAAAAGTTTTATAAAACGGGTTTTTGTGTGCGTCTAGTAAATAATGTTTTTCACTGCCTCTGTTATTTCTGTCATCCAGCTTTTGCAGTGACAACCTTTTGTATTTGTACCTATTGTATATGAGTTACATTGCTCTTTGAAGCGCACTGTCTGTTGGTAATCTGCATATCAGTGACTCCATGAGCATGATTCGTAAAGTCGAATCAGGAATGATGAGACGAAATTGGGTGAGACTGACTTGGCTACATTATCAAAGGGAGATGCCATGGATCGAAATGGCATTCTTCACGCATTGAGAACAGAGGGGTTTTGGGGCTGTGAATCCCACTCGCTGACCAGATTGAGAGAGATAGGTGTCAATATTGGTGCAGCCCGAAAAGAACGACATACTAAATGAGCAAAGAGATTGATTAATTAACATCGAACTGGTGTGTTGGGCCACTGGACGCTGCTAGATTTTCTGAGGCGGAGATCGGAGCCACCTATTGACATGTCCGGAGTGCTACGCTGATGTTGTACCCACTTTTTCCTGACATCATTTCTAAACCAGTCTCTTCTTGATACTCCCATCATTCTACGTAGATATTTCATCTCTGTCGTGACTATTGTGTCGTTTCAAAATTGGGGTAAGCTGGTATGTAATGTTGTTGGCTTGCTGGATTCTAGTTTCGATCTCTCTGTCCAGTCTACTATCAGATGTGAAGATACTTCCAAGGTATTTGAATTCTCTCACCTGCTTTAGCGTTTGGTCATTTATTTGTATGTTGGTATATTTATGTTCTCTGCTTATAGTCATGACTTCTGTCTTTTGAATGTTGATCTTCATGTTGTATTTGAGGCAGCTATTGTTGAGTAAGTTTATGTGTTCTTGAAGCTGTTCAATATTATTATGGAATAAATACTGGTCGAAAGCAAAGAGCAGTTCATTTTATTGGTCTGCGTTGAGTGATGCTTCATCTATTTTGGTGATACTATCCATGTATATAATAAAGAGGAGAGGTGATAAAACACATCCTTACCGTACTCCTGATGTTACTGGAAACCAATTTGTGAGTCCAGCGCTTGTTCGTATGGCACTTTCACTTTCTGTATATATGGCTCTAACACAGTCTAGTAGAGTTCCTTTTATTCCGTAGTTTTCGAGAACATCCCATAATATGTCTCTGTTAACCCTATCAAATGCCTTCTCTTGGTAATTTATTACATCAAACTTACCAAAATAAGTTCCAATATTTTTAATTTCTGCAACAGAAAGGCGGGTTTGATGGTCACACTCACGGAAACATAGTCTGGATTTCAAATTCTTTTCTTCTTTTCTCTAACCCTCTTTTGCCTCACATCATCAAAATAAAAAGTTTTATAAAACGGGTTTTTGTGTGCGTCTAGTAAATAATGTTTTTCACTGCCTCTGTTATTTCTGTCATCCAGCTTTTGCAGTGACAACCTTTTGTATTTGTACCTATTGTATATGAGTTACATTGCTCTTTGAAGCGCACTGTCTGTTGGTAATCTGCATATCAGTGACTCCATGAGCATGATTCGTAAAGTCGAATCAGGAATGATGAGACGAAATTGGGTGAGACTGACTTGGCTACATTATCAAAGGGAGATGCCATGGATCGAAATGGCATTCTTCACGCATTGAGAACAGAGGGTTTTGGGGCTGTGAATCCACTCGCTGACCAGATTGAGAGAGATAGGTGTCAATATTGGTGCAGCCCGAAAAGAACGACATACTAAATGAGCAAAGAGATTGATTAATTAACATCGAACTGGTGTGTTGGGCCACTGGACGCTGCTAGATTTTCTGAGGCGGAGATCGGAGCCACCTATTGACATGTCCGGAGTGCTACGCTGATGTTGTACCCACTTTTTCCTGACATCATTTCTAAACCAGTCTCTTCTTGATACTCCCATCATTCTACGTAGATATTTCATCTCTGTCGGACTATTCCCCCATCTTTTGATATCAGTGTCCAGACTTGGCACTGCTAGCATAATGTCGGGTGAAATATTGTGTTGTGCAATGCTCTTTTCGTGTTCATGGTGACATGGTTGCATTTCAAAATTGGTGCAATTTGTCCTATGATTTTAGTTTTTACATATATCATGGGTTTCGTTAGTTATTCTTATATTTGCTGGGAAAAAAATCCTCACTATGTATGTAAAATCTTTGTTCTCCTCTTTTGTCGTCACACTGTTACCGGGTCTTGCCGAATTAGTGGTTTTCTGTTTTTGTCTCGCTTTGTTTTATTTTGTCTCAAGTGACTTAGGTGATAGTTATTTTTGCCTTTTTGACAGGATTTTGTGGTCTTCCTCTCGCCTTGTTACCTGATGTTCTGTAGAATAAGTTTTACTCTGGTAACTCAGAGTAGGCATAAAAAGAATGTTGATCGTCTGTTGTTAGTGAGATGTTTGTGTGTATTAACAATGAGGCTAGCTGGTAGATTACTGAATTTTCACTCTAGCCTCTATTTTTCTGTCTAGTCTTCCATCTCCAATGAATATGGTTCCTAAGTATTTGAATTCTTCTACTTGGTTGATTGTAGTGCCATTGACGTTTAGTTTATTTTCTTCCTATAGCCTATACATTACTTTGTTTTTAGTGTTATTGATTTTCATATCATGATTCATACCATTTTGTCTCAATGTGTCAATATGCTTTTGTTAGTTTTGTTATATTTGGTGTATCAGAATTTGATTATCTGCAAAAAGCAGTTAATTTATTTCATCATTATCTGAATTTGTCAAGAAATTCATTACCAAAAATAACTCTTGAGTTATTTTATCTATATATGTAATAATGAGTAGTAGTACAGTTTTTTAACTTGCTTTAATTGATGTTTGGGGTCAAGGCGCATTCATAGGGACAACATTGTGCCATGTTTAGTGAGCTGGCACTAATCAGGATCCTACCTCATCTCCACGTGGTGACCCTGGAAACAGAAAGAGTATCCTGTATGGCCAAGCTGGTAGGGATCGAGGGAGAGCTCCTCTGGTAAAGTAGTGATGCAGATACAGTTACGTTTGATGAGGTCTGCTCGCAACACAGACTAGCAGAATCTCAGAGTGATTGTTTCTTCCCGTCTCTCACGGCAGATAAGAAAAGCTGAATAAGTAAAAACGAATTTACCAGTTCTCGGCAAGAATCGTCTGAAAAGATACAACATGTCGTGGCAACATAAGGAAAGATTGCAGTAAACTCCGTATCAGAGGCCATACACAGAAACATTTACTGGGTAAAGTTGGCGAGCGCAAATCTTAAAGTTGCGTTCTAGTGCCTAACGAAACTGTCCTCCCTGGGACAACCAGACAACGTACTGTTGCCTTAACAACTAACATTCCAGGAAGGACTGGAGTAGGTGATGTTGGCGAGCGGAAAATTTTCAGTTGCCTTGCTAGCGCCGACTGAAACGACCATCTAAAATATCTGTATGCAGCTCCAGTCCAGTATTTCTCGAGACTAGGGAAAATGCAGAGAACAAACTGCAAATTGCCAAGTGCCGGTACGTGACACGAAACGGTTGAGAATACACCTATTCAAGAATAAGCTCAACGTGGATAGAAAAATAATGCCGATAATGCAGAGGGTTGACCGGAACAAACCCAAACATTTGCGAAGGCGATAGTTTTGGACGGCGATCATCATATTCTAGTAATATGACGTCCAAGTGGCAAATCCATCCGTCCCACAGTTCTAGGGAATAAAACCCTAATAAATAAAAAGCTGGCAAGAGATCGGATGTGCTGGCCTAGTCACCATAGGCGAATAACTTGAAACAACGCAAAATCGTTCTTATGCTCAGATCATATACAAATCACAAAGAGTGGTTAAATAAATGGTTGATATGGAGCGATCGCAGAAGAAGAAGCAATGATGATTGTACATGGAAATATTGGTAGTAATTCGGTTCATAGTCTCCAATGCTGTTCCTTTCACTGGTTAGCTATTTTACTGATTTGATCGATATATGTGATGAACAACAACGGTGATAGTACGTATCTTTGTCTTACTCCAAACCAAACGTGGAACTTTTCTGATGGAACTATGTTTGTTCTAACTGTACACTGGCTGTTTATATAGAAGCTCTTGCATAGATTCGCAAGTGATCATTAACTCCATAGTATGACAATATTTTCACCGTTTGTCTATCTACGGGTCAAGCGCTTTTTCCTGAACCATGATCGCAACTTGTAGGTATTTATCGGATTTGAGTACCCTTTCCACTAACTGTCTGATGGTGAATATTGCGTCAGTATGAACTGGTTATGTCTGTGGTAGATTACAGGCTCGGCATTCTCATGATATCAAGATAACGTTGTGAACAACTCGAACAAGGGTAATTAAATGTTTAGTCTGTGTGTTTGATTAAGTGTGTGTCTTTCTTGTATTTATATATGCATTTCAAAAATGGGATTTAAAGGTGAAGGATTGACTATATCAGACTTCTTGTATGGCTTGATCACTCTCCGCAGAAATAGGATGTAATCTGTCGAGAGTATGGCACAAACTCCGTAAACAATCATTAGGGATCTCAGAGAAAAAATGCACTCTATTTATCTATTCTCTAATCCTGTTTTGCATTTCAGCTTCAGGTAAAAAAAAAGAAACATCTGGAGCGAGCCTCTCTATGCGCCTTATCTTTCTTTCTCTTCCCAGTCCTGATTTGTCTCACAGCTTCAGGGTAAGAAGAGATTTATAGAACAGGTTTTTGTGCGCAGTTCATAAACATTGTCCTTCATCTTATTCATTGCGCCTTAAGTCTCTCGCAAGTGTGCAATTTAGTGAAGTGGAGCCAAGTTTTCTTCAGTCTTCTGTCAATCATCAGATCACAGCACCAGTATCAGATGTCATAGATAAAGACTATTCAGTTTGTTGTGAGGTTGGATGAATAAGGACATTGTTTTACTGCAGTTTTCCCTTATATAGATGGAGACTACTAGTGTGTTACCAGATGTCATAGTTGGAGACTAGTCGGTTTGTTGTGAGGTTGGTTGAATAATGACAACATGAAACAATCTACAACAAAGTTTACAAACATCTCTAAAGATATAAATGTCTAAAGAAATGTCTATCAACTGCTTGAAAATGAATAATAAAACTCTCAATTATCATTTACAATTAATTTGTAAAATTTATTTACAATATCAACATCCATGTCTTCAATACACAGCTCTCCATAATTTATCAACATTTACAAGTGAAATGAATAGAGAACTAGAAAAATTAATAAGTGAAATATAGAACTGGAAAAATCAAGTGAAATGAATCTATATCTTCTTTGTGTTCTGTTTGACATATAAGACTTTCACAAGAGATTGTCAATGTTGTCTCTGGATGAATTTTGTTTCTGCTTTTACACCCACTTTAGACTTGCTATCATTTCTGATTTTGTGTTGAAGTCGGCCAGAAGGAGAACCAGAAACCATAGAATCACACATTTAACATCGCTGGCTCCCCTGTTCTGAATGGTTGCTCCTGTTGACCAGATTTCCACTCTCATGCTGATAAAATTAGGGCAGTCTTGTAGGATGTGTTTTGATGACTGCTAGAGATGCAGAGAGCGGAGTCCTAGAGACACATTCGGGGGAAGGTGTGCACTAAAACTCTAATTTCCCATTTTTAAATCTGACAACTTGTGGTCTGCTCGTTTCTACTTACTTTATGTATGCTGTTGTGCTCTGGCTTGTATCATTCATTTATTTTTCTCCACTTCCTTTTTTTTGGAACGTTTCAGTAGTATCTTTGCTTCTGTAAAACTTTGTGTTGGGTGGAACTGAGCTAGGCTCTCTCTAGCCTTGCTAGCTCTATGTCTTTTCATTTCCTGTGATACCAAATAGCTGATATTCACTAGAAAACTATTAGTTTTGTAGGCTGATATTACATAACAGAACATCAAAATGTAAATGAATTAAATGAGTATGTATGCTCATAGAAGTTTCTGTAAGAATGCAAGACGTTGTAGAAGATTACATACATTGGAGCATTAAAAAGCAAATTGAGTAAGGCACAAATTTAATACCACTGGAAATCGGCATCAGAACCAAGATTAATATATACTTCAATTGTATGCTATCAACACACACATATATTTTCAGTTGCAACATATGGGTGTGAAACATGGAGATTTAAGAAAGCAGTGGAAAACGTGTGCTTTTGAATATAACTGTTACAGAAGAGTCCTCTGTATATCATGGATAGAGAAGAGAACAAATAGATCTGTCCAGAAAAAAACTGGGTGATACTACAAATAAAGAGAAAATTGATGTATTTGGGATATTTAAAAAGACAAAGGGTTGGACAAGACCATTATGGCAGTAGGCATCCTGACAAAGAGGAAAACCATGCAGAAGATGTGTTCAGGATGTAACTGATGATTTGAACATGATGGCTGCAGATTTGGCAAATGAGAGAGAGAAATTTTGAAAGTCTGTGAAATTTTGAAAGTCTGTTATTGTGGCAAAGTTCTGATCCGGAGAAGCTATTTGATGATGATGAACTGTCAACTTTTCTATACTGATCAGAATGCTAGAGAATGACAGAACAAGATATGCCCAAATTCTCCCCCTTCCATGCAACTTATCTGCAAAAGATCTTATAGGTGTTCTGATCAAGAACTATCTCTAACCAAGAACTGCTACACAATATCAGCAAGAAAATATGAGCATAATCATCCAAAAGAGATGCTGAAGATGGTTCTGACATTTCCAAAACCAACTGGAGGAGAACAGCACAACAGGAACTGACAGAAATAAATATGATGGATCATAGTATAGAAGACTGCCCTCAGTGGTTACCGGGCCCAAATTGGGGTGTAAAGAATAGAACCACTGTTACCTGACACGCATGTCGTAAGAGGCAACTAAGGAGGTGGGGCTAGCTACCACAGCCGTAAAAACACTAGATGGCTACAGAACTGAGAGAGAACCAAGTAAACGCTGGCTGAAACCGGATACATCACCGTAGGATAAGCACTAGAGCTCCAAATGGTGCTAAAGATGTGACGTAAAACACACCAATGCTAAGGCTGCATGAATCAGATTTCCATATGAATAGAATTTATGGGGAAATCTGGCACATAGGTCTGGGCGGTGATAGTGAGATACTATAGAAGATGATCAAGTACAGATAAGCACAGCGTGAATTTGCCCCTGCTCTAAATGCAAATGGTGTCACACACAGGCTATAGAGAGAGAGGACATTTAATGATGAGGTTCAGGGTTGCATACTACATTACAAGAAGCATCTTGAAACTGTCTTTCTTTTAACAAATGTTCTTTAATTTTGTAGACTGAAGTTATTTGTTGCTCTGATATGAAGCTTCTCCGCTCCATCCCATGAATGAGATCTTCTGCCAGGCTTATCATTCTATCAACAGACATTATTATGTCTTCGGCCGCCACTTTGTCTTCACTGAGATCATTGTCATTATCTGGAATTTCATTTTTAACAAAAGAACACATTTCACTGTCCGTAAATGAAGCTACTGGTGCATCATTATCAGCTCTGATGTAATCATGTATCATATCATCATTCAGTAATTGGGCTTCTGGACACGGCAAACATTTTGCATAATCCATCAACTCTGCTACAATTTGTTTTTCCTTAATTAACCTTAAACCAATAAAGTCTGGCTTATGTTCCATACCCTCATCCATAAATAAAGATGACGGCCACAAATGATACCATCCATGCGTTAATGTCTCTGCATCAACCTTGTTCCATGCTTCTGCAATGCTCCAAATTGCATCTCTGATGTTAAAGTTAGATTGAAATTCCTTAGCTGTGACACCGGTACCACACTCCACCAGCATTTTACGTAAGAATTCAGCTTTATAAAATAATTTCAGTGAACTCAAAACTCCCTGATTTAGAGGTTGAACCCAGGATGGACAGTTGGGTGGTAAGTGAACAGCGAATACATTATCTTTGGTAAGGGTATCTACGCTAGGATTTGCAGAACAGTTGTCTAAAATTAACATAATTTTTGCCTCATTGGATAGTCCTGCTGATTGACAATGTGCCCTAGCCTCATGAACAAAATGAGTTTCGAACCACTCTTGGAAAATTGATTTGGTAATCCAAGCTTGCTCATTATCTGTATGGATGACAGGAAAAATGTTGACGTCTTTCAGCAAATGTGAATCTTTACTTTTACTAACAACAAGTAATCTTGTTTTGTGTGTTCCTGCAGCATTGGAACACACAAGCACAGTTAATCTCTCTTCAAAGTCTTCATTTGATGTGGATCTTTGTGGTGCCGACACTATCTTTTGTGGAATATAATTCCAAAATAAAGAAGTTGCACTAACATTATATACCTGCTCTGCTGAAAGTTGCTCATCAGCAACAAGTTGTTTGAACTCATCCACAAAAGTTGCAGAAGATTTGTGAAATGACCATATATTTTCACTATTTGAATTTGCAGCTGAAATATGAAGTCCATGACGTTCCTTAAATTTCCCATACCAATCTGATGAATATTCACATGGAGCTGTAATACCTAACTGTTCATGGAATATTTTTGCCTGTGTCATGATAAGGGTAGGAGTCAGTGGTAAATTCTCACTGCAACGTTGCTGTATCCACTGCACCAATATATTATCTACTGAAACATTGTTTCCAGGATGAAAAGTTTCTATTGCTGCTATTAACTGTTGTACGTTGCTATCCCTATAAAAAACCAGCAGGTTATCTTTTTGTTTCTTCAAATCATACATGGTAGTTAACCCAACACATAACCCTTCACACAATTTTTTAACTGTCTCACCGTTATCTAGTCGTTCTAGTATTTCTATGTTGCGCTTCAGACTAAGTGATAAATGCTTTCTTTTATTCTTAACACTCTTTGTTGATTGATTCATTGTTAACAATGCCAACTTTTCCTTATACTGCTTTCTAATTAGTACAATCTTCCGCTGTAATCTAGTACATCGACTCCTCATAAGTCTAAATGTCCTCTTCGTGTTCACACAGCTTTCACATTTGCAGCTGCATCTTAACTTCATAGGAGATGGTGACCTCACAGGTGTAACTAAAACAGATTCTTTGGACATATTAGGTTGTACAGCAGCGGTAACAATAACAGAACTCTGGTGTTTAAATGGGATTACAAATGGCTCTTGGTAGAGTTCCATAAGGAATGTCCACTGCGTTCTTAAGCTATTGTTTTTTAATCTTATCAGTTTGTCAAAGCGTGCAATAGAAGTTGTAAGACAATTTTCGTTGACATACTTATCAGTTTCTGTTGCAAGTGCAACACTAGATACCTTCTTTACCACCTCAGAAATAGCAGGTCTGCAACGATCCAACAGCAGCTGTGCTACGTACCCTTTCTTAACTGGATACACTGCTTCAAACTGCGTCAAATATGACCTCAGATCTTCAATAGTCTTCCTGCTATTCATGGTCCAAGTTAAATCAATTAAAAAATGATAAAATCAGTGAATCTGCAGACATAAAAACACATTGTTCTATTTAGTTAGTACTTTCGAATTAGAAATAAGTTAATCAGTTTTTAAAAAATTCACAGACGGCGACGCCGAGTGTTAACAGTAATGTTTAATAATTAAATTATAATGAGATTACAGATTAACAATCTTGTAAATAATTGCTTTAAACATTAGAACACAATGACAAATATGTTGTACCTTATTTACACTCTTGCAGTTAAATAAGTTAATACATACTACTAATTAATATAGACAGAATCATGTTAGTTATTTAATATTTTTTTTTTTTAATGGCGGATGCGCGAGGGTCATGATGCCAATTACGCATAACTCATAGCTCACAAAAAATTGAGTTACAATAACACTGAATAATACACTGTGGCTCCAAAGTTCATACACACAGATGCTAAATTCAAATATGATGTCTATTTTATGTATGGTACATATAAAGTATAAAATAATTGCACGTAAACTCACTAAAAGCTGTTCATTAGCTTGTAGAAAGATAACCAGAAAATATTTTCTTCCAACTCTCAAACGAAAATTTGAAGAAAGGATTTGTCCCCAATTTTACATTTAGACTTTTCGAAGTGCGTTGTTCCGCCGAAATTCTTGCGCAATAAGCACGTCTCTTAAAAAATCGTATTCCCTTAGTAAAATTCCGTGATATTTTGATTTAGTATAACTTTCTTAAAACACCTGGCCAGCCACCAAGTGAAGTTTGAAACAGGGTTGCCAACGTGGCTTTTTTAAAGCCAGAAACAAAATATTTGGCCTTTTTTAAAAGTGGTTGGTTTAAAAAATGTTTGGCTTTTTGGCTGAATTTTGGCTTTTTTTCCTATGCAAACTTTTTTTCTAAAAGTGTGTGTAATTCTTAAGAGCAAATTGGGAAAATATACTTAATATAGGTTTTTTATTGGTTTTGGTTGGTATAAAAAAATATGTTTAGTACGAAAAGATTATGAAAGATTATGGAAAGTTAGTTCACTTCCTACTTTGATCTTTTTTCCGCTTCGGATTATGCACTGCAGTCCTGTTATCTGTTTTTATTTGTGTGTAATTTCGCACGGAATCTAAATATGGCGACAAAAAAAATGGAAATATTCTTATGACAGTAGTCGCAAATATAATACCAATTTGGAAAAGACTTTTATATAGGTGAAAAGATCTTCTGATGGATCACAAAATGCGTTTTGTAAATTATGCCGTTGTGCCTACAGCCTGTAGCCTCGCTGCACATGAAAAATCAGAAAAACAAAGACAGAGAACTCCATCAACAGGACAGAATACACTTCAAGTGGAGAATTCCCCTAGACAAAATTATGATACGGTTAAGGCAGCAGAACTTCAAGTGTCTATATATGTGGCCTGTCACTGTGTCATCCGTTCTGTCGACCATCTTAGTGAAATAATGATAGGTCGTGGACAAGGGAGCACTTTAGAGCACATAAAGTTGCACAGAACAAAATGTTCTTGTTTAATAAAAAACATCTCACCATCAATGAAAGATGATGTCATTGTTGACTTAAAGTACAAGAAATACGCTATAATTATAGATGAATCTACTGACATTTCAACACAAAAGAACTTGTATATTTTGGTTCGATATTTGAGTGATAGGACAAATGAAATTTCAACTGGATGTCTAGCTTTAGTTCCGGTGCAAGGGCTACAGGAAAAAATATTTACTTTGATAGAAGACGAAATTACAAGGTATGGTCAGAGTGTTAGAAACTGCATTGGTTTTGCATCGGATGGTGCGTCTAACATGGTTGGTTGTAGCAACTCTGTGTGGGGTAGGTTGAAAGAGGCGTCCCCTCACTGTGTGTATCTCAAGTGTATCAACCATTCACTCGCATTGTGCATTCAACATACAGTATATAAACTATCATCAAATATTGGATTTTTACTGTCAGAAATACCACACTGGTGTCGCCACAGCGAGTTGAGAATAGAAGCGTTCAAAGAGTTGTTTAATGTTATAAACGTATCAGCAGAATTTGATGTTGCTCGAACTGCTCCTCTTCCATTTGAAAAGCTGTCGTCTACGAGATGGCTTGACCGAGTAAAAGCTATGTTTAATATTCTGATGAACTGGGAAGAGCTGAAGACTTTCTTTACTTCTGAAGAGTTAAGTCATGGAAAGATGGACACTAAATATAAAGCGTGATTGTTAAAAGAAATGTCAGACTATAAGAATTATTTGTTCTTTGAGTTTGCAACACCTGTTGTGCAAGAATTTGAGTATGTTTTAACAAACTAAGGCTGATCCTCATCACTTGTGCCAAGAATTGTTCTTAGATCATAAAAGTCTTTGAAACAGGCTCTATACTCAGTCGACAAAAAAAAAGGTACAACCCATCTTGATTTTGGAGCCAAATCCAAAAAAAATGTGATGAGTTTATATAACAAAATAATAGTCCACATGCTCGTCAAGAAATAGAATATGTAAAAGCAAAGTGTATGGCTATGTTATAGGAAGCTCTACACCAAATTACTCGTCTTCCCCTTGCCAGAGATACATTTCAGTGCTTGTCAAAACTGAGCCCTATGATAATTTTAAACTAAGCATCAAGGCCTGTTTTTGCAGAACTACTATTTATGTACATTGCGATGAGAAAACATCAGTGCAATAGAAGAACAATACAGAAAAATAATCTGTATTGATTGGAAAGAAGAAGTCCAATTTAAGAAAGATGGATTTTTACCAGTGAAACTTTTTGAATTAGTGTTCTTCAACACGAGTCATTAAAGAACTTGCCACCATTGCTCTGACTTGCTTAATAACTCAGTTAGTAATGCTATAATTGAGAGGGTGTTCTCTCTGTATCATCAGTCAAAACAAAAGCTAGAAATAGAACGCAGCTGCAGCTTCTTGAGGCTATAGTGAGAATAAGAACAGAACTGACAAATGTTGCAAGGATGTTACTACCTCACCTAATATGGTAAAGAGCGTATCTACTGATAAAGTGTATGGTGCTGGTTTCAGTGGTGAGAATAGTGTGATGACCTTGATTTGGAGCTCTTCTTATGATATTGGTGAATATAAAATAGCACTGTTTTTCCTCCTGGCTTTTTCCGGCAGTGTTTGGCTTTTTCTCAATTTTTAGTTGGCAACCCTGGTTTGAAAGGGCATCCATTTCTAGACACGCTGTAGACGGTTTGTGCTAATTGTCAATTTTTTTCATTTTGAACTCTATAAGGTAAGTTTACCACCTCTATCTATCTTTACGTTTTTATGGTGTTTTTTTATAAATATAATTATAATATTTGAGTTCAGCAACATTGAAATTTGGAGGTACAGTCAGACGACAATCATATCATCAAAATACCTTTATTCAGAGTACATATCATTTTCCGGACTATGTGACTTTCGCCACTTTCACTTTCGGCGTACTAGTTTAGTTTCGCCATTTTTGTTTATTTTTTAAATGCTGATGTCTTGTCCTATTTTGACTTACACTAGCTAGCAATTTGAATTAGTTTCTAACTCACTGCACTCACGAGTCACTGATAATACCGTAATTTAATACGATAATAATACACATATTATTATAACAAATTGTATTTTAAATGATGCATAATAAAATAAATAGTAATAAAAATCTTTTTCTTAAATTTCAATTTACTAGTACTAAATACTAGTTCATATATAAATATATAATATAACATAATTGGTTATTGGTTACTAAACTGACGTCATTGTACTCCGGGCAGACCCATAGGTGCTCAGTCTCCCCAACAGATATCGAAGAGTATGCATACTGATGGTTCCTGTGACTCGCTGATTAAACACACCTCTCACTCTGCCTCTCAGGCATCCAGTTCGACTTGAACAACGGGTAACTCCAAACTGCTTAAATCGCTTGATCGATTCAACATCGATTTTAGTGTCCCTCATCCAACAGAGAGTCGCGAAGAGACCGAAGAATATCCCCTTATCCATCTTCAACTCCCCAACAATCGATGCTGTTGATGCAAGCCTGTCCGCTCTCTCATTACCATAAACACCCGCATGCCCAGGACAGTATATCCACGTAAGCCGCTGGAGGTTAGAAACTTCTATAGACGACATCCACTCATACCGAAACCTGCCCTTCTGGATCTTGTGAAGCATCGACTGAGAGTCAGATACAACAACTGCCCCAGTAAATGAAGTCCCAGAAATCCAATGGAGGGCAGCAGTAACGGCCTCAACCTCCATCCTCATACTAGAAGTAGTTGTCCTGTATGCCCCACTTCGCTCTGCAACAACCCTACCATGCGCATTAGCCAAGAAACCCCAGCCGGATTTCTCACCACGTTGAACCGACCCATCGGTATATACAACAACATCATCATCCCTTGCATTATCTTCTATCAGCTGCTTAACTGCAAGATCAGCTTTCATGTTGCCCCAATCTCTACATTCTCTTCCAAGAGTAATGATAACGTTAAGATAGTTCATCATGCTACCATCTGTTGGGATCCATTCTTCCCCTTTCGGTAGAGTCGCAACCATAGTCACATGGCTAATTGTTCTCTCAGCCTGGGCCATCCACGACATGCCACGCTTGATTCTCGTGCCCTTAACATCATTAGTGTTCTTGTGAAGTGGATGTCTCTTATCCGAAGTAACCCGCATATATGCCTTGGTTTGGGCGATTGCATGACGGGAGCATAGTGACAGAAGGCCAAGCATATATCTCATCTTCACAATGGGGGTATCTCTAGTGCAGCCCAGAACTATACGCATACCTTCATTCTGAACCCGTTCGAGTCGTTCACATTGTGATCTTGATATCGTAAGAATTCCGAGTCCGTAATTTACCACTGACATTACCAGTCGATCGAACAAAATGACAAGTCTCTGCTCAAGGTGTGCGTCCACCATAACTTTGAGAGCCGCAAGACCACGCTTGCGCCGTTGTATCGTCTGTTCAATATGGTGTTTGAAAGATAGAATACGATCAAAGGTTATTCCAAGATAGCGCAACCTGTCTCTGCGCTCGATGGTATGTTCATCAAAGATTACACAGGGTAGGTCAGCCTTGACGATGTGATTATTCAACGAGCACCACAACATATACGCTTTTTCAGGATTCTCCTTTGACATTTGCAGATGATATCTTAATATATAACATAATTAATGAAGTTAATCATGTACAGTACTATTTTATAGTTTAAGTACGAGAATTGTATAGGGACTTTGACATCTAAGCTTTTTCGAAGTTATTGTACCGACGAAATTCTTGCGCATGCGCAATAAGTCTGCCTCCTAAGAATCGTATCCCGACAAAAATTCCGTGATATTTTGATTTAGTATAACTTTCTAAAGAAACCTGGCCAACAACCAAGTGGGGGGTTTGAAGCGTCATCCATTTCAATCCATTTTGTTCCTATTATAATTATTATATTTGTGTTCATCAACCTGTTTTACATAAGTGTGTGAAATTTGGAGCCTGCTAAAGAACCCAAACATATCAAAATACATTTATTCAGGTTACATGTTAGTTTACGGACTTTGCAACTTTCGGCTAGTTTCCCGAGTTTCCACAGTTTCGCCATTTTGGTATATTATTTAAATGCCGATGTCTAGTCCTATTTTGACTCTCACTTACACTAGCTAGCAATTTGAATTCGTTTTTAAACTCGCTGCACTCACTAGTCACTGATAATACGATAATACTTACACATATAGCAAATAGTATTTTAAATGCTGCATAATAATAATGATCAAAATCTGTTTCTTAAATTTCAATTTACTAGTTCATATAATTTATATATATAAAATTATGTATACTATGTTACTGACTAATTAGAATTAATAATTTAATAGCCCTTGCTCTTCTTAGTTTAAGAGAGTTGTATGAAGTTTAGTATTCAGTATTAGATATACCAATTTTAATGCAATGTAATTATTATAATTATGTCATTTCTTTAATTGCAGATTCATCTTCAAAAACTAAATCATAAAATATGGAAGATCTGAGGGAACATTTGGCAAACTTTGTACCAGAGTATCCTGTCAAAAAAGGATATGTGGCAAAGCTGCTCATGGATAGATGTAGACCCACTGTTACGGATGTGGTTAAGAATGTCAAAACATTAGTAGTGGGTGCCATACACATAGAAAAGGACAAGTGTATCGATGACATGGCTCTTAAAAATAATGCTGCACGTTTAGACAAATTGTTGCGAGAAAAGAGCAAGTCTTTGAGTCGACACTGGTTGTCCATCGTGGCTCTTTGTCAGGAGATATTTCCTGTAAAATTTAAGAATGTGTCTAGTTCGCTTTTGTTGCAACCAGTAATTTCAATGTCTAATGAGTTGCAATATGTTTCAGGTACACCTGTTAGGTCACCATCTCCTATGAAGTTAAGATGCAGCTGCAAATGTGAAAGCTGCGCGAACACGAAGCGGACATTTAGACTTATGAGAAGTCGGTGTACTAGATTACAGCGGAAGATAGCACTAATTAGAAAGCAGTATAAGGAAAAGTTGGCATTGTTAACAATGAATCAATCAACAAAAAGTGTTAAGAATAAAAGGAAGCATTTATCACTTAGTCTGAAGCGCAACATAGAAATACTAGAACGACTAGATAACGGTGAGACAGTTAAAAAATTGTGTGAAGAGTATGGTGTTGGGTTAACTACCATGTATGATTTGAAGAAACACAAAGATAACCTGCTGGTATTTTATAGGGATAGAAACGTTCAACAGTTAATTTCAGCAATAGAAACTTTTCATCCTGGAAACAATGTTTCAGTAGATAATATATTGATGCAGTGGATACAGCAACGTTGCAGTGAGAATTTACCACTGACTCCTACCCTTATCATGACACAGGCAAAAATATTCCATGAACAGTTAGGTATTACAGCTCCATGTGAATATTCATCAGATTGGTATGGGAAATTTAAGGAACATCATGGGCTGCATATTTCAGATGCAAATTCAAATAGTGAAAATATATTGTCATTTCACAAATCTTCTGCAACTTATGTGGATGAGTTCAAACAACTTGTTGCTGATGAGCAGCTTTCAGCAGAGCAGATGTATAATGTTAGTGCAACTTCTTTATTTTGGAAGTATATTCCACAAAAGATAGTGTCGGCACCACAAAGATCCACATCAAATGAAGACTTTGAAGAGAGATTAACTGTGCTTGTGTGTTCCAATGCTGCAGGAACACACAAAACAAGGTTACTTGTTGTTAGTAAAAGTAAAGATTCACATTTGCTGAAAGACGTCAACATTTTTCCTGTCATCCATGCAGATAATGAGCAAGCTTGGATTACCAAATCAATTTTCCAAGAGTGGTTTGAAAATCATTTTGTTCATGAGACTAGGGCACATTGTCGATCAGCAGGCTATCAATGGGGCACAAATTATGTTAATTTTAGACAACTGTTCTGTATATTCTAGAGTAGATACCCTTACCAAAGATAATGTATTCGCTGTTCACTTACCACCCAACTGTCCATCCTGGGTTCAACCTCTAAATCAGGGAGTTTTGAGTTCACTGAAATTATTTTATAAAGCTGAATTCTTACGTAAAATGCTGTTTGACTGTGGTAGCAGTGTCACAGCTAAGGAATTTCAATCTAACTTTAACATCAGAGATGCAATTTGGAGCATTGCAGAAGCATGGAACAAGGTTGATGCAGAGACATTAATGCATGGATGGTATCATTTGTGGCCGTCATCTTTGTTTATGGATGATGGTATGGAACATAAGCCAGACTTTATTGGGTTAAGGTTAATTAAGGAAAAACAAATTGTAGCAGAGTTGATGGATTATGCAAAATGTCTGCCCTGTCCAGAAGCCAAGTTACTGAATGACGATATGATACAAGATTACATCAGAGCTGATAATGATGTACCAGTAGCTTCATTTACGGACAGTGAAATGTGTTCTTTTGTTAAAAATGAAATTCCAGATAATGACAATGATCTCAGTGAAGACAATGACGGGCTGAAGACATAATAATGTCTGTTGATAGAATGATAAGACTGACAGATGATCTCATTCATGGGATGGAGCAGAGAAGCTTCATATCAGAGCAACAAATAACTTCAGTCTACAAAATTAAAGAACATTTGTTAAAAGAAAGACAGTTTCAAGATGCTTCTTGTAATGTAGTATGCAACCCTGAACCTCATCATTCAATTTTCCCTCTCTCGCTCGCTCTATAGCCTGTGACAACGTTTACGTTTAGGGCAGCAACAAATGCATGCCATTCCTCTCTGTTCTTGGCCGTCCTCTTTAGTATGATCAATCAGATTTATTTCTGTCAGTTCCTGTTGTACTGTTCTCCTCCAGTTGGTTTTTGGGCATATCAGAACCATCTCCAGCATCTCTTTTGGATGATGATGCTTATATTCTCTTGCTGACATTGTGTAAAACACTAATCACAAAGTACTGTAGTTTTACAAATTACAAAAACAATGACAAAATACAGCAACGTTTGACCAACAAGGCCTTTATCAAGCAAACGAACAACAGGAGTGACAAATTTAAGAAAACAAATGGACTGCCAAATACAAACGTTTCTAATGAAAATCTGGCTACAGTACTTTGTGATTACGTGTTTTGCCAATCAAATAGTTTTACTGCAGTCTCATTATTTTGTGAATATTTTGACATTGTGTAAGCAGTTCTTGGTCAGAACACCCAAAGGTCTTTTGCAGACAAGTTGCATGGAAGGTGGAGAGTTTGGACATGTCTTGTTCTGTCATTTCCATCTGTAGAGAAAAGTTAATAGCACACATACTTATCAAATTGCTTGTCCTCAGCATAACTTTGCCACAATAACAGATTTTAGAAATTTCTTTCTCCCATAGGCCAGATCTGTAGCTGTCATGTTCCAATCACCACTTACATGCTGAATCTATCTTCCCCCATTTCTTTCCTCTTTGCCAGGATGCCTCATTCCAAAATTGTATTCTCCAACCCGTTGTGTCTTTTCGATTGCTTTTCTTTCTTTTGTCCTTCTCTGCTTTTTTGCCGCTAGGCGTAGCAGGTTTAACTGATGATCGGTTTCCGAGATAATGCACGCTAGGTCTCTTGATATGGTGTGGGTTTTAAGATGTCTGTAACTCCATCAACCCATCTTTTTCTTGGTCTGCCCTTTCATCTTGATGATTCCATTTTCAGGTTGTACGCTCTTGCAACTGGTGTATTGGGTTCATTCTGACCAAATGGCCAAACCATTTGAGTCTCTGTTTTTCAATAAATCTAATAGCAGGTATTGTTCTGACTGTTCTTCTAATTTCCTTTCTTATATGGTCTCTTCTTGTTTTATTTACTGCTTTCCTCAGGCATCTCATTTCGCATGTGGTAATTTTCCTTTCTTGTTCTTTTGTCAGTGCCCATGTTTGGCTCTGGTAGCACAGTGTTAGTATAAAGATTGAATTTATAATCTGTCTTTTAGTCACTACTGGAATAGCTGGGTGTTTCAAAATTGGGATAAGCTGGTATGTAATGTTGTTGGCTTGCTGGATTCTAGTTTCGATCTCTCTGTCCAGTCTACTATCAGATGTGAAGATACTTCCAGGTATTTGAATTCTCTCACCTGCTTTAACGTTTGGTCATTTATTTGTATGTTGATATCTTTATGTTCTCTGCTTATAGTCATGACTTCTGTCTTTTGAATGTTGATCTTCATGTTGTATTTGAGGCAGCTATTGTTGAGTAAGTTTATGTGTTCTTGAAGCTGTTCAATATTATTATGGAATAAACACTGGTCGTCAGCAAAGAGCAGTTCATTTTGTTTTAAATACCCAGTTCAATTGCTTTTAAATACCAAAATACTCAATTTCTTATTTAGTTTCAGCAAGTTTTTCTTTGATTTTGAGTTATTTCTGGATATATCTTTTTGCTCTTTATTCTGCCCATGATTTTATATGGAGAACTGTTCTGCTGCACTTATAATCAAAAGCACATGTGTTTTTCCATTGCCTTCTTAAATGTCCATGTTTCACACCCATGTATTGCACTGAAAATATTCATTCATGTTGATAGGACATAAATGCAGTATATATTAATCTTGGTTCTGATGCTGATTTCCCTTTGTGCCTTACTCAAGTCTGCTTTTTAATGTTCCAATGTATGTAATCTTCTACAACGTCTTGCGTTCTTACAGTAACTTCTATGAGCACACATACTCATTTAATTCATTTACATGTTGATGTTCAATTATGGGACAGGAAAACTATATAGATAGATTTATTTCTATTATTGATTTTTCTAGGTCTCTGAAACAATTCAGAAAAATGATGTTGAGAAAAAGAAACTGAAGATGCAATCCAGAGTACGACAGTACCAATACACTAAACAGAAAAGTGCAGACCACAGTCTTCAGACTTAGAACGGGACACTGCGATCTTAGAGCATACCTCCCTAGAATGTACCTCAGGGACTCTGCTGCCTGCACCTGTGGAGTACCAAAGGAGTCCCCAGAGCACATCCTGAGCAGTGTGAGAATGGAAATCTGGCCAACAGAAACACTTCAAAACAAACTATGGGGACCGGGTGAAGATCTCAAGTGCACCACCCTGTTTATGACACATACTGGAGTAGTCTCATAGCAGAAATTGATTGCAGAATATTTTTCTAGTTATCTTTTTTTTTTCTGTTTGTTATTTATTTCACTTGTAAATGTTGACAAATGATAGAAATCTGTGTATTGAAGACCTGGATGTTGATATTGTAAATAGATGTTACAAAAATTAATTGTAAATGATAATTGAGAGTGTTGTTATTCATTTTCAAGCAGTTGATGGACATTTCTCTAGACATGAGAAATAGAGATAAAGAATAAATATATCTTTAGAGATGCTTATAAACTTTGTTGTAGATTGTTTCATGTTCTTATTCAACAAACTGAGCAATCTCCATCTATGACATCTGATAAAAAGTCTCCATCAATGACATCTGTTAACACCCTACTAGTCTCCTTCTATGACATCTAGTAACACCCTACTAGTCTCCTTCTATGACATCTGTTAACACCCTACTAGCCTCCATCTATGACATCTGTTAACACCCTACTTGCCTATATGACATCTGATAACACTCTACTAGTCTCCTTCTATGACATCTGGAAACAACCCTACTAGTCTCCTTCTATGACATCTAGTAACACCCTACTAGTCTCCTTCTATGACATCTAGTAACACCCTACTAGTCTCCTTCTATGACATCTGTTAACACCCTACTTGCCTATATCTATGACATCTGATAACACTCTACTAGTCTCCTTCTATGACATCTGGAAACAACCCTACTAGTCTCCATCTATGACATCTAGTAACACCCTACTAGCTCCTTCTATGACATCTGGTAACAACCTACTAGTCTCCTATGGCATTAGTTAACACCGTACTAGTCTCCATCTATGACATCTGGTAACACCTTACTAGTCTCATATGGCATTAGTTAACACCATACTAGTCTCCTATGGCATTAATTAACACAGTACTAGCCTCCATCTATGACATCTGGTAACACCCTACTAGTCTCCTTCTATGACATCTAGTAACACCCTACTAGTCTCCTATGGCATTAGTTAACACCGTACTAGTCTCCATCTATGACATCTAGTAGCACTCTACTAGCCTCCATCTATGTCATGTCTGATGATTGACAGAACTATGAAGAAAACCTTATTAAATTTCCCACTTGCGAGAGGCCTAATACATTAGGAATAAGATAACAGAAATCACAGTCAGCTAACCTAGACCGTACTCCACCTCTAAATGGTGGCTCCGATAATACACTGCAGTCTGACTAAGCAAGTATGGATCGAAGAAGAAAAGTAAACACAGTCCAAAATTACAGCGCTGAAAATAGATATGTCAGGCTGAAAGAAATTGGTGGTGTCAACAATCATGACCTGTTCAATCTTGTGACTTTTCTCTGCTTGTTCATTGTCCATGTTTCAAGTCTACAGAGTAATGAAGAATATAAAAAAATATGTGCGGTTTGTTAGTGCATTTTTCTCTCTGAGATCCCATAGAATTTTTACTGAGCTACAGAGTTTGTGCCATACTCTAAACAGATTGCATCCTATTTCTGCGGAGAGTGACCAAGCCATACAAGGAAGTCTGATATAGTCAATCCTTCACCTTTAGATCCCATTTTTGAAATGCATATATTAATACAAGAAAGACACACACTTAATCAAACACACAGTCTAAACATTTACATACCCTCGTTTGAATTGTTCACAAATTGATCTTGATATCGTAAGAAAGCTGAGTTTGTAATCTACCACGGACACAACTAGTTCATACTGCCGCAATATTCACCATCAGACAGTTAGTGGAAAGGGCACTCAAATCCGATAAATACCTACAAGTTGCGTTCGGTGTTCAGGAAAAAGTGGTCGACCCAGTAGATAGTAAAAGTTTTCGAAAATATTGTCAAACTATGGAGTTAATGACCACTCAGTCTATGCAAGATCTTCTATATAAACAGCCTGTGTACAGTTAGAACAAACACAGATCTATCAGAAAAGTTCCACGTTAGGTTTGAAGTAAGACAAGGATGCGTACTATCACCGTTGTTGTTCATCACATATATCGATCAAATCAGTAAAATAACTAACACCAGTGAAGGGAACAGGCGTGGAGACTGAAACAAATTTGCTTTTCGTCGACGATCAAACAATAAAGAACAGAAGAACAGCTACAACACATTAACAGACTCAGTTAACATGCAATGTCTACAACATGAGAATAAACATTGCCAAAACCGAAGTAATGACATTCGATAGAGAGGAAAGCAGTACTAAAATCTCCATCGACAAACATCAATTAAAGCAAGTTAAAGACTGTATTACTCTTTATCACATTTATAGATCAAATAACTACAGAGTCAAATTCAGATAGTATATATATACATGTATATTACTTACTTTACTTAATCCCGTCATGCCTAGTGACACATGGGGCTTCAGAAAGGACTTTCCATGCTCTCCTGTCCCGTGCAACCTTCAGCGCAGAGCCCCACGTCAGAGATGCGGTGTCCAGTTCCTCTTCCATCATGCGCTCCATGTTGTCCGTGGTCTGCCTTTCTTTCTCTTTCCTTCTGGTGTCCAAGTGAGGGCTACCCTTGCAGGCAATTCTTGTCTCATTCTCATAACATGTCCGAGCCATTTCTATCTTCTCTTTTTGAGTATGTCACATTGCCTCTTGTCTTGTATCTTGGAGTAGTTGGTTATTGGATATTTTTACTGGCCAAAAGATTCCCAAGATTCTGCGAAGACAAGAGTGGTGGAAAACTGACAGCCTGTTAGTATCTCCTTTGGTCATCCTCCAACATTCCGATCCGTTGAGCAAAACAATGCTTTTATAGAGTTTAAGCTTTGTGGTCCTATTGTAGATTTTGGACTTCCATACTGGTTTCATTCTGGCAAAAGCGGTTCTGGCCTTACTTAGACGTGATTTTATATCTTCCTCTGTGCCACCATTTAGTGTCAGTACGCTAACAAGATATGTAAACTGCTCAACCCTTTCCAGTGTTTCATTTTCTAACATTACTGGTTGTTGGATTTCACTGTTTGTCATAATTTTTGTTTTTCCTGTGTTTGTTTTGAGGCCTACTGTCTTTGCCGTGCTGTGAAGTATTGTACTTTTTTCTTGTATATGTTCATATTTGTGTGACACCAGGGCTATATCATCTGCAAAGTCCAGATCCTCAAGCATATCGAAAGGGGTCCATCTTATTCCTCTTGGTGCTTGTTTTATGGCATTTTTAGCACCCAGTCAATTGTAATACTAAACAAAAGAGAGGACATTACGCATCCCTGTCTTACACCAGATTTTACTGGGAATGTTTTGTTGGAATTCTTTAGGTTGCAGGAGAAATCTTTATAGAAGAGGGCTAGTATTGTCTTAGTATCTTCCATAGGCTGTCTCTGTGGACGCTGTCGAATGCCTTTTCAAAATCTATGAAGTTGATGTATATAGTCCTTTGCCACTCGCTACATTGTTCTAAAATGTTACGCAGAGTAAATATATGTTCATTTGTTCCTCTTCCTTTCCTAAATCCTGCTTGCTCCATTCGTAGACACTTATCTATTGCTTCTTGTATTCGCATTATGATAATTTTGCAGAATATCTTACTTGGGATTGAAAGCAACGTGATTCCTCTCCAGTTATTGCAATCTGTTAGATCTCCTTTCTTGGGGATTTTCACTACAGTACCCCTAGTCCAATCCTTAGGCAATTCTTCTTTCTCCCAGATATCAGCAAAGAGTGGCTCTAATATGTTTGCAGCTAAGATGGGATCGATCTTGAAAAGCTCTGCTGTCATTTCGTCATTTCCCGGTGCTTTGTTGTTTATCAGGGATCCAATAGCTTTTACTATTTCTTGCTTTATATATGTATATATATATAGAGAGAGAAATTAATGAAAATGTATATATGTCTGTCCCATTTTTTTCAAAATATCTGGACATCCTACGGAATTGAAATTTGGCAAGAGAGTAGCTTAATATGTAAAATTATGAAATCGAACTATTGGTTCGTTTCTATATTTAAATTTCGACTTAACGAAATGGTCATGAAGAGTTACAAACTGAAAAGGTGTATCCATGTTTTAACTTGCTGATGAAGTGTTAAAGCGATGATGAAGTCCCATGTTATGCAAATATTTGATGCTATTTATTGGTATTTCAACACGTATGGCTGAATGGATTATATGTTTGGCTCCCATGGTAGGCCAAGAATTTTATTTTATTTTTATTAACACATCTGGTCACTACTCGATCAGGTTGTAATCTAAATAAATTCAATTTGCAATTATTATTTGTCAACTTTCACTGCAGTTCTGTTGTATCAGGTTTCCCTTGCAATTGGAATGAGAGACATTTTAATATTATGTAGTCAACCGACAAAGTTTTCCCACCAAGCATGGAGAGAAAACATATTGTTGGGACGGGCATGTTTCTTTAATATGTTCAGGCTGGCACCGTTTGGGACTTTTAAGTTTCGGAAATGATACAATTTCGTAGATCTATCGAAACTAATGAAGTTAAAGATATGCGGTTGGAGAATGATAAGAAAAGAAAAATGAAGGCTAGAAACATGGAGACAGTGGAGGATAAATTAGTCATTAGGCTTGATTACAAGCGTCGGAGGAGTGTAAAGGCGGTAATGAGGAAACTAAAGAGGAACGACTTGGAAGATCAGCGGAAAAGGATAACAAATGTAACTTTAAAAGTGTTCAACATCACAACTAGATTTCAACTAAATTCCTGTGTGAAGAAAGGGTACCGCTGCTAATGATGAAATAAATGAATTGCTTTTCACAGCTAATCAGTATCTGATACACCAAAAATAACTAGACCTACAAAAACATATTGACACATTGAACCAAAATTGTATGAATCATGGCATAACAATCAATAACACTAAAACCGAAATAAAGTGTATAGAAAGAAAGCACAATAAACAAAACGGCAGTGTCATTTCAATCAACGGGGTCACAGGCGGACACAGGAGTCACAATAACAACGCTGGCAAGGGTCAGTGAACTGGCACTGATCAAGACCCTACCCCACCTCCACGTGGTGATACTGGATACAGAGGATCATGTCTGGCTAAGTGTGGGGAGAGCTACAGGTATAGGTAGTAGTCAGTGCCGGATTAGGCCAGCGCGGGGCCTGTAGCAAATTTTAGCGCGGGGCCCTAGGTTTTGTATGATAATAAATAATAAAACACAACTTTTACAAACAGACTTGTCTCGATTTAGACAATTAGCAAATTTAGAGATAATACTAGACAAATCAATTTCTATAAGTCAATTACATTCTATGTTTATTAAGGTGAGGTTATTTAGATGATCCTTAACTCACGTGTTCCTTAACTCACTTTTATACGCTTTAATGTTGAAATAGAACGTTCTCCGTTGCAGTTAGTAATCATTAAAGACAAGTAAATTCGTAAGACTATTTCTACATTTGGGAATAATCACAATATAGACGAGACTGCTGTAAAACTATTTCATTGGCAAAACACGTAATCACAAAGTACTGTAGTTTTACAAATTACACAAATAATGACAACATACAGCAATATTTCGACCAACAAGGCCTTTATCACAAACGAACAACAGGAGTGACGAATTTTTAAATCAATAATTATAATGCATACACTAAACGTTGTTTTTCATCATGTGGCCAACTTGTATGAGAATATGTTCGGTAGTTTTTTTTCCTGTGAATTGTTAAAAAGACAACCCTAGTTCTGGGTGGGTCTCCCGTCATAGCTTTGACCACGACAGTCTTTGATATCATTTGCCATTTGCCATTTTTCTTTAAAACATCAAGTAAACTTTGGGCGAGTTGTTCAGCAGTATGACCTTCCATAACCAAGAACTTCACAAACCTTTCCATTGGTTCAGATGGTAACACATAGCGCACTATTACAGTGAGCTGGTCCACATGCGAAATGTCTGGAGTAGAGTCCAGTGATACGGAATAGTACTTGCATTTTTTAATTTCGCAAATAATATGATCCAGTAAGCTTAATGCAATTAGATGGATAAATTCCTCACATGTTGTTTTTGATAAGTATGATGTATGTCCCTTTCCTTTATTTGTATAAGTATTTATATGCTGAGCCAGAAAAATAAATAACATAAATAAGAAAAATGAATGGGGATATTATTGCCCACCTCCCAACCTTGGTTCCTTGTGTATGACTAGTGACAGCTTAGCTCTGTCACATAGGCGCGGGCCCCCAGAAGCGGGGCCCGTAGCATTTGCTACTTCTGCTACTAGGCTAATCCGGCGCTGGTAGTAGTGCAAGCACAGTCACGTTATACAGGTACAAAACCCTGAATGAATGCACGTATCTCCTGACCGATGTCTAATGGAAAAGTTGCATAAATGCAAAGCAATCGTAATAAATAACAAGTTATGATTTGCATGTAAGCGTATACTCACTCCACCGGAGTAAAAGGCCGCACCAAAACTGCCAGCTCAAGGCAAGAATCCTTGACAACAAAGTAACGTGTCGTGAGACAAAAGAGAAGATTGCAGTAAACTTCGCAAAGAAGGCCAAGCGCAGATACATCTATTGGGTACGGTTAGCTGAGGGCATAACTTAAGATTGTGCTCTGGTGCTTAACGAAACTGCCCTCACTGGAACAGTCGGACACGGTACTGTTGGACGATTGCAAAATGTAAAGTTGCGCGTTAATGTGTCTGAAAAATACTGCCATCCCCGGGAAAAAAACTGGGTGGTTGATGTTGGCGAGCGCAAATTTAAGTTGCATTTCTAGTGCCTAATGAAACGACCCTCTGGATTATTTGTGTAGCCGCAGTCCAGTGTTTCCGGAGTCAGGAAAAAGGCAAGAAATTGCTAAGTGCCGACACGTGTCTCGAAACGGCTGAGAATACTCCTATTCAGAAATAAACTCACCGTTGTTAGAAAAGTATAGCCGATAATGTAAATGTTTGACTGGTCGTACAAACCCAAACATTGGCGAAGGCCGATACTTTTCACGGTTGTCCTGCACGAGTAGGATTCTGTGTCTGGTCCAGATAAAATAAAAGACCAGTTAAACAGCCAAAAAATGATCGTGCGTGTAACAAGCCCATGTATCCCAATAGCTAAGAATGTTCCTTATCCGACCTTACAGTCAGATAGATGCAAATGTAGACATACTCTTAGGCGAAGATCACAAAGCTCAAATATACGGCCAAAAAAAAAAAGGTTCGTTAAAGAACAATGAACACACGAAGCAACCGAAAAGCGATCGTTCGAGTGACTAGTCCTAGAAGGGTGGAAAATGTTCCTAATCCGGAACGACCTCACACAGTCAGACCAGAGCCAACTATAAACTACTGGGCCCGACACCTGGATTTATCTCTTCCGTAAAGTGGTCTGACATTTTGTGTGTGTCGGTAAACGATAGAACGTCAGCGTGTCTTGTTATTTTACTTGATTTTGAGTCCTTGGATATTTATCTACAACAAATATTTGGATTACTGATATTGCAGAGTGTTAAATTGAATTTGTGCATATTGTTTTCATCTTAAAATGGGCAAAAAGTGCTGTGTTCCTGGATGTAAATCGAACTACGACTCGACTAAACAATATGTGAGTGTTTTTAAATTCCCATCAAATTCTGATAGGAGAGACAGATGGAAGAACTGCATTCCACGAAAAGACTGGTCACCAGCTAAATCAAGCGTTGTGTGTCCTAAACATTTTCATCCATGTGACATTATATTGTCTGATACATTTATAGATAAATGTGGAATTAAACATGAACTTCCTCGAAGCATACTGGTTTAAAAAACTGCTTATCCATCTCTTTTTCCTGAATTGCCATCTTATTTATCCAGTCAACAACCACAATCTCGTAAAGATCCAGAAATAAGAGTAGCAGAAATCGTCAGCAAACATGACAATAGAACAGCTGGTGTGGTTGTCTGCAGATATTATACAAGATTTTCCAACTTTACAGTTTGAGATAACAGCAAAGTTAAAAGACTTGTTAGATAAAAACTGGAGAATGCATACAGTCACAGAGGATATATTTACTTGTCTTGTTTTGAATACTATGAATGTGAAAGTAAACAGTGCACCATCCATTTCTGTAAGTGTAAATGTTTTACCAGACATGAGTGTACAAGTTTATGTAGAAAATAAACAAGTGTCTGGTAAATATCTTGATTGGATTTTAATTAACAGTAAACTTGAGAGGTGGTCACAGCTGGAAAATTTACTGATCCACTACAAAGATACTGATCCTGCTACTTCTCCAAACATAAAGAGTATTAGTGATTTATTAGAAGAAGCATATACTAATTTAGAAATTGTTAAAGAATTAATATTATCATCAGAAGATACTAATACACACATACATGAAAAACAACTAACATTTATCTTAGAGCAGGTACAACTTGTCAATAAGGACAAATACAGAAGACGCTACAGTAGTTGTACATTATGCTTTTCCTATATGGTTTTCTTGAAATCTCCTGCATGCTATAGATTTATCAGAAAATCTCTCTTATTATGTCTCCCACATCCATCTACATTTAAAAATTTAACTTCTCCTTATTCATTGTCTAATGATGATGGCAGCATTTCTACATACATGTTCTCAAATTGTACTAATTCTAGCCAAGTAGCAAGTGCTTCTTTTCACATTTGAAAAACTGTATCAAAATGAGCGTCTGAGTATTGTGAAGTTGGCACCAACTTTAACTAGTAAAGCCCTTTGCCCCTCAGCAGGAAGGAATAGCCGTAATAATTTTGCTAATCCACTAACTTCAATTAACAGCGAATTGTTTCTTTATTTGAAAAATTTTGTTGTGTGGTTGACTGAATGGGGCAAGTTGCCTACTTCCATTGGGAAACTAACCAGAGAGACATATTCTGCTTTACTGCATTCTGTAACTGTTATGATTGAACTGGCTTAGTATTCCTTTTCTACTTTCAATGTAGCATTTCATGTAAGGCCTTGCTACAAATGGAGAAAACACTGACAGTTGATGTTCAGCCAGAGATTGCAACTGACTACATTCAATTACTGGATAGAGGAGGGCTAAAATACCTATCTAAACTGATTACACTGTTGACATTTCTGTCATATGCTGCTACGCAGAGGCTCATATCACCAGAATTAGAAGCAAAATTTCTGGCTTGTAAACAGCATAAGAAGCTCCTTATCCATATTGTTACATGTAGTATTGTGAAACATTGTGTTGATGAATTTAGTGGTATGTGTGCTAATGGATGTCCAAAGGCAAGCATTATTTCAAAAGCATTATCCCCACTGTCTAATGTATTATTAAACAATTACAGAAAAATGCATAATGATAAAACAGTCAGTTCTTCTAACAAGAGAAAATTGCCAAATTTTCACATTAAGTTTCATCAATTAACACTTTGCAACAACCTTCAGTTTACACATCAAAATCTCAAGGCAAACTTTAAGAAACAATATGTATAAACTAATTTGCAATGTTTGCATGACTGGCGTTTTTGTTTTCAGTTCATCTGATATAATTTGCTGTATGTGCTTCAAATGTCCATAAAATGTATAAACTTGGAAGGGTACTTCAAACTTCACTAGCAAGTAATTGTTTATAGTCAATTGTTTACAATATTTATCATTACATATCAATGATCTAAGTAAGATGGACATTTATAAAAGAACAACAAAGTGTGCTACAGTTAAAGCAACTTTTTTTTTTTTGAAGTGTTTATTTTCATTTTGTACATAACAATATCAGCAATTTCATGTTTGACAAATATTTGTGGACTGAAGTGATATGCCCGTGAGATGAAAATATGAGATGTTGGGCTTTATGGTGATTATCTAATGAAGGTGATGATGTTGATTAAAATGATACATTGATACATACATTTAAAATATGATACATACATTTAAAATATGATACATACATTTAAGATTTGATACATACATTAAAATATGATACATTGATACATACATTTAAAAATACGTTTTAAAGAAAATACAGGAAATTATAATACAAATTATGACGTTTGCATTTTCAAAATTGCTTTCCCACGGACCTGCTCTTGGTGGCTCTTCCCATTGAGTTCGGCGGCCAGAAACAACAAAGTCCGGCATGAGTAAAAACACCGTGTCATCTGTTCTTTTGTCCCTCGGCTTGAGACGTAAACAAGTCTCTACACGACTCGATCCTTATTTTGTTTAGGGAGAGAGGAAAGGGGGAAGAGAAGAAACAATATTACCAGATCCTTTGTTCAGTTTCCCACCTGACGTTTGGACTTGTGCTGGTGCGAATATGTCTGCACAATATGACACATTTCACCATACCTTGTATTTCATCCTATATTGGTTTTGGGATGCAAGGCATTTCACCATACATTTTAACGTACATATTAACATACATTCCAATATACATCTTACTATATATTTCAACATACATCTCAATATACATCTCAGCATACATTTCAACATACATCTCAATATACATCTTAATATACATCTCAACATACATCTCAATATACATCTTAATATACATCTCAACATACATCTCAATATACATCTTAACATACATCTCAACATACATCTCAATATACATCTCAATATACATCTTAATATACATCTCAACATACATTTCAACATACATCTCAATATACATCTCAACATACATCTCAATATACTTCTTAACATACATCTCAACATACATCTCAATATACATCTTAATATACATTTCAACATACATCTCAACATACATCTCAATATACATCTTAATATACATCTCAACATACATTTCAACATACATCTCAATATACATCTTAATATACATTTCAACATACATCTCAATATACATCTTAATATACATTTCAACATACATTCCAACATAATAAAGGCATGTATTTTATGGTACAGAACATATGTCCGTTTAAATAGCAGCACTATTTTTTTCTTTTTCTTTTTTTTTCCTTATTTTTTTCGAGAAATGTGGGGGTTTTTTTTTTTTTTTCCATAATACATTTGAACATACATTTCAAGGAAATGTGTTATTTAATAGTGATGTTTGAAATACATTATAAACAATAAGGATATGTGCAATTTAACAGAGATGTTTCCAATTGAAGAGCTTTCAACAATAAGTTCCATTTCCATACATACATCATATTATGGATGGGCTTTCTGAAGGAATATTTTTTGGGAATAAATGAGCATTGTATGTTTTGGTGTAAAATTTTGCTCCATTCCTGCAGGTCCATATGAGGTGCCTCTATTCTGCGAGCAGTATAAGTAATTTTGTGTGTATGTCTGGAGTTGTTTTGGGAAGTGTGTTTAGCATGATGGCTCTGTATATATCTATCTTTTTATTTGTGTGTGTTTTGATTATGTTTCGAAGTGATTCTGTGGTTGGTCTGACTGTGCTGCATTGAAAGAATATGTGCTTTTCCCGTTCTTTTATGTTTGCTCTGCACAGCTGGCATTTTGTTACTTGTCTGGGTCTGTTTGCTACCCATTCTCTTGTAGGTGTCATGTTGTATATTAGTCTGAATGTTACCTTCGGGCTTTGAGGGAATGTTTGGGTTGTGTAAGTTTACGAAAGTCTATGTGGTCTGTTATAAAATAGTTATAACCTCTTTTGATTCTGAGGTGTAATGGTGGAGCCTGAAGCTTAACTAAATGTTTATATATTTTTGTTGTTGTCTGATGTATCAGTTTTTCGTTTCCTTGTATGGCTTGAATGCATGTTTTGTAGAATGTGGGTAGTGAACCAAAATAGTGTGGCACTGAGTTTTTCAGTGGGACCAGTTTGGTTAATCTGAGTCCTATGTAGTAGTGCGCTAGTGTGTGATGTTCTGGGTGTTTGATGATGTGGCTTATATGGTTTATTCTGAGTGCTTTTATTTTTGTCTGTATGTCTTGTAGTGCAATACCTCCTTGTCTCTTGTCTTGTATGAGTGTTGCGTGCTGTATGCTGTATATTGTGTTTCCGAAGACGAATCTTCTGATCTGTTTGTTTATGTCTCTGATCGTCCGTTTTGGAGGGTCAAAGATCGAGCTGTGTAGATAATTTTGGAATAATGTATGTGTTGACAACGACACTTCTGCCAAAAATTGTTGATGTTTTGAACTTGTATCTGTTGATCATATCTGTTATATGTGCTACCATGTTCTGCCATGTGCTTAAGTGTGTTCTGTTTGGGTGCGATGGAAATGTGATGCCGTATAGTTTCATGTTATTTGTTGCTGTGATGCTAAAAGGGAAGTCTGACTTGTTCTTCCATTTTCCTATTCCCATTATTGAAGATTTGTGTACGTTTATCTTTGCCCGCTACCTTTCCAAACATTGTGAATGTGTTTAAAATATTCTCTACAGATCTAGTGTTTGGCGGGAAGAAGAGGTGTCGTCTGCGTAAGCAAGCAACTTCCGTTCCCTTTCCTTGTATAAAGGTGCCTTTAATGGTGCTGTCTTGTCTGATCTTTTCCAAGAGTGGTTCTAATGCCAGAACATACAACAAGGGAGACAGAGAGCAACCCTGTCTAACTGACCGGGTTAACTCAAAGGTTCCACTTATTGTATGGTTCACCAATACCCTACTTTCGGGTTTGGTGTATAGTATTTTAACCACTCGGAAATATGTACCTATGTTGCAGTTGAGTAGTGTTTATGTAGGTATGTGTGTGATATTCTATCAAAAGCCTTCTCCGATCTAACGATAGATCGACGATTGACAGTCTTTCTGGTGTGTGTAGGTGATGATATCTCTAATGAAGTGTGTATGCTGGTGTATGTTTCTACCTTGTACACTGCACTGTTGATCTTCATGCACAAGTGCTGACATGAATGGTTTCAGTTTATTTGTCAGAGTTTTTGTCAATATTTTGTAGTCTACGTTTAATAATGATATTGGTCGGTAGTTTTTCAGTTGTGTTTTGTCAGTTGTCTTTAGGAATGAGAGTGATGTATGATAGATTCATGCTGAGAGGTAGTTCCTTCTCTTCAAATGAGTCTGTGTAAACTCTCAGTAGGAGAGGGCCCAAGATAGGGGAAAAAGTGCTGATAGAATTCCACTGTGAGTCCGTCTGGACCCGGTGATTTGTTCTTTTGCATTGTGTTGACTGCTTGCGTTATGTCGTTTAGTGTCAGTTCTGTTTCTAGTTTGTCTTTGTCAGGTTGAGACAGTTTCTTTGTGTATTCCATGAAGTCGTCTTGTATGTGCTGCTGTGTGTTTCCTTCTGTGTATAGGGCTTTGTAATAGTTTTCAAAGGCTTTGGTTATTTGTGGTATCTCGGTCTGCATGTTGCCCTCCAAGTCTATTACTCCTTCTATCTGTTTGCAGTGTTGTATGCTTTGTTCTATTGCCATGTACTGTTTGCTTGGTGTTTCTTGTGTAATTGTGTTCAGCTTTGTCCTCAGTAGGGCGCCCTGAAATATGTGATGTCTGTACTGTTCTAGTTCATCTTGTAATGTGTGGATGTTTGGTGCGTTGCTGTCTATTTGTCTTGATAGTTTGATTGCGTCCTCTAATATTTGTTCTTGTCGTATTCTGTCTCTGTTGATGTGAGATGATATCTTTTTGTCATCTCCTTAACTGTGTTCTTTAGCAGTTCCCAATGTTGATGCACATTGTCTATGGGTACCTGGTTTGTGTATGTGAGGATGAGGTGGGTTATGTGTTCAATGTATGTTTTGTTTAGAAGAAGTGTGTTGTTGAATTTCCAGTGCGGGGAGCGCTGAAATTGTATCTGCCTGTGTGGTGCTTATGGTTGTTATGACCGCTTTATGGTCTGTGAAAATAAGTGTTTCTGGAAGATGTTTAGTTTTGCTTATGTGATGGTATGATGGTACATGTATTCTGTCTAAGCGTGCTGCTCTCTTAATCGCTCTGTTTGCGTGTGTAGTTTCAGTGCCGTCAGGATGTATCTGTCTGTAAGAATCTGTCAGATTGTGTATTTCTATTATGTTGTGTAGTGTGTCTAGCTGGTGTGTGGTTTCTTTATCAGCGCTAAGAATTTGTGTTCTGATATCACCCCCAGTAACGTCCATATTGGTGAGGACACAGTTGAAATCTTTCCCCCTAATATTATATTTTGTCCCCTGTATGACAGAGTGAGTAAAAAGTCCAAATTTTCATAAAATTTGTGCTGGTGTCTGTAGTCTGGTGGTGCGTGTATGTTGACTATTGTGTATGTTTGTGTGTCGTTCCGTACCTGAACTATTGCGACCCTCCCTTCACTATCTCTGTTCGTTTTTAGGAGAACCCACTTGTCTGATGTCTGTAGTATAGCTACTCCTGACCCAATGTAGGAATACCTAAACTAAAACATGAATATCTTATCCCTAACTGTGTTGTGACTCTTGATGCATGTTCATCTGTTCTTATATTAGTTTCTGTACCAGTATAAAGTCTGGCTTATGTTTAGAATGAATGATATGAGGTGGTTTACTTTGTTGCGTAGACCACTGATGTTGATGCTAGCTATTCGTATGTTTGTAGCCATTTTTACGGTGTTGGTTATGTGTGGTGTTGTGTATGACAATGTTACATTTGTAGAAACAAAGATTCAATATATATGGATACATACATTCAGATATTAATTACATCTTGGGATGATCCTCTTCTGGATTGTCCGAGATTATCACTGAGCTCTGAGACGTCTGATAAAGATTTGGAATTTCTTCTACGTGGAGTTGATGTTGCTGGTCTTCCTGAGGATGGTGTTCTGTATGCTTGTATAGGTGTAGGGTATTCTGTTGCGTCATTTACTGTTTCTGTTCTGGGGCTGGCTGGATCAGACAGGTGTCTCTCCTTTCCGGGTTACCAGAGTGAACCCTTCTGAGCTGTCCTGTGTTCTTCAGCAGATGTGTGACTGTGTAACTGTTGGCTTACAGTTGGTTGTTGTTGTTTTTGGATTTTTTGCTGTTGCCGCGTTGGGCATTTGTTGGACCAGTGTCCAGTTTCCTTACAGAACATACATTCTGTTCGGCGTCCCCCAACAGCAATCATTATTTTAAAACTGTTGGCACCTTTGATATTGAAGCTTGCGTAGTGCGGAATTTGCTTCTTGGGTCTTGCCAACAGGACCCATTTGTCCGTGCTGGACGCCATTTTATGGACCTCAGCATCTGCGTCGTCGGTTGCTGTATTGAATTTCTTTGCTCTGGCTGCCTTCATGGTTGGTGGCATCCAGTGCAGTGTCGCCTTGGTGCGCTCCCTTTTTTTAGGTGCTCCACGTGCACCGACATTTCTGGTTCTCTCCATGAAAATTTCTTCCCATGGAGGTCTCCATATCGAGCAGCGTGGGCCTCTGTGTTAAGGGTGGCGTACCACCTGAAGGGGCTCTCAAACCGATAAATCGATTTGATGCCCCCCTTGCCAACACCACATGGCCCTGATAAAATGCTGGCTATCGTGCCATAGTTAGTTCTGGCTGCCTGGGCCAGTCATTTAAAGACCAATGTTCCTGGGAAATGAAGGAGCCCTTCAAAATCCTCAGGGGTAAGGTCGAAAGTTGGCATACTGGAGTCCATAGCTGTGGTTTTCTTGGAAATAATGGTTCTTGAGGAAAAATAGACTGATTCAAGCCACGTGCCGATGTATCCCCAGACGTATATACTTTAAAGACAATACTCACTGTGCAGTGATGGCAGTTGTGAAAGTCCTTTCCAGGGTGAATATCTAGAACACAATTTAAAACACTACTGATAATACTCACTGAGCGATTCGACTGTAGGAAGAAAATCCTTTACAAGTTCAATATACGAAATCCAAAATCACAATGTCCAAAAACACGGAATGCGTTACAAATTAGTAAAAGGCGAAAGATTCTATCATTTATAAAAACATACTTTAGAAATGATCCCTAAAAGTATGATCTTAAAGCAACTTTTGTGTATGTTAGAAATGTATATTGTACCTTATTATACAACTATGTATTACATTATAATGCAACTGTTGTTCTGCAATACTTTGTTAATCATTTTGAGCTTCTACATTGAATTTTCTTAAAGCTGTGTTAAATATGAATAAAACCAAATATGAATAAAACCATGATCATTTGATTAAAATAAAATTCATTTTATGACCATATCTCAAGTTTATTATTATCTATAATCCATTTACGATGTTTGTCATTAAATGTATGTCTGTACAGTAATGGATTTCGTAAAGAGATCTAAGAATATAGTCAGCCCCTTTTCTTATCTAGGTCAGGAATACCTGGCGAGTTGTACGGCCTGGCTATAGCCTCTGTGGTCAGACAGGTTGTAAATTAGTAAATTCTCATTGGCGTAGATCCAAGCCCAAATATACGGCATTAAAAGGATCGTTTAAGAGCATTGAACATACGATACAAAAACGTGTTAACGAATGCACATATTCAAAGAGGTTGCAAAGTACAAAATGCTCTTTGCCGTAGTTCCAAGTCCAACTATTCGACGTTAAACGGATACGCACGATGTACACGCTAAGGGAAAAGGGAAAATGTTTGACTGTCAGCAAGACCTACTCAAACATTTATTTAGGTTAAAAAATTTTTGGGTGCGCCCATTCAACAATAGTAGAGGCCTAACGGGGGTGCAACGTTATAGTCGTCCTTGGCAAAGATCTATTGTATATAACAATAAGAATGATCAAACTGGTCGTAAAGAACGAACGAACGAAACAAACTACAATCAACCAAGTGAAAGAATTCAAATTTTTAGGAAGCATATTCATAGAAGATGGAAGACAAGATAGAGAGATAGAGTGCAAATGCAGTAACCTACCAGCTAGCTCCATTGTTAATACACCCAAAACATCTCACTGACAGCTAAGACTACAGATGATCAACATCATTTTCATGCCTACTCTGAGTTACCAGATTAAAACATGGACAATAAACAAATATTCAGTATATATATGGAACTGCAGTAAAACTATTTGATTGGCAAAACACGTATTTACAAAGTACTGTAGTTTTACAAATTACAAAAACAATGACAAAATACAGCAACTCCTGTTTGTTCGTTTGCTTGATAAAGGCCTTGTTGGTCGAAACGTTGCTGTATTTTGTCATTGTTTTTGTAATTTGTAAAACTACAGTACTTGTAATTACGTGTTTTGACAATAAACAAAGCACAGCCGCAAAGAATAACTACATGTGAAATGCGCTGTCTGCGAAAAGTTACCAAAAACACAAGCTATTCAGATCATTTGTTAATATCATGTTTTAGTTAATTTAGTTTTTGTGTTCTTGATAAAGGTCTTAAGTACGAAACGTTGAGTGTTGTTTTTCATATCTTATAATTTATTTTTCCTTCTTATGTAATACTGTACATACCAGTCTTTGCTCTATCGCCTATTTCCTCAGTATTACCGCAGCCACCCTAACGATTTTCTCCAGATCTGATCTGATCCAGTCTGACCACCTCAGATTTGTTGATTTTCGTACATCGCAAAAACACAAGAAAAGACAGTCATCAGCATAAGAAAGAAAGTTTGCACAGTCTTGCTTGAATTACATTGGGAAATAAAGAATGAAGTGGTTTGACCACTTAATAAGAATGCATCCAAACTCCACAGTATAGGCATACATAGTCTTCTATAACAGAGCATCAGGAAAGAAGGCGAGAGGAAGACCATGAAAAAAGATGGTTAGATGGCATAGCAGAATTCTGTCAAAGAGCAAAAATAACAAAATCACCCAAGATATCAGAACAGCGCAAGACAAAAACAAAAAAAAACAACACAACGACACTGGGCAACAACCCGGTAGCAGTGTGACGACAAAATAAGAAAAAGATGATGTCAGAAAAATGTGGGTACAACATCAGTACTTTACTTCATCAGGAAATGACAAATTAAATGGCATATTATAAACCCATATGCAGATTACTAACAGCCTCAAAGAGCAATGCTGCACATTGGGTACAAATAAAAAAGGTTGTCCACGCAAAAGCTGGAATAAAGAAATAACAAAGGCAGATAATAGGACTTTTTACTATTCGAAACACAAAAACCTGTTCTATAAAACACTTCTTATCCTGACGCTGAGGCAAAACAGGATTAGAAAAAGGAAGTAAAATTGAAATCCAGACCATGTTTCGTAACTCAACCCGCATTTCTGCTGCAGAAATTAAAAATATTGGAACTTATTTTGGTAAGTTTGATGTAATAAATTGAACTGGACCATATTATGTTCATAAAATTATCATATTTGAACGCAGCATCCATTTTAACATGTATATTTGAAATTAGGAGACAGCACGAGTCGACACAATACTGTAAATCGATTTCTCGCAAGCCAAATCTTAGATTTTTTATCTGCTGGACGTAGACCTACGCCATTTCTTTCTTCAATATTTATTCTGTCATCACTAAAAGAAAACCCGTGGTGCACATTTTTACTATATAATATTCGTGGTAGTGAGTGTAACATGTGCAATAAATGTTTTGTGCTACAGTGTTTAAATCAATTATTTATAACATTATTAATCTTCAAGTAATCGCGATATGAGTTATAAATCTTGATTATGTCAAATGCTGATTCACTCTTTCCCTCAGTCAGAGTCACTCAACTCACTGTCTGTCTGACTGTATTGTTTTGACCTCTGGACGCATTTATTTTGCAATTTCAATTTAACATTTAATCTCAATTAGTTTAAACCTTTATAACTCTAGTACTGTTTCTCTAAAGTAAGACATATTTATATTAAATTGTTGCTAATTGGATGCGGGATACATTAATATAATAATATTTTACATCAGGTAAAATAATCAGGTGGTATACGTTACGGTATGTTTGAGAAAATAAAATTAGATTATTGTAGCATGACTATTTTGAACAAACAAAAAATCATAAAAAATATTTTTACTCTCGGGTTTCTATTACATCTTAATATTCATAGATATTTCCAGAAGTAGCAGTTAAATTAAGATAATCCATGTGCGAACATATACTATAAGTTTCATCTAATTAGGTTTAGTAGTATTATTTATAATATTCACTTTTTAGTGTGGACATGCCAATAAATGGAATGTAGAACACCCATTCTTTCGATGCATTTATTACATTAGACCAGGGGCGGCTTGTCATTAAGGGCCAGTGGGGCCTGGCCCCACCAAAAATATTGAGTAACCTGTACTTATCTTCTTCTTCTTTGCGTCGTTCTTACGACCAACTTTAATCACTCTTTGTAATATGTTTGATCTTTGCCAAGAACGTGTATACGTTGCACATTGGTTTGGTAGGCCCCTAAACACATAGACTTCTACACGTTTAGGACATGTGCATCCGATTTCAGCCAAACCTCCTTAGTCGCCTTACGACATGCGTGGCAGGTAACAGTGGTTCTATTCTTACACCCACATTTGGGCCCGGTAACCACTCGGCGACCTGTACTTATTATATTAGACATTATTTGTTCATAATTATTACTTTCAACGAGATACTGATTAGCTTTGAAGGTTGATATATAATGCTAAAATATCATACACAGTTTGAAATTCATAATCTTTTACCCTAATACACCCTGTCATTAGGGCCAGTAATAACCGGTCCTACTAAACCAAAAAGAATTAACATGTACTTATTGATTTATAAATTATTTTTCCGTAATTATTTCTTTTAATTTGACACTGATTAGCTTTGAAAGTTGAATATATAACACTAAAATATAAATATTATATCAGAATAATATAACAATCCTATTATTTATATAATATCTCCTTATTAAACAATATTATATATACTGAAGCTCATCATTTTGTCTCTAATACTTCAAGTATTGTCCTGCACTATTTCTGGGCTAGCTTACAAGTTCCTACATAAGATGTAACATTGCGACCTGACCTTTGATCGCTATTGCAATGATAATTACCAAAACAATGTCATTTTCATTCAGCCGGAAGTTATATTCATTCTTACGCAGCCAAACTACTTCCCAGATAAACGAGGACTCAAATAGTCCGTTTAATTATCGATTGAATCCCCAATTTTATTTTAAAATAGTATAAAATTATAGAAAATAATAGTACTAAATAACAAACCTTCTTATAATAAGATTAGTTTTATGGAATTGTCCCTCTATAGAGTGACGAAAAGGCGTGGCAACCTGTAGGGTGAGCTGAAGCCCCAATTGTGCAGAAAACTGAAAAGCTCGCAGAGGCTTAATCCAGTGCAAAAGAACTCACCGAATGGTATAAACTGTGCACGGTGAGATAGAAATGGGTAACGATTCGCCTAGTAGAAATGTGAGCACAAGTGACGGGGAAAGGACGGCCCAGTCGAATGACGAGGGCACAAGCAGAAATGGGCAATGGACACCAAGAAGAAATGCAAGGTGGCAGCCTCGAAGATGGGGTCTTCATCCAGAGAGCAAAACTGCGTTCCCAAATAACTACTACTGCCTGTAGTTGATTGGGACAATCAAAGGCTAGTGGAGCAAACCGTACACAAAACTGGATGGCAGGCAAACCAAGCAGTCCAAAAAAGACTTGTAAACTGGTAGATGACGCCAACAACCCAGGAGGGAAGGTTGTCAGGGTAGCTACCCTAAAGAAAAAGCAACCTGCTGCCTTGCAGGTCGGGCTGAGGACAACGGTGAGGCAAGAGAGCGAACCCAGTAAATGCTGGCTTAAACCGGACACATCGCAGAAGGATAAGCACCAGAGCTCCAAATGGCGCTAAAGATGTGACGAAATGCACCATGCTAAGGTCTGCATAAATCGGATTTCACTGGAAGCAGAATTTATGGGGAAATATGGAACATCAGTCTAAGCGTGATCGCTACGCTAGAGAGAGAGTAATAGAGAGAGAGAGAGAGAGAAAGGGTTAATAACTTCCCGGAATAGACAAGAAATAGTAAATACTCCAAAAACCCCAATTTTTCGGAAATTTTTGCTGGGCCCCACCAAAACAAATGACCATGTGCTGCCACTGCATTAGATTTACAACTATCAATACTGCAACATAATAAACAATCAAATGTCGTTATTACCATCAATTAAATCTTCTTCATTACTATCAGAAGTTATAATTTGATCTAACAGTACTCAAGATTGCACTGTAAAAACTCATTTTGGTCTTTATGACAAGGTTGACAAATGTAGGAAACATTGACGTTTAAAAAAAATATGACTGGACTATACACAATAATACACTGCTTTCCCTCTTTCAAATCTTTGTTAAATGGAGATAGTAATGTACCTACATATATGTGCTTCTTTTCTGAAGATTTTTAAACTTGAAAGGGGGTTGAGAAGATATATTCGTTTTGTGAACATACATCCAAAGCCGAATATCGGTTTGCAACATCATGAACATTACTCTGAACCGATATATCGACTCTGCAGTCCCGTTGGGATATTTAATGATATTTAATTATTTATTATTATAATTATTGAAACGCAAGTGCAAGCTGCAAATATAATAATAATATAAAAATTTCCCTCTTGTACGGTTATACATTACATAGGGCCTGCAAGAAATTTTCTCCATACCGCTCTAATCTGGGCAACCGCTCAATCTCCTCCATGGACCTGAGACCGATATTTCCTGCCTCTCTCAGCAAAGTTCGTTTCAGGGGCTCTTTAGGTCGACCTCTCTTTCTTGAACCCTTTGCATCCACTTCAATGCCTGCTTTGATATTCTTGATCATTTCTCCTCAAGGTGTGCCCAACATATCTCCATCTTCTCTTTCTTTATAATAGTTGTCATAGTGGTTGACCAGACATGTTTCTGATTTCATCACTTCTTCTGAATTCGTCCATTTATATTCATTATTTTTGAGACATCTATTTTCAAATGCATTCAACTTGCTTTATATCTTTAGTCATTTCAACTCTCGCTGGCATATGTTAGGATTGATACAACATTTGAATTGAAAATTCGAATTTAGTTTTAATACTATATAACTTGCAGTTCCATATTTTATTTAGACTTTTAAAAGCTGATGTTGCTTTGCCAATTCGTAGCAAATATAATACTATAATATAATTAATGCATGTAATATTACATTAACAAATAACTGCATGAGTGTAAACCATGCAACAAATATTTGTGTTCTAATGTTTAAAGCAGTTATTTATAAGATTGATAAACTGTTATTAGTGTAAAATCCACGTTTTTCTTAACTGATTAACCCTAAATATGCACTTTGATAAATAATCTTCGTTGATGAACTCGAATTTCCTTATAGTTTTGTAACTATTAGCATTGCCACGCAAGCATGACAACGTAGGGATTTACCCTACTTTTTTATTTTCGAGTTTCCGGATGTTTCAGAAACACATATATATATATATATATATATATATATATATATATATATATATATATAAAAGTTTTTTGCGGCAAAACCGTTCTTCAAATTGTCGTGTGAGAGTTGGAAGAAAATAGTGCCTTGTTTCGATACTACAAACAAATTAATAGATAACGGTGAGTTCAATTGCAATTATCTTATACTTCATGTTACATCATGCGAATTAGACAACATAATTTGAAATCACCATCCTGTTTAACATATGTGTATGAATTTTGGAGCACGACTTATAATGAATATTTTGGTAGTTAAATTTCTTGTGAACCATGTGTAATTTGAACTATAGTCCGATCGCATCAGCTTTATCGGCCGCCATTTTTTGGGGTCAAATTTTGTTAAATGAAATAATTAAAATGATTCTGCCTATTTATTAATATTATTAAAACTTTATATATTAACTGTCTCCATTCCCAGCAAAGTCCTCACTAGGGTTATTCTGGACAGGATGAAAGACGCCATAGACCAGAGGCTTAGGGACGAACAGGCGGGATTCCGGAAAGATAGATCTTGCAATGACCAGATAGCCACCTTAAGAATCATAGTGGAACAAACAATGGAGTGGCAGGCTCCGCTCTACGTGTGCTTTGTTGATTTTGAGAAGGCATTTGACAGCATAGATAGGAAATCAATGTGGGGATCCTAAGAAACCATGGGGTGCCCGGGGAAGACTGTCGACATCATCAGGCAGCTGTATGAGGGTTTGCCTGCCAGGTTATTCATGATGGAAGACTGTCAGAGGGTTCCAGGTCACTACTGGTGTTAGACAGGGATGCCTGCTGTCCCCCTCCTCTTCTTGGTGCTAGTTGATTGGGTCACACGCACAGCCTACGACAGGTCTGGAAAAGGCATACAGTGGACACTTATGTCAAAGCTAGAAGACCTGGATTTTGTGGACGATCTCGCCTTGCTTTCGCATAGACTACAAGACATGCAGGAAAAAGTGGATGCTCTGGCACAAACGGCAAAACGAGTCGGTTTTCGTCGAGAAGACAAAAAATGCGAGCAACAACATCAGAAAACCCAAATTGGATTGGGGGAAGGGGAGAAGAGGGGATGAATTTGTCTCCCTTAAGAAGATCAGCAGATCGGGGAGGTAAGATGGGACATTAATGCTAGGATTGGGGAAGGCCCGCAGGTTTTTGGCCCCCACAGGGGAAGTCCCCATCCCCAAAAAACAAACCCTAGGTTTTCGCTAAATGGAAGTCGGGTTCAGGCTGAAATCCAGTCACGGGAAAAAGTAAGACCCAACCCTTTTGCAACGGATGTTTGCGGGGATTCTCAGTTAGAGGGTTTGAAAAATTACAAACACGGATCTGGGGATAAAAAGGCAGGAACCATGATGACACAGGTCAAGAGGAGAAGATGGGATGATGGGGCCCCTTTGGGGAAGACACGTCAGGTCACTGACAGGTGCCAGGGGAACCCCGGGGAACAAAAAGGGCCCCCCCAAACGACTTGGGGCGGGTCTTACTGAGGAGCTGAAGGTCTATGCCCTGGGAGAACAAAAAAGAAAAAGAGGGGAGGGGGAAAACTTTGGGGGCCTATGCCCCAAGGGATGAGAGGATTAATCTGATTTTTAAACTGAAAGAGGTAAATGCAAACAAATATTTGTTTTCTTGTTTAAAAAATTATTTATAAGATTTTATCTGTAAAGAAAAATTGTTATTTTAAAAAACCCAATTTAAAAAATGATTTTTATCAATATGATTAAAATTATTTAAAATTTTTAAATTATTAATGAAAAATTGTTTTTATTTCTGCAGATTCATGTTTTTGTAATTCTAAATTTATTTAGTTTGGGCCCCAAATAGCAAGAAAGGTATTGAAGATCTGGGTCATTTTTGGGCGATTTAAAGGGTATCCAGTTAAAAAAGGGGGGTTTTGCTGGGATAAGACCTGCTTTTTTGAGGTGGAAAAGAAGGTATGTTTTGGGCAAGGGTTTGAAACGAAATAATGTCAATAAAGAGGCCACATCTTTATTAAGGGGACAAACTGATAAAAAACAAAAACAAATTTTAAGGAATTGGGATTCCTTAGGGAACTCTGACCCATTTGAATCCCATTTAAACACCAGGTTCTTTTTTTTACAGCTGTTAAAACCCCAATTTCCAATGAATCTTTTTTAGTTACCCTGGAGGCCCCTCCCTTCGCATGCAGCTGAAAATGAAACCCCGCTTAACACGGGACATTTAGACTTAGGGGGTGGTGACTGATTACAGGGAAGTTGACTAATAAAAGGTATGGAAAAGGGTGTTTGAATCAATCAAGAAAAGGGGTTTGAAAAAAAGGAAAATTTATCACTTGTCAAGAAAACATAGAAATACTAAAACGACGATAACTGAGACAGTTAAAAATTTTTATGGTGTTGGGTTAACTCCCATTTTGTTTGAAAAAACAAAAGATAACCTGCGGGTTTTTTTTATGGGGAAAAACGTTTAAAGTTAAATTTAAATAAAAACCTTTCTTGGAACAATGTTTCAGTAAAATATATTGATGGTGGATCCCACTTTGGGGAGAATTACCACTGACCCCTCCCCTTTATAGCACAAAAAATTTTCCCGAACGTTGGTATTACAGCCCAGGGAATATTCATTAGATTGGTAGGGGAAATTTAAAAAAATTGGACTTCTTTTCATGAAATTCAAAAAGGAAAAAATTGTCTTTTCACTCTTCTGCAACTTATGTGGATGAGTTCAAAAACTTTTGTAATGGAGCTTTCAGCGACAGGTATATAATGTTAGTGCCCCCTTTTTTTAAGTATTTTCCCACAAAAGATAGGCGGCCCCACAAAGACCCAAAAAATAAGACTTTAAGAGATTATTGTGCTTGTGTGTTCAATCCCAGGAACACACAAAACAAGTTACTTTTTGGGGTTGAAAAATGATTCACATTTGTGAAAGCGAAACTTTTTTCCTTCATCCTAGACAATAAAGTGATTACCAAATCAATTTTCCAAAGAGTGGTTTGAAAATCATTTTGTTCATGAGGCTAGGAAATTTCGATCAGCGGGGTTTCCCAATGGGGCAAAAATTATGTTAATTTTAGACAACTGTTCGTATTTTAGCGTAGATATTTTACCAAAGATAATGTATTCTGTTCATTACCACCCAACTGTCCATCCGGGGTTAAACCCTCTAAATCGAGTTTTAGTTCACTGAAATTTTTTAAAGCTGAATTTTAGAAATGTGGGGGATTTGGGAACGGTGTCACACAGAATTTCAATCTAATTTTAACATCAGATGAATTTTGGAGCATTTGAAATGGAACAAGGTTGATGCAAAAACTTTAAAGCTTTTAATACTTTGGCCATCTTGTTTATGGATGAGGGTTTGAACATAAGCCAGACTTTATTGGTTTGGTTAATTAAAAAAACAAATTTGCAGAGTTGATGTTTTGCAAAATGTCTGCCCTGTCCAGAACCCGTTACTGAATAGATAGATACAAGATTACATCAGAGCTGATAATGATGTCCCAGTATTTTGGTTTGGCAGGTTGTTTTTTTAAAAAAAAAAATTTCCAAAATGACAATGATCTCAGTGAAGACAATGGGGGTAAAATAAAAACCTGTTAAGAATGAAAGACTGAAGATGTCTTTTCGGATGGGGGAAAACTTCATATCAGAGCAAAAAATAACTTAATTAGGGTTCCCAGTTTAAGATGGCGGATAGGGGTTTTTTGTTTACGGGGGCTTTATTATTTCACCCTTTTCCAGTTTTTTCCCGGAAAGTTCCAAAATTCTAAAGGATGTTTATATTCATTGTGGGAATTATTTTTTAAAGGATGGGACCTGGGGGATGGGGCCCTTTTTGCCCTGATCGTACCGACATGCAGCGCCGGGGGCTTAATATGGAACAAATAGGCGACCCCTTTCCTTAAAAAGGTGCAATCGGCGATATTTGGGAAAAACCCAAAAAACCATGTATCACATTCCGCTAAAAAGATGATTATCCCGCCCGTAAAATTAATGTAGATCACACCCCGGCCCGGCGATTGAATAGTGTTGGGCCCCAAAACCCCGGGTTCCCGACCTACCTTCCCCGCCTCCCCCTTCCATGACATCAAAAGACACCCGATAGGGAAAAATTTTGAATAGGTTTCAGAAAACAAAAGCCAAAGTCCCACTTGTCTTATCACGGGGCAGAAGGATAAACAGCAAGAGCGGGATATAACAAAAAAAAGAATTGAAAACGTTTAACGAAAAGAGGTCAGTATTTGTTTTAAAGCGCCTTCGTAGACCAAACTTTCAAAATGGGGGGATCCCAAATTTTGGGACACAGACAAAAAGGGAAAAAGGGGAAGTATCACCTGAAAAAAACAAATAATTCCATGAAAAACACACATGGAGGGGCCCAACCCTTCTCAAATACAAACAGATGCAAAAACATGGTACAAAATTTTTGCCCAAACGACAAACCACAAAACCTCAACACAACAGGTACCTGACACTAACTTTATTGCTTTGGGAGATTTCCGTCACCCCCAGGCTGGGGAAAAAAACCACCAGATCGCAGGGGAGAAGGGTGCATGGCAAGCACCACTCTCTTATCCCAATCAACCCCCTGAAAACCCATTTCTCCCCAAAAATATCCTTCCACTCCTGATCCCCTTTCCCACCCCAGACATATCTGGTGATAACGGGGATAGGAATCCTAGGGGGAAAATGACCATACCCGATTTCTTACCATCCGGGTGAACCTTCCCAGCCCTGCCATAAATGGGAAATATAAAAAGGGAACTGGGGAATTTTTTCAAACATCAGACAAAACTTTTTTCTGAAAAAGGAAAGAGGGATTTAAAAAATAGTAAAACTTTAACAGATGCATTTTCATCAAAAACCATTCTAGAGGATGTCAGGGGGTACATTCCCTGGTCAAGCACACTGCAAAAGTGTCAGGGGGACATGAATAACCAGGAAATGCGAACCCCGCCATCATTGAATCCCACAAAAATGGAAAAGGGGTAAAGCATTCCAGAAAAAAAAAGCTAAAGAAAACGGAAAAGCTGGAGAACAAAACAGCAGTCTAAACCTAAAAAGGGTGGTGGAAAACTCAAACTAGTTAAGTCCCCAAATGAAGAACCCATCAAAAGAAGAGATTACACTGGAGGAAAGTGGGAAAAAATTTTAAGAAAACAAAAAAGATCTGTTCACCATATAGGAAAAAAGAACCAGCAAGACAAAAACCATCAAAAAAAAAATTTGAACAAATTTCAAGGGGTGAATGCCACCCCTCTGCTCCAAGAGAAACCCTTTATATGGGGGAACCACAAAAAATCAATTTCTAAAAAAAATAAAAACACCTGGGCCGACAAAATTGCAAGAAAATAAACCTGAGCTTAGTAGCTGGTTAAAAATTGCTTGAAATTTTAAACCACAGTGGCAGGGTACCCCCAAAAATGGAAGAAGCCCTCACACACCCCTATGAAAAAAAGGGAAAAAAGGGAAAAAAGTGTATCACCAATCAGTCTGAAAACGTTGCTAAAAACCCTGGGAAAGAGTCATCAAAAAGATTGAAATGGTTTTTAGAATCGGGCAGATTTTTGGGTTCCGGAAAAGCGGGGTTCAGGGAATGCAAAAGAAACCAATTTCCTAGTGACCCGTTAAAATGCCCAAAGAAAAAAAAGGGGCCATTTGGGGACTTCAAGAGGCCTTCACAAGGTGTGGAAAGATGGTCATGGCAAAGCTCAAAGAAATGGAATCCCAAAGGAACATGCAAAAATGGATCCAATGTTTTGCACAATAGAAGAACCAGAGTCACACTCATGGACATCAGAGCAAAAAAGGTCTACTCGCATGGGGTACCACAGGAGGGTTTGTTTTCCAACTCCCCTTTTGTCTCATCACACCTGTAAAGGATCTGCCAGCTGGGGAAGGGGGCCATATGCAGATGATTTAGTGCTTGGCGCGATCAAAACATCTGCCGGGGAAAAAACCGGGGGGAAAACTTATGGAATGGGCAGAGAAATGGCACAATTAACCAAACAAAACCCCCCCAACACTGTTCTCCCTCCCCCAGGGACAAAGCACCAACAAAACTTAGAAACCCCCCCAATACAAGAAGAAAGCAACCAACATCAGGGGTCTTTGATAAACGACCATGGAAAAGCTAAAAAAAACAGAAGGAAAGGCCAGCAAATGGAAAATTTGGGGAAAATTGGGTACCAACGGGGGCTAATGACACACACTTGAAAGTCACAGCGGGCAAAGCCTCACCTGAGTTGGGTCAAAGCTGGGGTACAGCTGCTAAAACACCTGAACATTGGGCAGAGTGCAAAACAAGCACTCAGGGTACACCGGCCCTGAAAACCCTTCACAGAGATGCAAAAAAACTGGGACAAGCCCCCTTGAAAGGGAAAACCAAAAATATGATCCCGATGGGAACACATATGCCCTTTCATCCAAGAAAAAAAGGGTTAAATGATCCGGGATTTGGCCAAAACGGCAGCCGTCCATCGGGGCCCAAAACGTACCAAGATGACCTCAAGGCACACACCGGTGGCTGTTTGACCCTGTTCCCTGGGGAAAAAGTTGGAACAGCAAAAAACATAACAACAATTAGTGGGAAACACAACTGGAGAAATACACAATGACCTGCAGAAAGAAATCCCCTATTGCATGATCCAAGAAAACTACCCCAAAAATCATGGATCCCCTCTACACCGGGTGGATCTGCAACAATGCATTAAAAACGGGGGGCCCCCTTTTTATATTACATTCCCAACAATCTCCCCCAAACAAAGTACATCCAACTGGTAAATTTTGTTCAAACTACACTGCAGAGGGTCAAGCACTACCCCCCCGGCCCAATCAGATCAAAATTCCAACTCTGACTGCCAACAAGTTTTTTTCACAGGCGCATCTGTTCTGGCCCTACAGGTCCATCCATCCCTGAAAAAGCTCAGCAAAATTCTACCAACAAAGAGTTCACTTCAGTGGGAAACACACTTAGTGCCAGAACGGAAAGGGAGACAAACTTCTAAAAAGGGGCAGAATGTGAACAAATAGATAATGAAAACACATCTTTGAAAAAAAAAAAGCTATCATGGACATTAAAAAGAACCCCCATCCAAGTGACTACCACACGACAGAAAGGCAGACTATCATCTTCCCCCTCAGGGTAGGTCAAAAAGACTGAACAAACACCTACACAGGCTGCGATTGTCCCCCAACCCCCCTGTGCCCCTGTGGTCCCATGAACAAACCAAAACATTTCCCGCAAGACTGCCCCCGTTTTCCTCCCAAGAAAGGGAAAGCTGGCCCCACAACACAAATACATTCAAAACTATGGGCCCCAGAGATGGCCCAGACAAAATGATTATCATAAAACCCTTTTAATATAATCATCAAAAAAATCGAAAGAAGAAGAAGACTTCAGTCACAAAAAAAACATTTGTTAAAGAAAGACAGTTTCAAGATGCTTCTTGTAATGTGTTTAAAACCCCGAACTCAATTTAAAATTTTCCGCCTCGCCGCTTATAGCCTGTGACAAGCTTTTTCGTTTTGGCAGCAAAAATGCATCCATTCCTCTCTGTTCTTTGGCGTCCCCTGTTGTACTGTTCTCCCCCAGTTGGTTTTTTGGGCATATGAACCATCTCCGCATCTCGGATGATGATCATATTCTCTTTCTGAATTTGGGAAAACACGTTCCGTACTGTAGTTTTTAAAAATTTAAAAAAAAATGACAAATACACAATATTTCACCAACAAGACCTTTTTAACAAACGCAAAGGGGGACAAAAAAAACAAATGGCAAAAAACAAAGTTTTTTGAAAAAATTCACATCTTTGGACGTGTTTTGCCAATCAAATAGTTTTTTCTGAGTCTCATTATTTTGTGAATATTTTGACATTGTGTAAGCAGTTCTTGGTCAGAACACCCAAAGGTCTTTTGCAGACAAGTTGCATGGAAGGTGGAGAGTTTGGACATGTCTTGTTCTGTCATTTCCATCTGTAGAGAAAAGTTAATAGCACACATACTTATCAAATTGCTTGTCCTCAGCATAACTTTGCCACAATAACAGATTTTATAAATTTCTTTCTCCCATAGGCCAGATCTGCAGCTGTCATGTTCCAATCACCACTTACATGCTGAATCTATCTTCCCCCATTTCTTTCCTCTTTGCCAGGATGCCTCATTCCAAAATTGTCTTCTCCAACCCTTGTGTCTTTCGATTGCTTTTCTTTCTTTTGTCCTTCTCTGCTTTTTTGCCGCTAGGCGCAGCAGGTTTAACTGATGATCGGTTTCCGAGATAATGCACGCTAGGTTCTTGATATGGTGTGGAGTTTTAGGATGTCTGTAACTCCATCAACCCATCTTTTCTTGGTCTGCCCTTTCCTCTTGATGATTCCATTTTCAGGTTGTACGCTCTTGCAACTGGTGTATTCGGGTTCATTCTGACCAAATGGCCAAACCATTTGAGTCTCTGTTTTCAATAAATCTAATAGCAGGTGTTGTTCCGACTGTTCTTCTAATTTCCTCATTTCTTATATAGTCTCTTCTTGTTTTATTTACTGCTTTCCTCAGGCATCTCATTTCGCATGTGGTAATTTTCCTTTCTTGTTCTTTTGTCAGTGCCCATGTTTGGCTCGGTAGCACAGTGTTGGTACAAAGATTGAATTTATAATCTGTCTTTTAGTCACTACTGGAATAGCTGGGTGTTTCAAAATTGGGGTACGCTGGTATGTAATGTTGTTGGCTTGCTGGATTCTAGTTTCGATCTCTCTGTCAAGTCTACTATCAGATGTGAAGATACTTCCAAGGTATTTGAATTCTCTCACCTGCTTTAGCGTTTGGTCATTTATTTGTATGTTGATATCTTTATGTTCTCTGCTTATAGTCATGACTTCTGTCTTTGAATGTTGATCTTCATGTTGTATTTGAGGCAGCATTGTTGAGTAAGTTTATGTGTTCTTGAAGCTGTTCAATATTTAGTTTAGTTTAGTTTTAGTTTAGTCGTCTGATCACCATCACTGCACGTCGAACAAATTAGTCCATAAGTGCTCCGATCTCTCCCTCAGTATGTCCATCACGTGTGGCGACTAACCACACCGTCTCTTTGTTGGTTTACAATTCTTCTTTGTCTGCCAGCATAGCGTTCTTGTCGGCTACACCACACTTAACTTTGAGTTCTTGCAGTCTGGTTAGTGTTGTGGATTCACCGCTATTACGTGAATCATGTACACACCTCTCTCCCTTAAGGAATTTATAATATCAGCCTGGTCCATTGCTCGTCCGCTTTGGACAGCAGCCATACCTGCAAGCCTATCCGCACGTTCATTCCCCTTACACCTGCATGCCCTGGCACAAAAATAAAACTGATCTTTGTCAGCTTAGACCTCCCCAGCGATTCTATCCAATGTCTCCTAGCCCATCCTGTTTCAATCTTCCTGAGCATACTCATTGAGTCACTGAGAAAACATGCATGGATAAAAGTCTGTGATTCTAGCCAAATCATCGCTTGGTAACCGCCATGATTTCCATAGTGAGACTGCTCGTAGTCACGGCAAAACCACCACTGTCTTCCTTCACAACATCACCTCCGACCTGAGCAGTGAAAGCCCATGAGCTCGCACATGTCGAATCACCGAACCATCGATAATGCCTGCGGGAACACAAAAAACAAATTTTTTTGTTAGTAACGTAAAATTCACATTTGCTGAAAATAACAATTTTCCCTTACCCTCAGAAAATACAATTTGGTTACCAAATCAATTTTAAAGTGGTTTAAAATCATTTTTCATAAAGGCTAACATTTATCAACAGGGCTATCAAGGGGAAAAAATTATTTTAAAAAGAAACTTTTTTATATTCTAGCGTGATAACCCTTACCAAGATAATGATTCGCTTTTCCCTTCCACCCAACTGTCCTCCTGGGTTCAACCTCTAAATCGGGGAGTTTGGTTCACTGAAATTATTTTATAAAGCTGTTCAAAAAATGCTGGGGTGGAGTGTGGAAACGGTTCGTAAAATTTAAATCAAACTTTAACTCAGAGATGCAATTTGGAGCATTTCAGAAGCATGGAACAAGGTTGATGCAGAGACATTAATGCATGGTGGATTTTGTCCCGTCATTTTTGTTTATGGATGATGGTATTGAAATAAAGACTTTATTGGTTTAATTTAAATTGGAAAAAAAAATTTTAGCAGGTTGTGGGTTTGCAAAATTCTTTTGTCCGGAAAAGTTACTGAATGCGATTATAAAAGATTCATCAACTGATAATGATTCCATGCTTCATTTGGGACAGTGAATTGTTTTTTCTGTTTTAAAAAATAATTCCCAGAAATACAATGATCTCAGTGAAAAAGGCCCGGGCTGGACATAATAATCTCTTTGATAGAATGATAAGACTGACAGATGACTCATTCATGGGATGGAGCAAAAGAAGCTTCATATGGAAAAAATTTTATCTCCCGGGTTCAGTTTCAAGATGGCGGGCGGATAGCTGTGTTTGTTTCGCTGGGGATTTTTGGAATTTCACCCTTTTCCAGTGTTTGTCTGCTGTTATAAAATTCTACGGGGATGTTTATATTCTTTGGGGGGGAATTATGTTTTCAATGGATGGCGACCTGGAGGGGGATAGCCCGATGTTTGCCCTATCTTCCCCGACATACGGCCTTTAGCTTGAATATGGAAAAAAAAAGGAAGCCCTCTCCCCCTCAAAAAGTCAAATCGGCGATACTACCGGCGCAAAAAAAACCATGTACCCGCATCTCACCATTAGATGATTATACCGCCCGATAAAATTTATGTGTAAAACCCCGAGCCGTCTTTGAAGTAGTGGGGGCCCCGCCCGGTCCCGACCCCCCCTTCCCCCCCTACCTTCCATGAACGAAAGACCCCCCCGTATCAGGCGAAATATAATGAATATGATTCAGAAAACAAAAGGCAAAGTCCCGTCTTTTCATGGGCAAGAAATAAACAAACACGGGTTTAAAAAAAAAAATTTGGGAAAACGTCTTCCCGAAAAGCAGGTCAGTATTTTTGTACCCAAGAGCCCCTTACAAATGAAAACTTTCAAAATAAAGGATACCAATCCCATGATCGGACAGACAAGATAGGAAAAAGGGGGGAGTCCCTCCTCAGAAAAAAACAACATACATTCCACTGAAAAACAGACAAAATGGGGGGCCCGACCAATTTCTCAAACTAAAAACAGATAGCACAAACATACAGGTACAAAATTTATGCCCAACGAAAAACCACAGAACCTCAACAAAAACAGGTACCTGACACAAACTTGCATTTGGGAAATTTCAAATACCCCCAACTGGGATACAACCACCTGATCGCGGGGAGAAGAAGAGTAGAAACATGGAAAACGACCACTCTCATACTAATCAATGCCCCCCTCTGCCCCCTACCTTCCCCCAAAAGATGGCCTCAACTTCCTCCGAAACAGCCTTCTCACCAGACATATCTGGACTAAAAGCGGGGAATAAAATCAACTGGAGGAAGTGACCATGCCAGTATTTCTTACCATCCGGTGAAATTAAAAACCCCCCTGCCTACTAGATGGAACTAAAAAAAAAGGAACGGGAACTTTTCCCAAATCAGAAAACCCCCTTTTTGCAAAATGTTGTAAAAGATGGGATATCAATAAAGTAGTAAAAAGACTTTGGGATCATTCTTCTAGCCAAAAAAGCCTTTCCCTAGGGATGTGGGGGGGATACATTATACGGGTAACCCTGCAAAAAAGTTCAAGGCATGAATGAAGCCAGGAAAATAAAATCCCCATCATTAGAATCCCACAATAAAGGGAAAAAAGGGCGGTAAAGCTTCCAACAAAGCTAATAGAAAACGGAAAAGCTGGGGGGAACAAAAAGCGCTCTAAACCTAGAAAAAGTGGAAAACTCTGGCACTAGTTAATCCCTAAATGAAGAACCAACCCCAAAAGACAGAGCATTACACTGGAGAAAGTAGGAAAATTATAAAAAAAAACAAGCAGATTTTTGGCACTCTATATAGAAAGCAATCTCAGCATAAACAAAGACCATCAAAAAAATTAAAAAATTGCAGGAATGAAGGCTCCCACCCCCCTCCCCCAATGAGAGAACCTATACTATAGAACTACAAACTAAATTTCAAAACAAAAAAAAAAAAAGCCCCTGGCCAGACAAAATTAAAATCATAAACCTGAGCATGGCTAATTTAAAAGTTGTTTAAATTATAAAAAGCTGGCGAAGGTTATCCCCAAATCTGGAAAAAGCCATCCCCTCCCCATCTGAAAAAAAAATGGCAAGGCTTTTATCGACCAATCAGTCTGACAAGCTTTTTGCTAAAACCATGGAAAGAGTCATCAAAAACAGATTGAAATGGTTTTAGAATGGGAGCAATTTTGGTTCAACAAGCAGGATTCGGGAATGCCTAGCATAAAGACCAAGTTACCTATTCCCCGTCCGTTGAAGATCCCTTCCCAAGAGAAAAAAAAGGTGCTAACATTATGGGTAGACTTCAAGCAGGCCTTCGACAAGGTGGGGAAAAGAGGTTTAGGGCAAGCTCAAAAGAAATGGAACCCAAGGAAACATGCAAAGATGGACCCAATGCCCCAATGAAGCCAGAGTCACACTCGATGGACATCAGAGAAAAAAGGTCTTACTCGTCTGGGGTCCACAGGGGGGGTTATGTCTAACTCCCCCTTTTTTTCTCATCACGCCCTATAAAGGATCTGCCAGCGGGAGTAAAGGGCCCCTCTTTCAGTGATTTAGTGCTATAGTGAGGCGAAAAAACATCTGAAACCGGAAGCAGCGGCGGGAATAAACTTATGGAATGGGCAGAAAAATGTGGTTTTAAAACCAGACAAAACCTCCCCCTGTTCCCCCTTTCCCCCCAGGGACAAACGAACATACACTTAGGAACCAACAAGAAAAAAGCAATCCAACATCTAGGGATCACATTTGAAAAACCCCAAAGGAACAAGCTTGCCCAAGAAGGCCCCAGGCGGAAAATTGGAATCTCAAAAAATTTTGGGGTACCAACTGGGAGCTAATGACACCCCTTAAGAAAGTCTCAGGGAACAATCAGACCCCCCTGATTTTCCCCCAACGCATGGGCTAGCTGCTAACACACCTGCGACTTTGGACAAGTAAAAATCAAGCACTCAGGATCATCACAGCCATGAAATCTACTCCTACCCGAATGAAAAAAACCACTGGAGTACAAGCCCTGGCTTACAGGGGAAACCAAAAAATATGACCCAGATGGAAAATACCCAGTATGCCCTTCATCCTGAAAGAAAAGATTAAATGATCTGGCAGGGGCCAAAAAGCAGCACCGCCCAGGAAAGCGTCAAAAAAGACAGTCCCAAAGATGCCCTAAAAACCCACACCCCGCGGGTACCTAGTCTGGCCTTTCCGGGGAACAAGTTAGCGATACAGCAAAAATCCAACAATTAGGGGAATCACAACTGGAGAAATAAAAAGCCTCAAAAAGAACATCACTTGTGCATGATCAAAAAATTTACCAAACAATCAGGACCCCGTCACCGGGATTGCAACAGTAAATTAAACGGAGGGCGATCTATTTTAAATTCCCAACAATCTCACCGAAACAAAACTAACTGGTAAATTTTGTTAAAACTCACTGCGAGGCTCAAGCACACACAGGCAAATATGTAAAATTCCCTCTGACTGCCAACAAGTGGTTTTTTCACAGCCCTTTCTGTTCTGAAACCCCTAATAACCATCCATCCCGGGGCCAACAAGATCTCTACCAAAAAAGGGTTACACTTATGGGTCCATCACCTCAGTGCCAGGTAACGAAAGGAGACCTTGCAAAAAAAGGGGAAAGAAGGAAAAAATAGATAATGAAATCACATATTTTAAAAAAAAAGAGCTTATGGACATTAGAAAAAAACCCCCCCATCCAGATGACTCCCACTTGACAGAAAAGGCAGACTATCATCTTCCGACTGGGATAGGTCTAAAGACTGAAAAAACCCACCTGGCTGGTTCCCAACCCTCTGTCCCCCTGTGGCTCCGATGAACAAACCACAGAACATGTCCTGCAAGACTCCCCCCTGTATGTCCCCCCAGAAAGGAATGCTGGTAAACCAAACCCTTTTAAAAACTCATGGCACTAGGTAGCTCAGACACAGTTTTTCCCATCAAAAGGCGTCTTGGTTAAAATTAAAAGCTCAAGAAAAAAAAGACCAGTCTAAAAATTAAAGAACATTTTTTAAAAAAAAGACAGTTTCAAGATCTTTTTAATGTGTAACCCTGAACCCATCTTAAATTTTCCGTCTTTGCTCTATCCTGTGCAATTTCCCGGGGGCACCAAAAAATCATGCCATTCCTCTCTTTCTTGGCTGCCCTTTTGTACTTTCTCCCCCAGTTTTTTTTGGGCATATCAGAACCATCTCAGCATCTTTTTTTGGATGATGATCTTATATTCTCCTGCATTTTAAAACACTTTCCCAAAGTACTGTTTTTTACAAATTACAAAAACAATGACAAAATACAGAAATTTTAAAAACAAGACCTTTATCAAGCAAGCAACAACAGGGTGAAAAATTTTAAAAAACAAATGGCGACAAAATACAAATTTCAAATGAAAATCTGGCTACAGTACTTTGTGATTACGTGTTTTCCCAAATAAATAGTTTTACGGGTCTCATTATTTTGTAATATTTTGACATTGTGTAAGCAGTTTTTTGGTAAAAACCCCAAAAAGGTTTTTTGCAGACAAGTTGCATGGAAGGTGGAAGTTTGGACATGTCTTGTTTTTCATTTCCATCTGTAGAAAAGTTAATCCCCAAATACTTATCAAATTGCTTGTCCTCACATAACTTTCCCCAAATCGATTTTTTTTTCTTTCCCCATAGGCCAGATCTGCAGCTGTCATTTTCCCAATCCCCCATGCTGAATCTACCCCCCATTTTTTTCCCTTTTTTGGGATCTCATTCCTTCCCCCCCCCCTTTGTGTTTTTGTTTTTTTTTTTTTGCCCTTCTTTTTTTTGCCGCTGGCGTAGCAGGTTAACTGTGTGGTTTCGAATAATCCTAGGTCTCTTGATATGGTGTGGAGTTTAATGTCTTAACTCCATCAACCCATTTTTTTCTTGTCCCCCTTTCCTCTTGTGTTCCTTTTTCAGGTTATCCTCTTGCAATTTGGGTGTATTGGTTCATTCTAAAATGGCCAAACCATTTGAGTCTCTGTTTTTCAATAAATCTAATAGCGGGTGTTGTTCCGACTTTTCTTCTAATTTCCTCATTTCTTATATAGTCTCTTCTTGTTTTATTTACTGCTTTCCTCAGGCATCTCATTTCGCATGTGGTAATTTTCCTTTCTTGTTCTTTTGTCAGTGCCCATGTTTGGCTCTGGTAGCACAGTGTTGGTACAAAGATTGAATTTATAATCTGTCTTTTAGTCACTACTGGAATAGCTGGGTGTTTCAAAATTGAGATGCGCTGGTATGTAATGTTGTTGGCTTGCTGGATTCTAGTTTCGATCTCTCTGCCAAGTCTACTATCAGATGTGAAGATACTTCCAAGGTATTTGAATTCTCTCACCTGCTTTAGCGTTTGGTCATTTATTTGTATGTTGATATCTTTATGTTCTCTGCTTATAGTCATGACTTCTGTCTTTTGAATGTTGATCTTCATGTTGTATTTGAGGCAGCTATTGTTGAGTAAGTTTATGTGTTCTTGAAGCTGTTCAATATTTAGTTTAGTTTAGTTTTTTAGTTTAGTCGTCGGATCACCATCACTGCAAGTCGAACAAATTAGTCCATAAGTGCTCCGATCTCTCCCTCAGTATGTCCATCAGCGTGTGGCGACTAACGACACCGGTTCTTTGTTGGTTTACAATTCTTCTTTGTCTGCCAGCATAGCGTTCTGTCGAGCTACACCACACTTAACTTTGAGTTCTTGCAGTCTGGTTAGTGTTGTGGATTCACCGCTATTACGTGAATCATGTACACCCTCTCTCCCTTAAGGAATTTATAATATCAGCCTGGTCCATTGCTCGTCCGCTTTGGACAGCAGCCATACCTAAAGCCTATCCATACGTTCATTCCCCTTACACCTGCATGCCCTGGCACAAAAATAAAACTGATCTTTGTCAGCTTAGACCTCCCCAGCGATTCTACCCAATGTCTCCTAGCCCATCCTGTTTCAATCTTCCTGAGCATACTCATTGAGTCACTGAGAAAACATGCATGGATAAAAGTCTGTGATTCTAGCCAAATCATCGCTTTGGTAACCGCCATGATTTCCATAGTGAGACTGCTGTAGTCACGGCAAAACCACCACTGTCTTCCTTCACAACATCACCTCCGACCTGAGCAGTGAAAGCCCACGAGCTCCGCACATGAATCACCGAACCATCCGTATAAATGATTACATCATGCTCAGATGCGTTCTCAGAAATGAATGCCTGAACCTCTGCCTCCACGACAAGTGGGTTGTGTTGCCTGCATTCTTTATCAAGTTCTATGCATACAGAAAAGGATGTAGCGATTCCTGTTGGCACTGGTATCCATTCTTCACCGGGATCAATATCTTCAAGTGTACACACCTGTTCAATACAGTCCTCGGCCTGACCCATCCAAGATTTTCCTCTTTTAACCTATTTCCTTTTTGTCTCTTTATTTCCAAGTGCAGAGGATGTTGTGTGTCAGCATTGACTCGAAGGTATGCTCGTGGACGGCTCATCAGTATTCTATACTCCATAGTAGGATAGTCAAGGAGATAGCGCATCGCCCTGCATGACATGTCTTTAGTGCAACCAAGTATAATGCGCATCGCCTCGTTCTGTATTCTTTCCAGTCGTTCTATCTGACTATGACTGAGAGTCAGGATCGGCAGCGCATACTCAAGCACAGAAAGGACCAGACCCTGGTATAAAAGACAAAGATGGCGCTGTTCAATATTATTATGGAATAAACACTGGTCGTCAGCAAAGAGCAGTTCATTTTGTTTTAAATACCCAGTTCAATTGCTTTTAAATACCCAAAATACTTCAATTTTCTTATTTGTAGTTTCAGCAAGTTTTTCTTTGATTTTGAGTTATTTCTGGATATATCTTTTTGCTCTTTATTCTGCCCATGATTTTATATGGAGAACTGTTCTGCGCACTTATAATCAAAGCACATGTGTTTTCCATTGCCTTCTTAAATGTCCATGTTTCACACCCATGTATTGCACTGAAAATATTCATTCATGTTGATAGGACATAAATGCAGTATATATTAATCTTGGTTCTGATGCTGATTTCCCTTTGTGCCTTACTCAAGTCTGCTTTTTAATGTTCCAATGTATGTAATCTTCTACAACGTCTTGCGTTCTTACAGTAACTTCTATGAGCACGCATACTCATTTAATTCATTTACATGTTGATGTTCAATTATGGGACAGAAAACTATATGATAGATTTATTTCTATTATTGATTTTTCTAGGTCTCTGAAACAATTCAGAAAAATGATGTTGAGAAAAAGAAACTAAAAGATGCAATCCAGAGTACGACAGTACAAATACACTAAACAGAAAAGTGCAGACCACAGTCTTCAGACTTGAACGGACACTGCGATCTTAGACATACCTCCTAGAATGTACCTCAGGGACTCTGCTGCCTGCACCTGTGGAGTACCAAAGGAGTCCCCAGAGCACATCCTGAGCAGTGTGAGAATGGAAATCTGGCCAACAGAAACACTTCAAAACAAACTATGGGGGACCGGTGAAGATCTCAAGTGCACCACCCTGTTTATGACACATACTGGAGTAGTCGCATAGCAGAAATTGATTGCAGAATATTTTTCTAGTTATCTTTTTTTTTTTCTGTTTGCTATTTATTTCACTTGTAAATGTTGACAAATGATAGAAATCTGTGTATTGAAGACCTGGATGTTGATATTGTAAATAGATGTTACAAAAATTAATTGTAAATGATAATTGAGAGTGTTGTTATTCATTTTCAAGCAGTTGATGGACATTTCTCTAGACATGAGAAATAGAGATAAAGAATAAATATATCTTTAGAGATGCTTATAAACTTTGTTGTAGATTGTTTCATGTTGTTCTTATTCAACCAACATCACAACAAACTGAGCAATCTCCATCTATGACATCTGATAAAAAGTCTCCATCAATGACATCTGTTAACACCCTACTAGCCTCTATCTATGACATCTGATAACACCCTACTAGTCTCCTTCTATGACATCTAGTAACACCCTACTAGTCTCCATCTATGACATCTGTTAACACCCTACTTGCCTCTATATATGACATCTGATAACACCCTACTAGTCTCCTATGACATCTGGAAACAACCTTACTAGTCTCCATCTATGACATCTAGTAACACCCTACTAGCTCCTTCTATGGCATCTGTTAACACCCTACTAGTCTCCATCTATGACATCTGTTAACACCCTACTTGCCTCTATCTATGACATCTGATAACACCCTACTAGTCTCCTTCTATGACATCTGGAAACAACCCTACTAGTCTCCATCTATGACATCTAGTAACACCCTACTAGCTCCTTCTATGACATCTGATAACACCCTACTAGTCTCCTTCTATGACATCTGGTAACAACCCTACTAGTCTCCTATGGCATTAGTTAACACCGTACTAGCCTCCATCTATGACATCTGGTAACACCCTACTAGTCTTCTATGACATCTAGTAACACCCTACTAGTCTCCTATGGCATTAGTTAACACCCTACTAGTCTCCTATGACATCTAGTAACACCCTACTAGTCTCCTATGGCATTAGTTAACACCGTACTAGCCTTCATCTATGACATCTGGTAACACCCTACTAGTCTCCTATGACATCTAGTAACACCCTACTAGTCTCCTATGGCATTAGTTAACACCGTACTAGTCTCCATCTATGACATCTGGTAACACCCTACTAGTCTTCATCTATGACATTTAGTAGCACTCTACTAGCCTCCATCTATGCCATATCTCATGTCTTATGATTGACAGAACTATGAAGAAAACCTTATTAAATTTCCCACTTGCGAGAGGCCTAATACATTAGGAATAAGATAACAGAAATCACAGTCAGCTAACCTAGACCGTACTCCACCTCTAAATGGCGGCTCTGATAATACACTGCAGTCTGACTAAGCAAGTATGGATCGAAGAAGAAAAGTAAACACAGTCCAAAATTGCAGCACTGAAAATAGATATGTCAGGCTGAAAGAAATTGGTGGTGCCCAACAATCATGACCTGTTCAATCTTGTGATTTTTCTCTGCTTGTTCATTGTCCATGTTTCAAGTCTACAGAGTAATGAAGAATATAAAAAAAATATGTGCGGTTTGTTAGTGCACTTTTCTCTCTGAGATCCCATAGAATTTTTACTGAGCTACAGAGTTTGTGCCATACTCTAAACAGATTGCATCCTATTTCTGCGGAGAGTGACCAAGCCATACAAGGAAGTCTGATATAGTCAATCCTTCACCTTTAGATCCTATTTTTGAAATGCATATATTAATACAAGAAAGACACACACTTAATCAAACACACAGTCTAAACATTTACATACCCTCGTTTGAATTGTTCACAAATTGATCTTGATATCGTAAGAAAGCCGAGTTTGTAATCTACCACGGACACAACTAGTTCATACTGACACAATATTCACCCTCAGACAGTTAGTGGAAAGGGCACTCAAACCCGATAAATACCTACAAGTTGCGTTCGTGTTCAGGAAAAGTGGTCGACCCAGTAGATAGTAAAAGTTTTCGAAAATATTGTCAAACTATGGAGTTAATGACCACTCAGTCTATGCAAGATCTTCTATATAAACAGCCTGTGTACAGTTAGAACAAACACAGATCTATCAGAAAAGTTCCACGTTAGGTTTGAAGTAAGACAAGGATGCGTACTATCACCGTTGTTGTTCATCACATATATCGATCAAATCAGTAAAATAACTAACACCAGTGAAGGGAACAGGCGTGGAGACTGAAACAAATTTGCTTTTCGTCGACGATCAAGCAATAAAGAACAGAAGAACAGCTACAACACATTAACAGACTCAGTTAACATGCAATGTCTACAACATGAGAATAAACATTGCCAAAACCGAAGTAATGACATTCGATAGAGAGGAAAGCAGTACTAAAATCTCCATCGACAAACATCAATTAAAGCAAGTTAAAGTCTAAAGACTGTATTACTCTTTATCACATTTATAGATCAAATAACTACAGAGTCAAATTCAGATAGTATATATATATATAGAGAGAGAGAGAGAGAAATTAATGAAAATGTATATATGTCTGTCCCATTTTTTCAAAATATCTGGACATCCTACGGAATTGAAATTTGGCAAGAGAGTAGCTTTCATAGATATGAATATGTAAAAATTATGAAACCGAACTATTGGTTCGTTTCTATATTTAAATTTCGACTTAACGAAATGGTCATGAAGAGTTAAAAACTGAAAAGGTGTATCCATGTTTTAACTTGCTGATGAAGTGTTAAAGCGATGATGAAGTCCCATGTTATGCAAATATTTGATGCTATTTATTGGTATTTCAACACGTATGGCTGAATGGATTATATGTTTGGCTCCCATGGTATGCCAAGAATTTTATTTTATTTTTATTAACACATCTGGTCACTACTCGATCAGGTTGTAATCTAAATAAATTCAATTTGCAATTATTATTTGTCAACTTTCACTGCAATTCTGTTGTATCAGGTTTCCCTTGCAATTGGAATGAGAGACATTTTAATATTATGTAGTCAACCGACAAAGTTTTCCCACCAAGCATGGAGAGAAAACATATTGTTGGGACGGGCATGTTTCTTTAATATGTTCAGGCTGGCACCGTTTGGGACTTTTAAGTTTCGGAAATGATACAATTTCGTAGATCTATCGAAACTAATGAAGTTAAAGATATGCGGTTGGAGAATGGTAAGAAAAGAAAAATGAAGGCTAGAAACATGGAGACAGTGGAGGATAAATTAGTCATTAGGCTTGATTACAAGCGTCGGAGGAGTGTAAAGGGGTAATGAGGAAACTAAAGAGGAACGACTTGGAAGATCAGCGGAAAAGGATAACAAATGTAACTTTAAAAGTGTTCAACATCACAACTAGATTTCAACTAAATTCCTGTGTGAAGAAAGGGTACAGCTGCTAATGATGAAATAAATGAATTGCTTTTCACAGCTAATCAGTATCTGATACACCAAAAATAACTAGACCTACAAAAACATATTGACACATTGAACCAAAATTGTATAAATCATGGCATAACAATCAATAACACTAAAACCGAAATAAAGTTATAGAAAAAGCACAATAAACAAAACGGCAGTGTCATTTCAATCAACGGGTCACAGGCGAGTCACAATAACAACGCTGGCAAGGGTCAGTGAACTGGCACTGATCAATACCCTACCCCACCTCCACGTGGTGATACTGGATACAGAGGATCATGTCTGGCTAAGTGGGGGGAGAGCTACAGGTATAGGTAGTAGTGCAAGCACAGTCACGTTATACAGGTACAAAACCCTGAATGAATGCACGTATCTCCTGACCGATGTCTAATGGAAAAGTTGCATAAATGCAAAGCAATCGTAATAAATAACAAGTTATGATTCGCATGTAAGCGTATACTCACTCCCCCGGAGTAAAAGGCCGCACCAAAACTGCTAGCTCAAGGCAAGAATCCTTGACAACAAAGTAACGTGTCGTGAGACAAAAGAGAAGATTGCAGTAAACTTCGCAAACAAGACCAAGCGCAGATACATCTATTGGGTACGGTTAGCTGAGGGCATAACTTAAGATTGTGCTCTGTTGCTTAACGAAACTGCCCTCACTGGAACAGTCGGACACGGTACTGTTGCACGATTGCAAAATGTAAAGTTGCGCGTTAATGTGTCTGAAAAATACTGCCATCCCCGGGAAAAGAACTGGGGTGGTTGATGTTGGCGAGCGCAAATTTAAGTTGCATTTCTAGCGCCTAATGAAACGACCCTCTGGATTATTTGTGTGTAGTCGCAGTCCAGTGTTTCCGGAGTTAGGAAAAGAAAGAGTAGAAATTGCTAGGTGCCGACACGTGTCTAGAAACGGCTGGGAATACTCCTATTCAGGAATAAACTCACCGTTGTTAGAAAAGTATAGCCGATTATGTAAATGTTTGACTGGTCGTACAAACCCAAACATTGGCGAAGGCCGATACTTTTCACGGTTGTTCTGCACGAGTAGAATTCCATGCCTGGTCCAGATCAAATAAAAGGCCAATTAAACAGCCAAACAGATCGTGCGTGTAACAAGCCCATGTATTCCAATGGCTGAGAATGTTCCTTATCCGACCTCACATAGTCAGAAAGGATGCAAAATGTAGACATACTCTTAGGCGAAGATCACAAAGCTCAAATATACGGCCAAAAAAAAAAAGGTTCGTTAAAGAACAATGAACACACGAAGTAACCGAAAAGTGATCGTTCGAGTGACTAGTCCTAGAAGGGTGGAAAATGTTCCTAATCCGGAACGACCTCACACAGTCAGACAGGTTGCAAATTAGTAAATTTTCATTGGCGTAGATCCAAGCCCAAATATACGGCATTAAAAGGATCGTTTAAGAGCATTGAACATACGATACAAAAACGTGTTAACGAATGCACATATTCAGAGAGGTTGCAAAGTACAATGCTCGCCGTGTTCCAAGTCAACTATTCGACGTTAAACGGATACACACGATGTACAGTAGCAGAAAGTGTTGACGTCAGCAAGACCTACTCAAACATTTATTTAGGTCGAACTTTTGGATCGCTATTCACAATAGTAGAGCCTAACGGGGTGCAAGTTATAGTCGTCCGCAGATCAATTGTATATCAATAAGAATGATCAAACTGGTCGTAAGCGAACGAACGACAAACTAAATCAACCAAGGAAGAATCTACATTTTAGGAAGCATATCATAGAAGATGAAGACAGATAGAGAGAGACTAGAGTGCAAATCAGAACCTACAGCTAGCTCCATTGTTAATACCCAACATCTCACTGACAGTTAAGACTACAGATGATCAACATCATTTTCATGCCTACTCTGAGTTAGCCAGATTAAACATGGACATAAACAAGCACAGCCGCAAAGAATAACTACATGTGAAATGCGCGCCTCGAAAAGTTACCAACATCACTGAAAGACATCATCAGCATAGAAAGATTTGCACACTCTTGCTTGAATTACATTGGGAAATAAGAAGAAGGTTTGACACTAATAGAATGCATCAAACTCACAGTATAGGCCTACAGAGTCTTCTATAACAGAGCATCAGGAAAGAAGGCGAAGAAGACCCTGAAAAAGATGTTAGATGGCATAGCAGAATTCTGTCAAGAGAAAAATAACAAAATCACCAAGATATCAGAACAGGCAAATAAAAAAAACACAGCACTGGACACAACCCGGTCAGTGGAGACAAAATAAGAAAAGATAATGTCAGAAAAATGTGGGTACAACATCAGTACTTTACTTCATCAGGAAATGACAAATTAAATGCATATTATAAACCATATGCAGATTACCAGACAGCTTCAAGAGCAATGCTACATTGACAAATAAAAGGTTGTCCACACAAGCTGGAATAAAGAAATAGCAAGAGATAAAGGACTTACTATTCGAAACACAAAAACCTGTTCTATAAAACACTTCTTATCCTGACGCTGAGGCAAAACAGGATTAGAAAAAAAGAAAGAAAAGTAGTTGAAATCCAGACCATGTTTCTGTAACCAACCCGCATTTCTGCTGCAGAAATTAAAAATATTGGAACTTATTTTGGTAAGTTTGATGTAATAAATTGAACTGGACCATATTATGTTCATAAAATTGTCATATTTGAACGCAGCATCCATTTTAACATGTATATTTGAAATTAGGAGACAGCACGAGTGGACACAATACTGTAAATCAATTTCTGCAAGCCATATCTTAGATTTTTATCTGCTGGACGTAGACCTACGCCATTTTTTCTTCAATATTTATTATTATTTTGTCATCACTAAAAGAAACCCGCGTGTTGCACATTATTCTTATATAATATTGTTGTAGTGAGTGTAACATGTCAATAAATGTTTTGCTACAGTGTTTAAATCAATTATTATACATTATTAATTCATGTATCCGATATGAATATAATCGTTAGTCAAATGATGATTCAATAACATTGATGAATGAATCAATTTTTGCCGTACCACTGTCTGTCTTAATTTTACTCTGACATTATTTTGCAAATTTCAATTTAACATTTAATCTCAATTAGTTTAATATAAATCCTGATTATGATAAATATTCCTATTAAAAATTTAATTACATGAAGTCATCATTTTGCTCATAATACTTCGTACGTATTTTGTTAGCACTATTTTGACTAATACTATTTAATTTCTACATAAGATGTAACATTGGATCTACTTGATAACTCTTTTAACAATATAATTGCCAAACGTCATTTTCTATTCAAGAGCCGGAAGAATATGTAATTCCGACATTTTGCATGTGCCAAACTACTTCCCGAGATAATCACGAGAACTCTAAGCCTCAAATAGTCCATTTAATTATCGATTGAATCCCCAATTTTATATAAAAATAGTATAAAATTATAGAAAATAATAGTACTAAATAACAAACCTTCTTATAATAAGATTAGTGTTATGGAATTGTCCCTTGCATTAATACATCTTGTCTACAGAATAAATGCCACAACATTCATGACCTTTGAGCTTGGTTCCCTGTACGCCGCTATCTTTGAACTCTGACCTGTCGACTGACGTCACTTGATCGTTTAGCTAGTTTACCCTTTTAATGCGAAACACATAATAACAAAGTACTGTAGTTTTACAAATTACAAAAACAATGACAATATACAGCAACTTTTCGACCAAAAGGCCTTTATCAAGCAAATGAGCAACAGGAGTGACGAATTAAAATAACCACTAACATATGGACGACTACATACGGAGACATACTGGCAATATGTTTACGATGCCCTAATCTCATTCACGATTTCGTGGTTTGTTGTCATGTGGGTGCCGCATTTTCAATTTGCGTTGCAGACAAGTTTTTACAAAAAATATTCTCTAGCGCTCCTGTCGTTTGTGTCGAAATATTAATTGTCTTTGATTTTATATTATTTAATAGCCAACTCTCTTTAATATCAACTGTTGCAGAACAGAAGCGTTTTTTTCCTAAAAGGGTAATGGGGTCTAAGGCGCATAGGGACAACGTCGCGCCAGGATTAGTGAGCTGGCACTAACCAAGATCCTACCCCACCTCCACGTGGTGATCCTGGAAACAGACAACGGTTCATGTCTGTCTAAGCGGGTAGGGATTGAGGGAGAGCTACTCTGGTATAAGTAGTGATACAGGCACAGTTACATTAGATGAGATCCGCTCGCAACACAGACAAGCAGAATCCCAGAGTGACTATTAATGCACATCTCTCCGGCCGATGGGAAAAGCTGAACAAATAAACATGAAGGGTGCATCCAGAGAAGAGACTGGGCGCATATGGGGTGAAACTCGGAGCCACGAGGTAGGAGCTTGAATTGAGTTGCGTGTCATGACAGTCTCGAGGCATAGCAAATGGAAGCACGGTGAGAAAACAGATAAACACGGTGAGCAGGCACCAAAGTAAGCGAACACGCATACGGATGATACAAAGGAGCCACCGGTGGGACAGACATGCACGATGCTGATGATAGAGCGGCGAAAGGCGTGGCAACGTGAGGGTGAGCAGACGCCCCAATTGTGCAGAAAACTGGAAAGCCCAGCAGAGGCTTGAATCCAGTGCAAAAGTACCTACCGAATGGTAATAAACTGTGCACAGTGAGATAGAAATGGATAATGTATCTCCCAGTAGAACAATGTGAGCACAAGTGACGGGGAAAAAAAGGGACGGGCCCAGTCGATGGACGAGGGCACAAGCAAAAATGGGCGAATGGGCACCAAGAAGAAATGCAAGGGGGCGAGCCTCGAAAATGGGGTCTCCATCCAGAGAGCAATAACTGCATTTCCCTCGCAATACTACTACTGCCTTGTAGTTGATTGGGGACAATCAAAGGCTAGTGGAGCAAACCATACACAAAACTGGATGGCAGGCAAACCAAGCAGTAAAAAAAAAAAGACTTGTAAACTGGACAGATGACGTTCAACAACCCGGGAGGGAAGGTTGTCTAAGGGTAGCTACCCTAAAAGAAAAAAGCAACCTGTTGCCTTGCAGGTCAGCTGGGGACAGAGCGAGGCGACGGAGGGCGAACCCAGTAAATGCTGGCTAAAACCGGACACATCGCAGAAGGATAAGCACCAGAGCTCCAAATGGCGCTAAAGATGTGACGAAATACACCCATGCTAAGGCTGCATGAATCGGATTTCCACACGGAAGCAGAATTTATGGGGAAATCTGGTACATCAGTCTAAGCAGTGATCGCACAGAAGCAGAATTTATAGGGAAATCTGGTACATCAGTCTAAGCAGTGATCGCGTGCTAGAGAGAGAGTAATAGAGAGTGAGAGAGAGAGAGAGAAAGGAGTAATAACTTCCCGGAATAGACAAGAAATAGTAAATACTCAAAAACCAAATTTTTGGAAATTTTGCTGGGCCCCACCAAAACAAATGACCATGTGCTGCCACTGCATTAGACTTACAACTATCAATACTGCATTTCATAAACAATCAAATGTCGTTATTACCATCAATTAAATCTTCTTCACTACTATCAGAAGTTATAATTTGATCTAACAGTACTCAAGATTGCACTGTAAAAACTCATTTTGGTCTTAATGACAAGGTTGACAAATGTAGGAAACATTGACGTTTAAAAAAAATATGACTGGACTATACACAATAATACACTGCTTTCCCTCTTTCAAATCTTTGTTAAATGGAGATAATAATGTACCTACATATATGTGCTTTCCGTTTCTGAAGATTTTTTAAACTTCAGTTGGGTTGAGAAGATATATTCGTTTTTGTGAACATACATCCAAAAGCCGATATATCGGTTTGCAACATCATGAACATTACTCTGAACCGAAATATGGCTCTGCAGTCCGTTGGGTTAATGATATTTAATTATTTATTATTATAATTATTGAAACGCAAGTAGTGCAAATATAATAATAATATAATAATAATTCCTCTCATACGGTTATACGTTACATAGGGCCTGCAAGTAATTTCTCCATACCGCTCTAATCTGGCAACTCGCTCAATCTCCTCCATGGAACTGAGACCGATATTTCCTGCCTCTCTCAGCAAAGTTCGTTTCAGGGTCTCTTTAGGTCAACCTCTCTTTCTTGAACCCTTTGCATCCACTTCAATGCCTGCTTTGATATTCGTTGATCATTTCTCCTCAAGTGTGCCCAACATATCTCCATCTTCTCTTTCTTATAACAGTTGTCACTAGTGGTTGACCAGACATGTCTCTGATTTCATCACTTCTTCTGAATTCGTTCCATTTTATATTCATTATTTTTCGCAGACATCTATTTTCAAATGCATTCAACTTGCTTCTATATCTTTAGTCATTTTCCAACTCTCGCTCGCATATGTTAGGATTGATACAACATTTGAATTGAAAATTCGTAATTTAGTTTTAATACTATGTAACTTGCAGTTCCATATTTTATTTAGACTTTTAAAAGCTGATGTTGCTTTGCCAATTCGTAGCAAATATAATACTATAATATAATTAATACATGCAATATTACATTAACTAATAACTGCATGAGTGTAAACCATGCAACAAATATTAGTGTTCCAATGTTTAAAGCAGTTATTTATAAGATTGATAAACTGTTATTAGTGTAAAACCCAAGTTTTTTTTCTTAATTGATTAACTCTTTAGGCACTTTGATAAAAATCTTTCGTTTGGATGAACTCAAATTTCCTATAGTTTTGTAACTATTAGCATTGCCATGAGACATGACAACGGTCGGGATTTACCCTACTTTTTTATTTTCGAGTTTCCGATGTTTCAGACACACACACACACATAAATATATATATATATATATATATATATATATAAATAAATAAATATATATATATATATATATATATATATATATAAATTTATAAAGTTTGCAAAACCGTTCTTCAAATTGTTGTGTGAGAGTTGGAAGAAAATAGTGCCTTGTTTCGATACTACAAGCAAGTTAATAGATAACGGTGAGTTCAATTGCAATTATCTTATACTTCATGTTACATCATGCGAATTAGACAACATAATTTGAAATCACCATCCTGTTTAACATATGTGTTTGAATTTTGGAGCATGGCTTATAATGAATATTTTGGTAGTTCAATTTCTTGTGAGCAATGTGTAATCTGAAATATCGTCCGATCGCATTGCGTTATCGCCGCCATTTTTGGGGTCAAATTTTGTTAAATGAAATAACTAAAATGATTCTGCCTATTTATTAATATTATTAAAACATATATTAACTGCAAGAGTGTAAATCACACCACAAATATTTGTATTCTGTGTTTAAAGCAATTATTTATAAGATTGTTATCTGTAATAGTTAAATTAGTTAGTTTAAAACCCGACTTAAAAAAAACTGATTTACATTATCAATATGATTATAATTATTTATAATTTTAAATTATTAAGTAGAAACAATTGTTTTTATCTCTGCAGATTCACTGATTTTGTCAATTCTGAATTGGTTTAGCTTGGACCATGATGGATAGCAAGAAAGGTATTGAAGATCTGAGGTCATATTTGACGCAGTTTGAAGCAGTGTATCCAGTTAAGAAAGGGTATGTAGCACAGCTGCTGTTGGATCGTTGCAGACCTGCTATTTCTGAGGTAGTAAAGAAGGTATCGACTATTGGCAATGTTGCACTTGCAACAGAAACTAAGTATGTCAATGAAGTGGGCCTTACATCTTCTATTATACGTTTTAACAAATTGATAAGAGACAAAAACAGATTCTTAAGTAAGCATTGGACATTCCTTATGGAACTCTACCAAGAGCCATTTGTAATCCCATTTAAACACCAGAGTTCTGTTATTGTTACCGCTTCTGTACAACCTAATATGTCCAAAGAATCTGTTTTAGTTACACCTGTGAGGTCACCATCTCCTATGCGTTTGCGATGCAGCTGCAAATGTGAAAGCTGTGTGAACACGAAGAGGACATTTAGACTTATGAGGAGTCGATGTACTAGATTACAGCGGAAGATTGTACTAATTAGAAAGCAGTATAAGGAAAAGTTGGCAGTGTTAACAATGAATCAATCAACAGAGAGTGTTAAGAATAAAAGGAAGCATTTATCACTTAGTCTGAAGCACAACATAGAAATACTAGAACGACTAGATAACGGTGAGACAGTTAAAAAATTATGTGAAGAGTATGGTGTTGGGTTAACTACCATGTATGATTTGAAGAAACAAAAGATAACCTGCTGGTTTTTATAGGGATAGCAACGTTCAACAATTAATTCAGCAATAGAAACTTTTCATTCTGGAAACAATGTTTCAGTAGATAATATATTGATGCAGTGGATACAGCAACGTTGCAGTGAGAATTTACCACTGACTCCTACCCTTATCATGACACAGGCAAAAATATTCCATGAACAGTTAGGTATTACAGCTTCATGTGAATATTCATCAGATTGGTATGGGAAATTTCAAGAACATCATGGACTGCATATTTCAGCTGCAAATTCAAATAGTGAAAATATATTGTCATTTCACAAATCTTCTGCAACTTATGTGGATGAGTTCAAACAACTTGTTGCTGATGAGCAGCTTTCAGCAGAGCTGGTATATAATGTTAGTGCAACTTCTTTATTTTGGAAGTATATTCCACAAAAGATAGTGGTGGCACCACAAAGATCCACATTAAATGAAGACTTTGAAGAGAGATTAACTGTGCTTGTGTGTTCCAATGCTGCAGGAACACACAAAACAAGGTTACTTGTTGTTAGTAAAGTAAAGATTCACATTTGCTGAAAGAGCGTCAACATTTTCCTGTCATCCATGCAGACAATGAGCAAGCTTGGATTACCAAATCAATTTTCCAAGAGTGGTTTGAAAATCATTTTGTTCATGAGACTAGGGCACATTGTCGATCAGCAGGACTATCAATGGGGCAAAATTATGTTAATTTTAGACAACTGTTCTGTATATCCTAGCGCAGATACCCTTACCAAAGATAATGTATTCGCTGTTCACTTACCACCCAACTGTCCATCCTGGGTTCAACCTCTAAATCAGGGAGTTTTGAGTTCACTGAAATTATTTTATAAAGCTGAATTCTTATGTAAAATGCTGGTGGAGTGTGGTAACGGTGTCACAGCTAAGGAATTTCAATCTAACTTTAACATCAGAGATGCAATTTGAGCATTCAGAAGCATGGAACAAGGTTGATGCAGAGACATTAATGCATGGATGGTATCATTTGTGGCCGTCATCTTTATTTATGGATGATGGTATTGAATATAAGCCAGACTTTATTGGGTTAAGGTTAATTAAGGAAAAACAAATTGTAGCAGAGTTGATGGATTATGCAAAATGTCTGCCCTGTCCAGAAGCCCAATTTCTGAATGACGATGTGATAGAAGATTGCATCAGAGCTGATAATGATGCACCAGTAGCTTCATTTACGGACAGTGAAATGTGTTCTGTTGTTAAAAATGAAATTCCAGATAATGACAATGATGTCAGTGAAGACAATGACGGGCTGAAGACATAATAATCTCTGTTGATAGAATGATAAGACTGACAGATGATCTCATTCATGGGATGGAGCAGAGAAGCTTCATATCAGAGCAACAAATAACTTCAGCCTACAAAATTAAAGTACATTTGTTAAAAGAAAAACAGTTTCAAGATGCTTCATACCCTGAACCTCATCATTAAATGTTCATCTCTCTCTCTGTAGCCTGTGACACTGTTATGTTAAGGGCAGCAACAAATGTATGCCATGCTTATAAGTTCTTGATCGTCTTCTATAGTACATTTATCAGATTCATTTCTTTTAGTTCCTGTTGTAATGTTTTCCTCCAGGTGATTTTTGGCCTTCCACATTTTCCCTGTGGTGTCCTTCTCATTGTAGTTTTAATGAGTTAGTGTCTATGTGTAAAACATGTCAGAACCATCTACAGCATCTCTTTTGGATGATGGTATTCATACTATTTTGCTGACATTGTGTAAGCAGTTAGTGATAGTTCTTGGTCAGATCAACCATACATTTTATTGCAGACTTGTATATAAGGTGGAAAGTTTGGACATATCTTGTTCTATCATTCTCTAGCATTCTGATCTGTATAGAAAAGTTGATAGTTCATCATAAAATAGCTTGTCATGAGCAGAACTTTGCCACAATAACAGTCTTTCAGAATTTCACTCTCATAGACCAGATCTGCAGTCATGTTCAAATCATCAGTTACATCCTGAATCCATCTTTTCGCTGCTTTTTTTCTCATTCCCAGGATGCCCCCTTCCATAATGGTCTTCCCAAACCCTTTGTGTCTTACAAAATATACAAAATACTTCACTTTTCTTATTTGTAACATCAGCCGTTTTCTTTGATTTTGAATTCTTTCTGGATAGATCTATGTGTTTTCTTCTCTGTCCAGGATATACGGAGGACTCTGCTGTAGCACTTATATTCAAAAGCAATGTTTTCCCCCCGCTTTTGTTAAATGTCCATGCTTCATACCCATACGCTCTTTCTTCTTTCTAATCCTGTTTTGCATCAAAGTGTCAGGATAAGAAGAGGTTTCTACAACAGTCTTTTGTGTGGCTTCATAAACGGTTTTTCCCCAACTTTGTTAGTCTCTGAGGTCCATCCTTATATTGCCACTGAAAATATTCACTGTCATGTTTAATAGCATTTCTACAGCTGCAGCAGTTGAAGATTAATCTTGGTTCTGATGCTGATTTGGATTGATTTCCAGTACTATCAACTTTGTGCCTTACTCAGTTTAATTTTTAATGTTCCAATGTATGTGATCTACTCAATGTCTTGCTTTCTTATAGCTTCAGTCTTCTCTTATATTGATTATACTATTCACCATTTTGCTGACAACTTTCAGCTGGTATTGTCTTTAGTTTAGATTTAGATTGCCTCTCCAAGCTCCACCCAGGAGAGACAGTCTTGCAGGATATGCTCTGGTGTCTGTTCCGCCTGCTGACACTGGCAGAGAGCTGTTTCACTTATTCCTAGTCAATATAAGTGTTTGTTGAGTCTGCAGTGTCCGGTGCGTAGTCGAAATATAATTACCTGGTCTGTTCTGCTTAGGTCTTTGAGGGAGTCTTTTCTATAATCATATCCAGTGTTTGTCTTCCAGTCTACTGCAGATTTTCTCTGTATGAGGGTTTTGACCTCCTGAAAAGACAGGGTTGGTAAATTTGCTCTTTGGCACTGCCCACTTTAGCTAAGGTCCCACTCACACAGCACAAAATTTTACAGAAGCAAAGGCACTGCTAAAAAAGGCCAGAAAAATGAAGTGGAGGAAAATAAACGAAGGATACAATACAGAGCACAAGAACATAAATAAAGTAAACAGAAATGAGCAGAGCAAAATCATCAAGACTTAAAAATGGGAAACTTGTATCTTAGTGCACACCTTTGTGGAATGGGTCTCTAGGACTTGGCTCCCTGTATACAAAGCAGTCACCAGAATTCATCCATAGAGTGCAAATCTGGTCAACAGGAACAACCATTTAGAACAGGGGAGCCAGTGATGTTAAATACGTAATACTATGGTTTCTGGTTCTCCTTCTGGCCAACATCAGCACAAAATTAAAAAATGATACCAAGTTCAAGTGTGTGTAAAAGCAGCAACAGAATTAACCCAGAGGCAGCATTGAAAATCTCTTGTGGAAGCTTTATATGTCAAAGGAATACAAAGAAAATATCTCTCTCTCGCGATCCCGCCTAGACTGATGAACCAAATTTTATCATGAATTTTACTGTTGTTTTTAGAGACTCTGTCCCTCTGTACAGCTTCTCGAGAAGCTCTGTGTTATCAGGCCAAGTTTCTTTTCTCAGGGCTGGCCTCCTCATAGCTGATCTTGTGATCAGTCTGCGGTAGTCGCCCTCCTTCTTTTGCTAGCCTGTCGGCTTCCTCGTTGACGCTTATGTTGCAGTGTGATGGTATCCATTGAATGACCGAGCATTTAAGTGAGTTTACTAGTACACCGAGGATTGCTTTCAGCTCATTTAGTTCTGTTTTGGCTGCGCTTTTTAGTGCCATGATGACCGACAGATCATCAGTGAATATCCGACTTTGTTCGCGAGCGCTTCTTCTCTCTAAGATCATTTCGGCTGCTGTTCTTATTGCCTTTGCCCGGTAGTTGTTTGAAAACTTGCCTGTGGCAATCGACTGTGATCTTCACTTTCTTTGAGAGTTTAAGCACTATTCTCCTCCATCACTTGATCACTGAATCATGGTACATTGTCCATTTCAACTAGTCTCTGAATTTGGTATCCTCGCTTTTCCCGTTCTTGCGCTTCAGTATACCTGGACAATAATCTGCTAAAAAAGATCACCATTTTCAGTAACAGACATGTTGGACTGATTACACACAGAGATAAACCCACCTACCACACTGTAGTCAGCACTCATGAGACAGTGCATATCTTTTGATGTCTGGACTGCTAAGCTGACAACTCCTCACCACCCATCTGTTCAATACCTTCACTAGTCTCCAATTACAGAACTGCAGATTCTACAAACTGGCATTTGCCCAATTCGCCTTAGAAAGAAAGTTAGTTGATTCTGTCTGGCATATTGATCTTCCACGATGGGCTCTTATCAGTTGCCTGTATCAATTTGGGTTTGCACTTTACTAAGACCGGGTGGACTTGGATCAGTGCAAAGAAGATATAGATTCATTTCACTTGATTTTTTCAGTTCTATATTTCACTTATTAATTTTTCTAGTTCTCTATTTATTTCACTTGTAAATGTTGATAAATTATAGACAGTTGTGTATTGAAGACCTGCATGCTGATATTGTAAATAAATATTACAAATTAATTGTAAATGATAATTGAGAGTTTTATTATTGATTTTCAAGCAGTTAATAGACATTTCTTTAGACATTTATATCTTTAGAGATGTTTGTAAACTTTGTTGGAGATTGTTTCATGTTGTCATTATTCAACCAACCTCACAACAAACCAACTAGTCTCCAACTATGACATCTTGATAACACCCTAGTAGTCTCCATCTGTATGAGGAAGACTGCATAAAACTATGTAGCAATTCGAAACAGTAAAAACAAAGTACTGTAGGTTTACAATAACTGTACACATCAACATTGCGACCAAAAGGCCTTTAACAAGCAATGGATACAATAGAAGTGAAGATTCATTTATCGTAGAACATATAGAATCGACAAATTTAGGGCGTGAGAATTTGCATTTATATGTTCTGCTGTAGAGAATTATCCTTGTTTAACCTTTGGGCCTTGTATGGTTAGTTTTGTATTTGTAAACCTATTTTGATTTTGTTTACATGTTTCCATAGTCTCCATCTATGAATCTGTAACACCTCTAGTCTCCCTCTGACATCTAGTAACACCTATAGTCTCCATCTATGCACCTAGTCCTACTAGTCTCCATCTGACATCTATAACACCCTACTAGTCTACATCTATGCATTGGTAAACCACTAGTTCATCTTGACATCTGGTAACCATTACGCTATTATGAATCTTAACATTGTCTCCATCTATTGTACATAACTAGTCTCCTCTTGTTATACACCATGTCTCCATCATGACACCTAGTAACACCTACTAGTCCATCTATGACATCTGGTAACACCCTACTAGCCTCCTTCTATGACATCTGGTAACACCCTACTAGCCTTCTATGACATCTGGTACACCATACTACCCTATGCATCGCCATCTCCTATCTATGACATCTGGTAACACCATACTAGTCTCATCTAATGACATCTGGTAACATCTACTAGTCATCTATGACATCGATACACTCACTAGTCTCACTATGACATCTGGTAACACCAACTAGTCTCCATCTATGACATCTGTAACACCTACTAGCACCATCTATGACATCTGGTAACATCATACTAGTTTCCATCTTGCAGTCTCTACTTAGTTTATGACATCTGAACACACTAGCTCATCTTGACATCTGTACACCTACTAGTCTCCCTCTATGACATCTGGTACAACTCTAGTCTCCATCTATGACATCTGCACTACTAGTCTCCATCTTGACATCTGGTAACACCCTATGTTCCATCTAGCTCTCTTCTAGTCTCCTCATGACATCTGGTAACATACTACTAGTCTCATCTATGACATCTGGACCTATAGCTCATCATGATATCTGTAACACCTACTGTCTCCATCTATGACATCTGTACACACTAGTTTATCTTGATCTGGTAATACTAGTTCAGGAATCTGGACACCTAATCTATCAGAATGAACCTCTAGTCTCTCTATGACATCTGAACACCATACTAGTCCTATGACATCTGAACACCTACTAGCTCCGCTATGACATCTGGAACACCTACAGTCGCAACTGAACATAAGTCGTCTTGCACTGTAAACTTAGCCTTATACATCGTAACCTCTGTCTCCTCTATGCACAACCTACTACTCTGGTCCTAGCCTCATGACATGCATCTGTTGCTGATCTGAGATTGCAAGAATTAGAAAACTATGCTAGGATAGGTCGTGCATAAAAGATGCTGAACTAAGTATACGTTCATGGGGGTTGATATGTACACAGTGCATGGGCACAATGTTGGATACATAGAGTGCTGGCAGAGTCAGACAGAACAGCAAATGTAAATAATCTTTGGAGATGGAGAAATAGTTCTTAAAATGAACTATTTGAGATTGAAATTCTTCTTCTAAACAAAGAACATGTCACATCAGACACAACTGGGTATACACCAATTGATTTTTTTCAAGCTTCTTTTACCTGATACTGCCATAGATCTGATCACTGATGAAATGAATAGATACGGTGAAAATCAGTACACATGAAGTGCCATGTACAAAGATCTTACTTTTGATCAGACTGATGAAGTTGAAATTTCTGCATTCATAGGCCTTCAGATTGATATGGGAATGTGTTGTAAACCAGCAGTCTTAGACTACTGGTGTAATAATTAAGGTTGTGTTGGGGCAACATCCAAAGTTGTGAAAGACCTTCTTGATGGATACAGCAGCAAAGGACATATACTCTACTGCAACAGTTTTGCATTCAAGTCTAGCTTTATTTCAAGAGCTGAACAGTATCTGAAAACAGGAATCATTTTCCTGAAGAAAAACAACTCAAATTAAAAAGACATATAAACCTGTGTTTTGTGCGACAGAAAATAAATGCATGCTGGCATTACACTAAGAGAGTTATCTACTGTTCCCTCCAATGGTGTTATGGACAAGACAGTCAGAAAATTCATAATAATCCAGAAGCCAGTATTTACAGAAAAATACAACAAAAGTATGGGAGGTGTCAACCACTTCAACCAACTGGTGCAAGCTTCTTCTTTGCGTTCGTTCTTTACGACCAATTTTAATCACTTATTGTGATATGTTTGATCTTTGCCAAGAACGTGTATACATTGCACATTGGTTTGGTAGGCCCCTAAACGCATAGACTTCTACACATTTAGGACACATGCATCCGATTTCAGCCAAACCTCTTAGTCGCCTCTTACGACATGCGTGGCAGGTAACAGTGGTTCTATTCTTTACACCCCAAATTTGGGCCCGGTAATCACTCGGGCGACTGGTGCAAGCTCACACAGATCCTATAAATGGTACCTGCTATATATCATTTCATAGTTGAAACTGCTCAGGTCAATTAGCACATACGCTACAACACTGCTAACTCCACAAAAAATATCACAGCAAAGAGGTTCCGGCAGGTTGTCAGTATTGCTTTTCTTGAACCTGCTATTCTTCAACGAAATGTCATGCCTTGAAGATCACGACTGATGTAGCGCCATTTCATTGAAAAATATGTAAAACCAAGGTACAAGCCAGACTGTAAAGTGTGTACGGCTGCAGGGAAAAGGAGCATGACTTGCAAATACTACCCAAATTTCAATATACCTCTATGCTTGACACTCTGCTTCAAGTTATACCACACAGTTGAGGATTATCAACGTTCCCTGCAAAGATTCCTTCAGAAGCATACAGTTACAACCTAAACCCCAGTTCATTAAGGAAGCAGATCAGACTATACCTAGAGGTAGTTTATTCATTTAACATTCACAAACACTCATTGTGAGATGCTGCATAAACACAATACACTCTAAATAAAATGTTTTCCATTTTATTCAAACTTGTTTGCTTTTTATGTTGAAATATGTTGTCAATCGTTAAATCAGTACTCAGAATAGCTTTTGTTTTATTCATTGCTAACCATGTATACCTAATATTTTATTGCTCTGAAATTGAATATTCACTAAAAAATGGGAAAAGATGGCTTTTAAAATTTATATAAATATCCATACAAAAATCAAGATGGCCGCCCCATGATCATGTGACTTATTTACATAAAATGTTTGTTTTTCCGGATGTAACAACCATTCTCTTTTGAGCCAAATAGGAAAAATGTTTGCAAAAATATTGGAGCGAAGAGCAAGACATATATTAGAGCCCCAGTTAAGCAATAGCCAGTTTGGGTTTAGGAGGGTAAGAGCTGCACAGACGCAATATTTACACTAAGACAGATCTGCGAACAAGCAATTGAATACAATCAAAGTAAACAGCTTATATTTATAGACCAAGAAAAGGCATTTGATAGAGTAAACAGGTGCAAACTATGGAAGATCCTTGAAGAATATGGCGTCCAAGGACAACTATTAGGTAACATCATGGCCTTATATCAAGATAGCCAGAGTACAGTAAGAACTACAGAAGGAATGACCGACTGGTTCTCCATTACATCAGGTGTTAGACAAGGTTGTGTCCTTTCACCACTACTCTTTATCGCATATATGGATAAAATAACTCAAGAGTCGAATTCAGATAATGATGAAATAAATGAACTACTTTTTGCAGATGATCAGTGCCTGATACATCAAAATGAACAAGATCTACAACATCATATTGACACTTTGAACAATAATTGTGTGAAACATGACATGAAAATCAACAACACTAAAACAGAAATAATGAATATGGGAAGAAAACATAATAATCTAGACATCCATGTCAATGCACTAAAATAAACCAAGTGAAAGAATTCAAATACTTAGGAAGCATATTCACAGAAGACGGAAAACTAGATAGAGAGATAGAGGCTAGAGTACAAAAGCAAATGCTGTAACCTACCAGCTAGCCCCATTGTTAAGGCACCCAAAAATTTCACAGGCAGCTAAGAAACAAATGATCAACAGCATTTTTATACCTACTTTGTGTTACCAGAGCCAAACATGGACATTGAGCAAAGCGCAGTCACAAAAATAACTACATGTGAAATGCGTTGCCTGAGAAAAGTTACCAACAACACAAGAAAAGACAGAATCACCAACATCAGCATAAGAAAGAAAGTTGGCACAAAACCGTGCTTGAATTATATAGATAAACAAAGAATGAAGTGGTTTGGCCACTTAATAAGAATGCATCCAAACTCCACAGTATACAGAGTCTTCTACAACAGAACATCGGGAAAGAAGGCAAGAGGAAGACCACGGAAAAGATGGTTAGATGGCGTGGCAGCATCCTGTGAAAGAGCAAAGATAACAATCACACAAGCCACCAGAACAGCGCAAGACAAAAACAGAAAACCACGACACTGGGCAACAACCCGGTAGCAGTGGGACGACAAAAGAAAGAAAGAAGAACAACCATTCATAATAGTGCTCAGAAAATTTTCAAAAGGTATGTCACTATTTACATTTTTTAATGAATTTAATTTTTAAAAAACCAGTTATTTTGTAAGAACACCCTTGGTAATGGGAGACAGTAATGCTCAGCAAAGTAGATAAGAGCAAAGTGATGGAACAAATAAGATAACAGAAATCAGTCAGCTAACCTAGACCCTATTCCGTCTCCAAATTGCGGGCATTGCAAGTATGGGTACAGTAACCCTGGTAAAATGGTGACCCTGGTAATACACTGCATCACTGTAGTCTGACTAAGCAAGTATGGATCGAAGAAGTATAAACAGTCCAAAATTGCAGCCTGGAATGCCCGAGTGGTTACCAGGGCTAAAATTTGGGGTGTAAAGAATAGAACCACTGTTACCTGCCACGCATGTCGTAAGAGGTGACTAAGGAGGTTTGGCTGAAATCGGATGCACATGTCCTAAACGTGTAGAAGTTTATGCATTTAGGGGCCTACCAAACCAACGTGCAACGTATACACGTTCTTGGCAAAGATCAAACAAATCACAGAGAGTGATTAAAATTGGTCGAAATAACTGAACGCAAAGAAGAAGAGCAGCCTGGAAAAAATATATGTCAAGCTGAAAGGGACGGGCATTGCTGTCAACAATCTTTTCTTTCGTTTTCCAACGCTCCATATTGACCCTTGTTACCATTCTTTGTGCTTTGTATGTGATCTGAGCTTAAGAGTGATTGTTATGTTGTGCCAGCTATGCGCCTACAAGTAGGCACATCAGATTTCTGCAACTTTTTATTTGCTAGGGTAGCTTCCCTAGACCCCTACCTCATTCGCCTATTACATGTCTTGTAGATCACAGTGTTACTATTCTTTGCTCCTCTGCGAGCCGGCAGGTCAACAATTTGAACGGTTTCAGTCTTGTAGTCTCCTCTGCTTGTTCATTGTCCGTTTCAAGTCTACAGAGTAATGAAGAATATAAATAAATACTCTTCGTTCGGTTTGTGAGTGCATTTCTCTCTCTGAGATCTCTAAGGATTGTTTACGGAGCTAGTTTGTTGTGCCATAATCTTGGCAGATGGCATGCCATTTTTGCAGAGAGTGGCCAATCCATACAAGAAAGACACACACTTAAACAATATATATGCATACAACACAGACATAACATATATACATACAACAGAGATACACACTTAACATATAAACAAAATATATACTTAAAAGGACACACACATAAACAGCATATGTACATACAACACAGATACACACTTAACATATATACATACAAGAAAGAAACACTTCTTAACCTCTAGGAAGGCATAGGTCTGCAACCAAGACCTTCAAAGTCCATCATTTCCATCTCTCCACATTTTCTAGTCCTTCCCTGCGAGAGTCCTCCTTGGATGCGAGCTAAGAATTTTCCTGGTTGTGGTTTCTGTAGCTATTTTAGTGTTTTTACAGGGTGGGTAGCTAGCTCCACGCCCAACCTCCTCAGTCGCTGCCTACGACATGCGTGACAGGTAACTGGTTCTATTCTTTACAAACCTAATTTGGACCTGAGTAACTACCCAGGTGAATAAAGACACACACTTAACAAAGACATACAAGAAAGACACACAATCTAACACACAGTCTAAACATTGATATTTTAATTGACACAAATTTGTGAAGAAATATTACAAATAATTTGCCATGTTTAATTTGATGACAGAGACAAGCATTTATCTCTCCCATAGATTGAAATATAAGCACACTTCTTTTACTATAATTAAATGTCATGTTAAAAAAACCGTCCGATACTAATCCAATGTAAAAGTAAGTTATTTGGAAGATAACAAAACAACACTTGAAAACAAATGTTGATATTTTGATAAGTTTGTTTGATTTAATGTAGGGTACTGCTGTAAAACTCATCCCTATGATGCATTGGGGTTGACTTTTAACAAAGTACCCTATATTTGATGTCGTTTACAGAAGAATGATGAGAATCACATGGACTGCTAAAATGACTAATGTGGATGTGTTGAATGAGGTCAAGACTCAGAGAAAGGTTATCATCAATATAAGTTAAAAAGAGGCATCATTTTCAGAAGTGATGAGAAAGGGATGTTTAGAACACATTGTAATAACCAGTAAAATCGAGGGATTAGTCAGCCTGACTTCATGACACGGAAGAATGTCAACATCTGAGATGATAGCAAACACCAGAGAGAGAGAGATTTCTGGAGATTCATGATCGCCTGTCAGCCAGCACGGCACCTGATGATGATGAGGCCATTACCTTGTAGTGGTGGTAAGGCTTGCATGCTCTAATGATACAGTGGGCTACAGGATGGTGGAAATGACTATAAATCAGTGCCACTTATCGGGCACTGTATCACAAACTATTCCTCCCATGATGTTCAGTGGTAATAGTAGAAGCATATAGATAAAGATATTAAGGTCTCTACCACACTGCTTTTGTCATGATAATGACCTGGTCATCGATAAGATTGCCCCCCATGTGTTGCTAAGCTTCCAAGACAGGGCGGCAACCCCAGATTCCGTTATCTTATTGTGATGAGTCATTGCACCATGTTACACACCTTGCAGTCTGGTGCATCCGGTTTCTGCAAGCATTTGTTTCGGGTTAGCTTTCCCCTAGGATGAAACATGTATAATTAGCAAGTATGGTAACTCAGTATGCATACCCTTCTTCATTCGCTGTGAGAGACACTGTGCACCCATTGATCTGCCCTGAGTACAGTAACATCATTTTTGTTAACTGTCTACAATATCTTAAAGTAAGCTATGGTAACTACTACATGTATTTAACTCAAATGTCAAAGCTGTCCTTCTATATGGAGCAGAGACATGGAGAACAACTAAGGGAACACCAAAAAGTTGCAGACATTCACCAATAGATGCCTGTGCAGGATACTCCATCTGCAATTTGACAGGACTACAAACAGGAAACTCTGGGACAGAATGGGACAATGACAGGTGGAACAAGAGATAAGGAGCAGAAGGTGGCGATGGATAGGACACACACTGAGGAAACCCCTAACAGCATCACAAGACAGGCTCTCCAATGGAACCCCCAGGGTAATAGAGGTAGGGGAAAACCCAGGAACACCTGGAGATGGGAGTTGGAGACGGAATGCAAGAAAATGAGGAGAGAGTGGAGAGATCTGGAAAAGATGGCCTTGGATTGGAAGGCCTTGGTTGCGGACATATGTTTTCCTAGGGGCAAAGAAGATGGTAACTACTGTATCAGTATGCATACCCTTCTTCATCCACTGAGAGACACTGTGCACCTATAGGTCTGCCCTGAGTACAGTAACACATTTTTGTTAACTATCTAAAATATTTAAAACTGAAGCAGATGACAACAAAACCGGCTTTATGTAAAATAAACCGACCACAACCATGAACTAAATATAAAAAATAAGTCACATATTGCATAACAATGAAGGCCCCGTCAATACAGTGGTTTGTGCAGTTGCTTCCAAGACTCGTGGTCTTGGTTTGATCCCCAATTGAGTGCGATTTTTTTGCTGTAAGCATCTTCTTCAAACGCTCCATATCAACCACATTTTGTGATCTGAGCTTAAGAACGATTGTACGTTGTGTGAGTTATGCACCTATAAGTAGGCCAGCACATCCTTATTTGCCTACATGCATTCAGCATTTCTAGATGCTTTTTATTTACTAGGGTAGCTTCCTAGGTTCCTACCTCAGTCGCCTCTTACGACATGCCTTGTAGGTCACAGTGTTACTATTGTTTGCTCCCAATGCAAGCCTGGACAACACATGGGGTGTGGCATCTCTAGGTTGAGCCATCCTAAATTTGGTACCAGAGAAACACTGGAAAGTAAAGGTGCTCGGCGGGATGTTGAGTACATCACACAATCTTTCTTCTTTTCTCAATTCCTTTTTGCCTCACATAAAGGATAAGAAGAGATTTATAGAACAGGCTTTTGTTTGTGCTTCATAAATAGTGTCTTTTATCACCTCTGTTATCTCAGAGGTCCACCTTTACGTGGATGGCCTTTTGCTTTCTGCTTGATTGTCTATTCCCAGGTGGAAGATGTAGTTGGCTGTCTACTCTTGCCGTTAAGCGTAGGGATGGGAGCTTTAATTTGCGTTCTAGGGCTAGATCTGTGTTTGTGCTCGATATGTGTTGTTTATCAAAGAACTATACAGGCGTAACACCATATTTCTCAGTAGACCACATGGAATGAAAACATGTTTTTTTACTAACATAATAACACTAATGTCTGAGCCACATTTCTTTTTCAATGATCCAGCGGCGCTTGAGCTCTTGCCCTTAGGCCCAGTGCTATGTAGTGGTATCTGTATGTGTTTGTAAGTTGTTCTTTTGTTCTGTATAATGTGTTCTATTTATCTGGCCTTGGAGGAAGAAGGATCTTCCTGACATCATCTAGTGTTTGGCAGCCGAAGAAGTGGTGGTGGTAAACTGTTTCATGATGATGTGCACAAAACTGGCACTCTGGAGTGTGTTGTGGTTGAATTCTGTCCATTTGATTATTGTCATGTGTTGGATTCAGAGTCTTCTTCGAATGCTCCATCTCGACCACTCTTTGTGTTAACCACTCTTGGGCTATGATCGAGCTCCCTACTGTTAAGCTACAGACAGACAAATCTTGGTCCATATTGCCACAAAATAAGTTCATGTATAATGTCTGCATATTAATACAACAATTGCGCATTTGCTGAAATTAGAATTAAAAAATAACTGATGGTTACTGCTGTGCAGTGTCGAGTTTTGAAAAGTACAAATCTGTTTCTTGTCAGTACTACTGTGCCAAGTTTGATGTGAGTACAATTCTTGTCAAGTTTGATGCCAGTACAACTGTGTCAAGTTTAATTCAGTACAAATCTGTAAAGTTTCTTGTCATTACAAATCTTTAAAGTTTATCGTAAGTACAAATCTGTCAAGTTTGATGTCAGTACAACTGCGTCAAGTTTTATATAAGTACAACTGTCATTTAATTCAGTACAAATCTATCAAGTTTCTTGTCATTACAAATCTGTAAAGTTTATCGTAAGTACAAATCTGGCAAGTTTAATGTAAGTACAAATAGGTCAAGTTTTATTCAGAACAAATCTGTCAGGTTTAATTCAAAGCCGCCAAAGGATTGACTTCATTGCACCGGGTTTACCCCATATGGCTCGGTTCCTCTCCGCAGAAATAGCATGCCGCCTGCCGAGAATATTGTACAAAGCACGAACTCTATAGCTCCTGAAACAATCCTAGGGGTCTCTGGAAAAATTAATTGTGAACAGAACGGCGTGGTTCAGATTTGAACCTTCGACTCGCACGGCAAGGACTTAGACACAGAGACCCCACGAAAGTTTCATCATCTCGCCCAGACTGGGACAAAGCTCAGAAAATAAATCTACCAACAGCAACATTGAACCTATAATGAAAAATCAACTGTAAATTTCATTCACAATGGAAACAGATATGTGCATATATATATCTTCTTCTTCTTCTTCTTTGCGTTGTTCTTTACCACCAATTTTAATCACTCTTTGTGATATGTTTGATCTTTACCAAGAACGTGTATACGCTGCACATTGGTTTGGTAGGCCCCTAAACGCACAGACTTCTACACATTTAGGACACATGCATCCGATTTCAGCCAAATATATATATATCTCACATCAAGTTATAACATTTTCATTAATGTTATGTAGGGGATTAACACTTTGGCTGCCACCGACGACAAAAGTCGAAATACCAACCCCCTTTCCTGCCATCGTTGACTTTTGTCGACCGAATGTGCCGTCAACAATGCCTTTTTAAAAGGGAGTATCGCTAGCAGAAACGGGGTCCAGTGACGTACTACTTCCGTATTGTTCCAACAAGCTCTACAAAATGGCGGATCTAATGTACGTGCGGTAAACGTCGGTATAAGCTGATTTTCGTAAGTAAACAAAGATTTTCAAAATGGGCGACGTAGCTGATGAATAGTGATGTCCAAAATGACTCTTATTCGGACTATTTAGCCAGTGATAGTGTTAAAACGACCTCTGAATGTGATACGAATTTGAACTGTGATTCGCGTGACGATGTTTATAGATCAATAGCAGATATTCCCACGGGTACAGGAGTAGGTGAGGACACCCATCTTGAAAACGGCGGGTATATCATACTGTGGATAGGTATGGGGAGCAACGACAATATCAGTTACTACAATAGCTTGTGGATTATAAAGAATATACTCTACATATAGATATGTCTGACATATGGTGAGCGTCTGTAGCTCAAGCGGTAGTGAGCTTGATCACAAACCCAAGCGTCCTGGTTCAAACCCACGGTAGGCAAATTTGGAAGCAAATTCGTTTCCGTGGGATTTTTACAAAAAGGTAAAGATAGACCTCACCGTTCAGAAAGCAATGGCAAACTACTGAAGTATAAGTGGTGCCTAGAAAATCAACGACTAGTTTACTGTGGTTGATAGTTACGTCCTGTAAAGGATATGCCACGATTTTCATAGATATGTCAGTAGCTCATTAATATATGAACACTATTCCATAGTTTAAAAGTCCTAAGTTTATTAGTTTATTTTTTACAATTTTTTGAAGTTGTCACTCTGAAAACTGATCATGCCCCAAAAATAGCGTGACAGTGAGCCAGACTTGGTTGAAAAATGGGTGGCAGCGAAAGTGTTAAAGCCTCTTTAAGTCGCGGCATGCACTTTTAACCTAAAGATGAGCCTTTTATAAGTTATGTCAGAGCATGTATGCCAACAAACATGAAAAATAAGAATTGAAAGACTTAGTGGAAGAAGGGCCTATCCCACTCTTCCATCAAAATTAGTTTTATTTCATAATACGATTGGTGGAACCATGTAGTGTGTACCCTCAAAAGTTCATTTTTGTGGGATAGTCCCAACATTTTTATTTGTATTATTGAAGATAAGATGATTTAATGCACTCAAAAAACTTTGAATGCTCTTTTCTCAGAATTTTAAAAATGTGGGATATGCACTTGTTCCACCAAGCCCTTCATTAACTCCTTTCGAAGAATCCATGAAATATATTAAAATACATTAATCTTTGAATATTTGCATGAAAATGTTATTGGAATAGTGGAAATATCATAAAGCTTTTCGATATTTTGTGCAAGAAACACGGTGGTAACATTTCAATATATAACAAAATGTAAGGAAAATATTGATAGCAAGGCTAATAAAATAGGTAAAGATAGTTCAGTGGCCAGTGTTGTTACCAAGGCCCAAATTAGAGGTGTAAAGAATAGAACCAGTGTTACCTGTCATGCATGTCTAAGAGATGACTAAGGAGGTTGGGTGTGGGGCTAGCTACCCCACTCTGTAAATAAAACCACTAGATAGATTCAGAAGCCACAACTAGGGAAATTCATAGCTCGACACTCGAGGAAGATGAATGACCTTGAAGTATTTTAGACATATAAAGCAACATGAAGGGTTGGAAAAGATCATCATGGAGGGAGGCATCCCGGCAAAGAGGAAGACTAAGGAGAAGATGGATTCAGGATGTAACTGATGATTTGAGCATGACAGCTGCAGAGGCAAGACATCTGGCCTTTGAGAGAGAGAAATTACACAGAACTCTTAGGGTGGAAAAGTTCTGTTCAGGACAAGCTATTTGATCATGAGGAATAAACAAAAACACAACATATGTTTCATGTAATTTCAATATACACAGAAAAATGTAGTTCATCAGGAAAACAAAATGATTCTAGCATCATTGAGAGATTCAATTTATTCTTGCCTGAATGAAAAGATCATTAATAATTTATACACACTAGCCACGATTCTCTTGCTCACTTTAAGAGAAATGTTGCAAAAGTTTTGCAGGAACACTAAACATAAAACAATTCATACAAGCAACAATAAGCACACCAGCTGTGAGACATATCTGATGATATTCTACCATAATTCTGATCTCTGCATATGTGGAAGTATTTTTCTACCAGTGCTGGGTCGAGGTAGTTTTGGGTCCACAGGGCTTCCATGCATGATGGCTGACATCTCACTATGGTTCATTGATCTTTGCAAGTTCTGAAGTCCATCTGGACGGATTCTGGGCGTCGGTGGCTTACGGCTGGAAGAAGAAAGAAATTAAATAATTACTTTTCCGCTTGCAAATCTTATTTAGAATTTAATGGATACTTCACCTGTGTGTGCCGGGCTCACAAGGGAGCAAAGAATAGTAACACTGTGACCTACAAGGCATGTCGTAAGAGGCGACTGAGGAAGGCCTAGGGATGCTACCCTAGTAAATAAAAAGTGATGCAGAAATTGGATGTGCTGGCCTACTTGTAGGCGCATAAGTGGCACAATGTACACTCGCTCTTAGGATCAGATCACAAAGATTGATTTAGCAGGTGGTCATAATGTAATAATAGTAACATTAATAAAAAAAATAATAACCGATGAAAACTTAAATTTGTGAAGACTACAAGTTTAATTTTGTTTTAAATACTATGCTTAAAAAAAAACAACTGATTCATACTGTTATTCAGAAATAAATTTTTTCTTCCTTAACCCTTTCGCTGCTACATACTTTCTGAAGGCTGAGTTAAAAATAGTTACTCTTTGTTTCTAGGTCACAAACGTGAATGTATGCCTATAGCAGTGACAGTAGCAATGTATAACATGTTAACACGTCTTTAGCCCAAAGAGGAGAGATAATAACAGACATATTTATGCATCTTTAGAAGTGATTGGGAAAACGTATATATACGTCCTTAGCAGCTAAAGGGTTAAATTCTATTTTATGTTAAAGCCGGAGGAATAAAATAGGTCAGCAGAGAGGTATCACAAGGATGCCATGTTGAACAGTGCTGCTATACACTGATGAGATCTGAGCATCTATAGACATGTATGGAGTGCAATGATGATAGCACTAAAAAAATCACTAATGTACGTAGACCGCACAGACAGCCGAACACATCCTGCAAAATTGTCACCTGTTGAATCAACTGCGGAAAGAACACTGGCCAACAGAGACAAACATCTACGCAAAACTGTTTGGAAGCCTTGATAAACTAACAAACACAACAGCATACATCCAGAGAACAGGACTCATTGTGTAGACATTGAACAACAGCAAACGAGAAGAATACTAATGTACGTTCTAAAGAAAGTCTAACGGGCAGAGAATAGAATGGGTACTTGTTACCATTTATGTCCCAAGGAAAGCCTAAAAAAAGTGGACAAAAATTAAGAATCAGATGGGTAGTATCGACCATGTATATTATTAAGTCTGTAAATAGAAAAGTTGAATATCAAAGCAGGCATTGAAATTGAAGTGGGATGCAAAGGGTTCAAGAAAGAGAGGTCGACCTAAGGAGACCCTGAAACAAACTTTGCTGAGAGAGGCAAGAAATATCGGTCTCAGTTCCATGCAGGAGATTGAGAAAATTGCCCAGGATAGAGCGGTATGGAGAAATTACTTGCAGGCCCTATGTAACGTATAACGGTACAAGAGGAATTATTATTATTATTAAATAGAAAAGTGCTACCAAACGATTACAAAACTATGGTGACAACATTATACAGAAATACTCACGGAGTGTAGGTGGCAGCTGCGCTATTCAAGACTTTGATTTCCTTCGGCTCTGGGCTGTTGTTGTTGTGTAAAAATATCTCCGTGATGGAATCTGTGTTATTCCTCTTAGCAATGTCCTCACCCTCAGCACGTAGACGGTGATGAGGTGGACTTTGATCCCAACCACTAGAGACAGAGGCAAAGCACTTTGATTATCAGTGACGAATATACAAGTTTTGGTCCCATTTATGACTAGAGACCAGTAATATCTTTATTTAAGAGCTAAACACGGTTACACATATCAACACGCACATTTATCTTCATTTATTCTTCTGTGTAGATTTTCAGAAAAAATTTGGCGGTGGTAGGTACTTAGTCATTCATTTTTTGTGTACTTTCAGAATAAAACTTGGTGGTGGTCAGAACTAAGCATTCTTTTTAATCACAAATTTTGGGAACAGATTTTGATTTCACTCTCTGATTCCTGCTGACTAAGCCAGACTGCAGTGATCTAAATCTGTATCAGGGTCACCACTTGGAGTAATGTATTAGTCAGCTCTGATTCTTTGATCCTAATTTGTCATCTATACAAAACTGGAAATTTAAGAGTATGAGAAGACATCATGATTACAAATCTTCTTACCTGCCCGACGACTCCTTATGCAAACGACCCAGTTTGGATTCTTTAGAAATCTTGTTTTTTTCTGATTTCGTCACCTTGGCGCCCACTTTAGGTCTATCAACATTCTAAAACAAATTGAAAATCACCTGTTATCTAACAAAATAAATGGTTTAACTTGTTAATAAGACTTTGTCCAAAATGATTTCTTATAAAGTACAAAATAAATAATTTAAAAGACAGACGTAGATGACCTCCGTTTAAATTAATGTAGTGGGTTAAATGATTGATTGATAGAACCATCATCAGACACCGGAGCATGTCCTACAAGACTGTCCTCTCCAGTGTGAGCTGAGAAGCAACATGTGGTCACACCCAGTCAACCTAAAAACTAAACTTTGGGGAAACCTGACTACCCAGTTTGTGGTCTACAGTAAATTAAACGCATGACTAGAGATCGCTGAAGAAGACCCATCATCATTGTACTTTGATGAATAATCATGCATGCTCCAACCTCTTTCTTACACAGTTAGTGGGGGAAAAAAAAAGGTGGAAGGATATGAACATGCCCTCCTGCTACATGGGTCTGAGATTTAAAAAAAAAATGCACAGAATAAAGCCTGCTCAGACTGCACAGTGTACATGTCAGACAGAAGCACAGACCCCAGAGCACATCCTGCATTCATGACCACCATGCATACACCATCGAAACAAAACATGGCTTCATGAATGAAGCTTACAGAGCAAGCTATGGGGAACACTCGAGGAATTCCAACTGACATGCAGCTTCATAGAGGCAACCCATCTCATGGTTTAGATGAGCATACGAAACCTACTGCAAAGAAGAAGAGGAAACATGGAGATAAAAGGTGGAAAAAGAGTTGCAAGATTGTGGGGCTGACAAGGGAAACAATTAATAGCAAGGCGATAGAACGGCAGCAATCAAAATTTTTGGAAGAGTATCTTAAAAAGGACATCTTAAAACTCCACAATACCACATTTCAACGATCAGTGCACTATCTCGGAAACTGATTATCAGCTAAACTTACTATGCCTAACGGCAAAAAAGCAGAGAAGGACAAAAGAAAGAAAGACAGTGTCATTAACTATTGTTCTTTTCAGGCCAGTCACAGAAAATAAAGAATATTCTACTTCAGCGATCTCTGGTCATGAGCTTATTTTACTGTGTACCACAAACTTCAGGTCTGTCAGGTTTCCACAAGGCTTAGCTTTTAGGTAGACCGAGAGTGTCAAATGTTGCTTCTCAGCTCACACAGGAGAGGAGTCTTGCAGGACATGCTCAGGTGTCTGATCCACCTGCTGACACTGGCAGAGAGCTGTTTGACTTATTCCTAGTTTATTTAAGTGTTTGTTGAGTGCTTGTGTCTGGTATGTAGGTGAAAATGACCTGGTCTGTTCTGCTTAGGTCTTTGAGGAAGTCTTTTCCATAATCATACCATCTAATGCAGCTTTTCTCTTTATGAGGGTTTTAACCTCTTGAAAAATCAAGAAACAACAAATGAAATGGTTCAGCCACATAAGCAGATTACCAACAGACAGTGCAACTCAAAGAGCAATGTTGCTCCGATACAATGGATACAAAGCAAAAGGCAGATCACGCAAAGGTGGACCTCAGAGATAACAGAGGCGACGAAAGACACTATTTATGAAGCGCACACAAGGGTCATTCTAGAAATCTCTTCCTATCCTGACGCTGTGGGGCAAAACTGGATTGGAGACAAGAAAGAAAAAAACAGGTTTGTAAATTTGCTCTTACGACATTGCCTTCCTTAGCAAGACATCCACACCCTCACTGTCTGCAACGACCAAAAAGAAGATGAAAGAGACTCAATTAATCACTAAACCCACTTACATCTCTCTGGTTCAACTCAAGCCTGAGTGGTGGTAGATGATTTAAGTCAGAGGCTGGAGATGTATGGACATGGTTTACTGATGCACTGGGCGGATCATGCTCTCTTCCGTTGTGTTCTTCAGCATCCACACTTTTTACCTGTAGTAATATTAGACAATGTCAATTAAATTTAAAAAAAATATCTGTGACAATACAATACTAATGAGCAATTTATTGATTTTCTTCTTCGAACACTCCATATCGACCATTTGTTAACGATTCTTTGTGATTTGTATGTGATCTGAAGCTAAGAGTGATTGTGCGCTATACCAGTTATACGTCTACAAGTAGACCAGAACATCCGATTTAACTTATTTACTAGGTAGCTTCCGTGTAGAGCAAAGAATAGCAATACTGCGACCTACAAGGCATGTAGTAAGAGGCGAATGAGGTAGGGGCCTAGGAAGTTATCATAGTAAATAAAAAGCGTTAGAAATCGGAGGCTGGCCTACGTGTGGGCGCATAACTGGCACAACATACAATCGCTCTGATCACTAAGAGGTGTTAACAAGTGGTCGATAAGGAGCGTTCTGAGAAGAAAGATGACCAATGATTTCTTTAAAAAAATTTATGTTAACTTCTCAATGTGCAAAAAGAAAAAGGATAAGAAGGATAAAGTAAAAAACATATAAATGTTACCTGAGTTATTGGTTTTGGTGAAACTTCCAAATTTGTAAATTTTCAATGTGATTGTTTGATATCTTGTTTCAATCTGTCTGTATTTTCATGATGATCACCATTTTGTTGCCTCAGATCCTCCTGTATAGTTCCACGATTTTTCTCAGCGTTAGCCCTGGCAGCGTCAGATCTTAGTCGAGATTCAGGTTTTGCATCAGGTATTTCATTTTTGGGGGCAAACCAATCTGAAGATCTGTTGTTCCGTTCATAATTTTGTCTGCCTTCCTCATGAACTCTAGGGTTGCCAGCTAATGGTTCATCAGTAGTCGGTGAGTTGAAGCCGTTATCCATTGTTTGATGTTCTGTTTGCTTTCTTGATAAAAGTGTTCTGAAATACTGTTAGAAATAAGGAATGAATTAATATGGTGAAAATAAGAGTGGATTAATATGGAGAAGGTATAAGAGTGAATTTCTTTCTCGAATCCTGTTTGCCTCACAGCGTCAGGTCAAGAAGAGATTTCAAAAACGGGCCCTTGTGTGCGCTTCATAGATAGTCTCTTTCGTCGCCTCTGTTATCTCTGAGGTCCACCTTTTGCTTTGTACCCATTGTATCGGAGCAGCATTGTGAGTGAATTAATATACATAATATATCAGCAGGAGTTAGGGGTAATGAAGGAGCCGATAGACTGGCTGGCATTGCTACAATATCAGAAGGAGCTGCCATGGATCAAAATGACATTCTTCACGCATTGAGAGAGCCTTTCTGAACAGAGGAGTTTCAGGGCTGTGAATCCCACTCGTTGACTAGATTGAGAGAGATGGGTGTCAATATTGGTGCAGCCCGAAAAGAGCGACATACTAAATATGCAAAGAGATTGACTAATCAACATGAACTGGCACGCTGGACAATTTTCTGAGGTGGAGATCTGAGCACCTATGGACATGTCTGGAGTGCTATGATGATAGTCCTCATATAACTGATAACATAATATACATAAAAACTAAGAGTGAATTTGTCTAAGTCTTTCCCCAGGTGGAAGATGAAATTAGTTCTCCACAAATCTCTGTCTCTGGTGTTTGCTATGTTCAACATCAGATGTTGATGCTCTTCCGTGCCATGAAGTCAGGCTATCCAAAATTTTCTCTCTCTATCTTCCTGTCTTGTCTATCTCCGATTTTACTAGTTGTTACAATGTGTTCTAAACCTCCCTTCCTCATCACATGCCCAAAAAATGATGACTACCTCTTTCTGATATTGATGATAAGCTTTCTCTGTGTCTTGACCTCATTCATGTCATTAGTCATTTTAACAGTCCATGGGATTCTCATCATTCTTCTGTAAAACCACATCTCTGTGGCCTTCAGAGATTTTTTGATCTGTTTGTTCATTGTCCATGACTAGCATCCATATCTTAGTATTGGTTCTATGTAGAACTGAATAACTCTCCTGATCACAATGGACAATGACTTGTTGCATATAATGCTTCTCATTTTCTGGAATGCTGCTTTGACCTGCCCTATTCTGCTCTTTATTTCTGATCTGCCATCTGATGTTACCAGGACTCCGATAGAAAACAATAAGAGTGGATTAATATAGAGAATAAATAAGAGATTACTAGTACCACTACATACATAACCAATGAAATACTTACATCCTTTATAGCATAGACTTTACAGAAGATTTAGTTCAGTTGAGAACAGTATGCGGAACTTATGAATAGATTTATGGAATGTATGTTTTCTCTCTAGCATGATATCCTTCTTTCTCTAACACATTCTGAAATGATACACAAATGCATAATTTAGTCAAACAATGAGTTTTTTTCTCCTTTGTCATCTACTCTGTTCACACAGGTTGTAGTTTAGTGTTGTCACACTGTACCTGGTTGTAGCTCAGTGTTTTTTAGTTCATAAGACGGTTCCAACTTCACTGCAACAGGTCACCCATAATTGCTCTGTTCCTGTGCCAATGAAAATCACACGAAATGCCAACAACCGTGAAATGTTTCCTGTGTGAACTAATTCCAGAATGAAACAGCGCGCATCAGCCAACAAAAAGAAACCTGTTCCGCATAAAATGCATATGGCCGTCTCTAATGTAGCAACACAAAACTGTTCATCACTTGAATTGCAATTCTTGTTGAATGGAACATCAATCATGACAAAATTCAGCTTTCTGCACCGCAATATAACTGCATACGGCAGATTGAGCTTGTTCATCATAATCGCTGTCCACCATTTTCTGAATACTCACTAACACACAACAAACACAGTTGACACAGCAAAAAGCATTCCATGTAACATTCATAGCTCACAGTATTGCTCAAGCACTAACTCAGTAGTTCGGCAAACGAAACCAGAAAATACCCGACCAAACATGTTGGAAATGTGCTAGCAAAGTCATGTTCAGAATCAAACAGTTCTGACTCTGAATGGCCCTCCCGCATTCCGCCATTGCTGGCCAGGTTTTTTCACTCTATGACCGCATCCATAGTCAGTATGATGTAGCTCAGTTGGAATCTCAGTGTTGTCACACTGATACCTGGTTGAGCTCAGTGTGTCACACTGTACCTGGTTGCAGCTCAGTGTTGTCACACTGATAGCTGGTTGTAGCTCAGTGTTGTCACACCGTTTGACAAATAAAGTTTCCAAAAAGATGTCTATTGTTGCTGTTCTGTCAACTTTCTACCAATTGTTTCATAAGTCAGTCCACAATATTTCAACTCTCTTTTCACATTTCTTCTCAATGTTTCATTTGGACGCACAAACATTCTTCCCATCCACTGTCCATCGGAGAGCTGCCGTAACCAATGTCCATACGCATATATGAGACCAATCCACTTCTTCATCATTTTTAAATGATGGTCATGAATGATGCAGTTTGCTTTAAAAACTCTTCATTTGCTATCAAATTTGACAAGAAAAACTGAAGGATTTTGGGGAAAAACTGAATGGCTTTCAGGTTAACCCAGCCTCAATTGGGTACCAGGAAAACACTGAAAAGCAAAAGATGACTGGCATGACGTTGACCACATCACTCATCGTGTGCTGACGTTCAATAAAATATATGTGTCTAACACTGTATTACCCAATATACCTCAAGGTATGAAAAAGGGTTCCTTTACTTTTACTCTCATGCCTTTGTAACCACAATTGGAACATAGGCCTTCAACAAACTCATGCCAAGTTTTTCTATCTCTAGCTATCTTCTGCAGCTCCCTCCAGCTCTTCTTTATATTGTTGATCTCTGCCTCCAAATCTTGTCTTCTTTCTTTTAAACTACTGTATAATAACTCTCAGAACACTGCTTGTATTATGAATAATTCATGATAAAACTGTTGGAAAATTGATTGCAAAATTGTTGGGTATGGTTATCCCTTACACATTCACTGAAACATTTGTCCCAAAAGCAAAGAAAGGTCAGTACTAAAAGAAATGAATGAATTGGGAAAGTATGAGTCACATAATAAAATCAATTAGATGCATACCCTTTGACATCTTCAGGGGAAAAATGGAGAAACTATGGGTATGCCTGGAGAACTATGAAGTTCAGTTACCAAAAATCAATTTTAGAAGGACAAGTATTGGACATGAGATTCCGCACGTGTGTTGTCGGAGCCCACAAAGGGAGTAAAGAATAGTAGTACTGACACCTACAAGGCATGTCGTTAGAGGTGACTGAGGTAAGGGTCTAGGGAAGCTACCCTAGTAAATAAAAAGCGTCACAAAAATTGGACGTGCTGGCCTACTTGTAGGTGTATAACTGGCACAACGTAGAATCGCTCTTAGGCTCAGATCACAAAAAGTGGTTTAACAAGTTGGGTCAATATGGAGCGTTCGAAGAAGACATGAGATTCACATAACAAATATAAGAAGTAAGGAAAGATGAAATTAAGATATGAATGAGGGTATAAGTGAGGGTGATATGTGAGGGTGTAGTTGAGGGTGATATGTATGGGTGATGGTAGTATGGGTGGTAGTGAGGTGATATGTATGGGTGATGGAGAGGGTGGTAGTTGAGGTGATAGAGGGTGATGTATATGTGAGGGTGGTAGTTGAGGGTGATATGTATGGGTGATGGTAGTATGTGAGGGTGGTAGTTGAGGGTGATATGTATGGTGATGTGTATGTGAGGGTGGTAGTTGAGGGTGATATGTATGGGTGATGGTAGTATGTGAGGGTGGAAAAGTAAGAGGGTGATGTAGTATGAGGATGGTAGTTGAGGTGATATGTATGGTGATGGTAGTATGAGGTGGTGTTGAGGTGATATGTGAGGGTGGTAATTGAGAGTGATATGTGAGGATGAAGTGAAGGTGATGGTCATATGTGAGGGTGATGGTTGTAGTTGAGGGATGTGGAGGGATACCTGAATTTCTATATGTGTGAAGACACAAATAAAAAATGTTGAATCCTCAGTTTATAAAATGTCACGGATAAATGATTCTACACACAAACTGGACCAGAGTAGATCTATAAGTTATGTATCAGTTCAAAGGACATGGTAAATATTCACCGCTGTGTCAGTTCGTGTAACAAGGCAGACCCCCCACCCTTCCTGCTGTCGGTTGTGGACAGGGTAGACCCACACTTTGTCAGTTCATGGAACAGGGTAGACCCCCAGCCTGATGTGTCAGTTTGTGGGACAGGGTAGATCCCCCTCCCTCATCCTGTTGTATCAGTAAATGCCCCATGTTCTCCTTAGGTTATTGTTCTATAATCTAAAAACTGGACAGATTCCAAGACTAACCACACAGAATCCTACAGGTGTTCAGTCCCTTTCAACTAACCAAAAGTGTCAGCAGGACAGAGAACACACCTACACAATAGCTTCAGCAACCATTTTTAAAGTAGCATTATCTCACAAAGTCTGTGCACCTGTTCTCAGTTGAACAGCCTAGAAGGGAGATAAGAGCAGATGAAACCTGGAGGAGAGAGAGAGAGTGATAGATAGGAACAGCATCACTGTACATCAGTGAATACAAAGTGTGCTTCAATCTCATTCTTACACAGAAATGTCTCAAGAGGCAGTGCAGGAACTCCACAGCATTAGCGAGGGTCTCTTGTGTACAAGTTTTAGGATGGAGAAAATTTGTATAAATTTTAATTGACATTAATGATTTTTTCCAGACTGCAGATTTTCAACTGCCAAAGGTTTTTTTTAGATGCTCAACTTAAAGATGAATATAATTTTAAAAAAGTACAACATGCGAAAACAAGGTTATATTATGTTACAAATTAAATTGAACACTAAGGAATATGGGTATTATTAACATTTTTCATTAATAAATATCACAAATTGTGTAAAATTGCAATGGCAAAACACATAAAGATAAAGTAATGTAGATTTACAAAAACAATAACGATACACAGTAACGTTTCGATGACTTTGTTTTTACATGTTTCGCCATTGCTACATAGTTTTACTTCAATCCTTCCTTCTATCGTAAAATTGCAATAAAACTTCATGTGTTCTATCAATCATAGGTAAACGTTAACCATGCAAACGGGATTTTCCCATTTCCCGACTAGGCTGGTTCAGAGTCAACTATAAATAAACTTATGGGTCTGCGGACTCGGTAAGAATTATGGGAAATCAGACCACAACTACACCACGTACCTCCATTCCAGTATTGTTGTATATAGACGAATTCATTTAAAATCAACACAAAATGCTAAATCGAAGTTATATTACGCAACAAGTTAAGTTTAACAAAAGGAATATCAATATTGAATATTTTTCACCAATAAATAACCATAGACTCACAGAATTGAGTAAAATTGCAAAAAACTTGCAGTGTTCTATTAAACATATATTTTCCAGCCCCAACTTAAACTAGGTCAGGATTTTTCCGTCAGTTATCAGGCCAGTTAAGTTGGCTGTGGCTAGTTGATGTTATGCTACTAGAAGCTTAGCGGTGGTGAGACTGAGTAGTTTGATAAAACAGAATGCAGACATAAAACATAGGAGACACACAAGAAGATAAAGAGCACTTATGATTTCCTTGACATCCACCTCACCTAATTCATTTGCATTCATCATCACATTTCTACGATAAAATGACAACGGACCTGGCTAAAAAAACCAAAAACAATACTGGGGACAGGTGGTATTTGGGTACACCAAAATATCTGGCGTACAGGGAAAGTAGCTAAAGTGAAGGAGAGACAGACCGCCTGTTGCACGCGACCTTCTAGGCCCACTCACCTTTTGCTTTTCCACAATGTATTATTTTTAAGCTGTATTTACTTATCCCTAGTAGAGATCACACAGGCCATGAAACGGAGGGGGAGAAATGCATACTCGTCATCAAATAGCTTGTCCTGAGACGAACTTTGCCACCCCAACAGTCCTTCGGAATTTCTCTCTTTCACAGGCCAGATGTCCCACCCCTGCAACCGTCATGTTCAAACCATCAGCTACGTCTTGAATCCATCTTCTCTGTGGTCTTTCTCTTCTTCTCTTTGCCGGTATGACTCCTTCCATCATGGTCTTCTCCAGCCTTTCATGTCCTTTTTATATGTCCAAAATATCTCAATTTTCTCATTCTTATTTGTAGCATCAGCCAGTTTTCTTTGATTTTAAGTTCTTTCTGGATAGATCTATATGTTTTTTTTTCTCTGTCCATGATATATAAAGACTCTTCTGTAACACTTTTATTCAAAAGCACAGATATGTTTTTCCACTGCCTTATTAAATGTTCATGACGCATACTACCAACCCAATAGAGAAGAATAGATTGTCATTTTTCGGTTACGAGCAGGGCACAATAGGCTGAGGTACCATCTATTTAACAAATACAAAATAGGCTCTTCTGACATATGCACATGCGGCACCAGCAAGATGACAGAGACACACATTTTGCAAAAATTGTCCAACATACAAAGAACAGAGAAAACACACATCGGCAATCCCCATTTCAGTCCAAGACAAGCTATACGGAGAAGTACATGGACTCCGGTTAACCACTAACTACTTTAGAAATATACAAATCGATGTATGAAAACGTTGGAAGAAGAGGAACCCCTAGTATACACACACGGAAAACAACGTTTCGACGAGGTGTTCTTTTAGAAAAATGGTGTAATTAACAAAATAGATAAAAACTATATTGATGTGTTAGATAAATGGTAAATAGCGAAACACGTACAAACAAATTACTATAGTTTTACAAAATACATAAACAGTGACGATAAACAGCAGTTTATCGTCACTGTTTCTGTATTTTGTAAAACTATAGTACTTTGTACGTGTTTCCTATTTACCAAGTTTTACGCAGTCTTCCCCTATTTTAGATAAATGGTACACAACCTATGACACGTTTCTCATGTTAACTCATTTCGGACTAACTGTCGCAGTGTGCGTCAAGAGTGTCTATTTAAATAACCTAACTGCCACACACTACGCAAAGTATTATTTTATGTAAAATGTGTGCTAAATTTACATCAACGCATTCTGGTATATTTTTCGGTTTGTATCTACAGAATAGCTATTTCGAAATTGTGGTCCGATCGGGAGTTTGATAAAATATGTTTAGTAGACGAAATTTATCTATTTTTAAAGCTGGAAAATATGAACAGAAATTAATTCTTCCACATCGAGTTTTTCAATTCGGTAGTGAATGTGTTAAACCGCAGATCGCTACAAGTTTATATCAGAAAGTGTAGAACAGAAAACTATTTGATAAAATCACCCGATGTAATCTGCAGAAAATTATACGCAAACATAATTGAATACATCTTCTGAATAATATTGTTTCCAATGTTTTGATTCGTGGGGTAATTTGTTAAAAAAATTGGTACTCCTATAACGACTTGTCATATTCAAGTAATAGCATGTCCCCTGAGCGTCACTTTCATCACATCCTGGTTGTCTCCCGCCTCCTCCAGTATAATGTTCAATGTTTCATTGATGTACTGCTGCCACCTTAGTCTTGGTCGTCCCCTGTCTCGTACTCCAGGAACCATGCCATCCATCCAAACCAATGTGACACTTAACGTGGCAAAAATATTTCACCCTCCTGGGCATGTTATTTATGAGCCAATGCTCCTCGATATGCAGGTCCTGAAGCATGTCTTTATTTTTCTCTCCTCGTTGTAGAGGAGGTTCTAGGAACTTGTCTGTAATACCTTGTTTTAAAAGCTTCAATTTTTTTTCTTTAATGTTTGTGGTATGGTCTACGATTCACATCTTATATGTTGCCACAAGCAATACACACAATTCTACCATCTTCTAAATCACATCGTCGACTCTCCCCGGTGCTACGTAGTTCATGCACTGCCGTTGAGATCTTCATGTGTAAGAAATACATCCGAGCACACATAGTTATTAACCGAAGTGTAATGATGATTGTTCAATAAATCAAACAATCTAGATGGTCATAAGGAAGGCCGTCAGAGTTGACCCATGTCTTGACTAACAATGGACACTAACGAAACAAGTCTGAGAAAAATGCACTCACCGACAAGGATAACAAGACTATTGTGTATTTTCTTTCTCCAGTGGATCATGGAATTGGTTGTCCGCACTAGCCGTTAAGCGTAGGGATGGGAGCTCAGGTTACCAGGGCCAGATGAGTCGCTCGTGTTATATCCGTGTTTATTTAGTGTGATCTTGATACTATCTACCCAACTTTTTCTCGGTCTTACCTTCGTTCTTTTACCTGATCTCGTGTTATTGTATGCTGTTATTGGTGGTTGGTTGTATTCTATTCTCATTAACCCTTTCGCCCTTATTAGCCGATAGACCGGCTCAGTGTGGTTTTTTAATATGCCGCAAAGCCAGTATACTGGGTTAATTTCTTATACAATGCAAAGTAAATACATCCGGTGGTAAAAATAAATGAAGAGTAAATGGGTTAAATGTCAGAACCACTGCATTTGTTGTCTTTCAATGTATTCGGTACATGAAGTGATGCCCCCTCTACTTCTGATGTCATCGGTTTGTAGTATATCTTTCATTGTGACCCCCACCGCTTTCCTCAAGCATTTCACATGTTCTGATAACAAGACTCATCATTAAATAGATTGTCCTGAGCAGAACTTTGCCACATTAACAGTCCTGAATTTCTCTCTCTCTCGTAGGCCTCTGCAGCCGCCATGCTCAAATTATCAGTTATGTCATGAATTCATCTTCCCCGTGGTCTTCCTCTTATCCTATTTGCCGCCTTCCATGATGGTCTTCTCCAGCCCGTCGTGTCTCTTTATATGTCCAAAATACTTCAATTTTCTTATTTGTAGCATCAGCAGTTTTCTTTGATTGTGAGATCTTTCTGTATTGATCTATTTGTTCTCTTCTCTGTCCATGATATACGGAGGACTCTTCTGTAACACTTATATTCAAAACAAGATAACAAGACTACCATACACAACAAGACATTTTGGAATGCTCTTTCACTGACATGCTGTACCGAGATGCTAGAGGGATTATTCTCACAGGTGTGGATGATGCCTATTCAAACAGGCACGTCTTCCAGAAAGGTGTCAAAGTTTAGGCATAGTTATACTAACGTGTAAGCTAGGAGACACTGACAGATTAGACAGGTGGCGACAGAAAACTTATTAAAGAAACCCTTCTAGCAGGACAAACATGATAAGTGGTACTGAAGGTCATGTCTAGATAATAGACAATGGGCGGATTGAGTGTAGAAACAGGGGTTCGAGCGAAGGTAAGAAAGTGCTCACGAAGATGATAAATAGGAATATAAATATCTCACCATAGCATATAGATATACATATTCTTACCATCTTTTTTTTTCTTTCATAATTCTGGACTGTCTAACAGCGTCAGGATAAGAGAGATTTATTGAACGGAATCTTTTATGCGCTTCATTACCTGCTTGTTTCTTGTATTCTTCAATACCTGTTATTTATGTGTTACATCTTTTGCGTGGACGACTTTAACCCTTGAATCTCACTTTATTTCAGTAGTATTGTCGCCCGAGTGGTTACCGGGACCCAAATTTGGGGTGTAAAGAATAGAACCACTGTTACCTGCCACGCATGTCGTAAGAGGAGACTAATGAGGTTTGGCTGAAATCGGATGCATGTGTCCTAAACGTGTAGAAGTCTATGCGTTTAGGGCCTCCAAACCAATGTGCAACGTATACACGTTCTTGTCAAAGATCAAACATATCACAAAGAGTGATTAAAATTGGTTGTAAAGAACGAACGCAAAGAAGAGAATTGTCATTTCTTCTTTGAACGCGCCATATCGACAACTTGTTAAGCACTCTTTGTGATGTGTATGTGATCTGAGCATAAGAACGATTGTACATTGTGCAAGTTATGCGCCTACAAATAAGCAAGAACTTCCGATTTCTGCGAGGATTTTTATTTACTAGGTAGCTTCCTAGGTCCCTATCTTAGTCGTCTCTTACGACATGCCTTGTGTGTAGCAGTGTTAACATGCGAGTCTCGGCAACACACGGGTGCTATTGTTATTTGAGACGCAATGTTTGTTGGTAATCTGCTCATCTTGCCGAACTATTTAATTTGTGGTTTCTTGATGAAATTCAGTACTGATGTTGTACTCACTCTTTTCCTGTCTTCCTTCCTAAACCAGTCTTTTCTTGATACTTCTAGCATTCTGTGTAGACACTTCATCACTGTCGTGACTTGTTTTATTTTGTTGTTTGATGTTAACGTCCAGGTGTGGTCAGAACTTCCGATTTCTGCTACGCTTTTTATTTACTATGGTAGCTTCCACAGGCTTCTACCTCAGTCGCCTCTTACGACATGCCTCGTAAGTCGCAGTGTTACTATTCTTTGCCCCCACTGTGGGGCCCGGCAACACACGGGCGATTAAACAAAAATCGAATCAAAATGTGCTTGTTTATCTTCTTCTTTGAACGCTCCATATCGACCACTTGTTAACCACTTTGTGTCATTTATATGTGATCTGAGTCTAAGAGCCTGTTATGCGTCTACAAGTAGGCCAGCACATCCGATTTATGCGCTGCTTTTTATTTACTAGGTAGCATCCCTAGGGCCTACATCAGCCGCCTTTACGACATGCATTGTAGGTTGCAGTGGTACTATTCTTTGCTTTCCTTGCGGGTCCCGGCAACACACGAGCGGTTTGCCTATCAAAATTAGTGCTATTGAAGAGCCTTATGAAAGGTATTTATACATCTTCATACAACGTTTTCAGACATAGACTTGTATACTTCTAAAGTAGCTAGTGGTCAACTGGAGTGTAGCTACTTTTAGTTTAGCAAAGATCCCAAGCGTCAACACCCTGTTGCAGAAGACCCAATTGAGATGGGTCGGTCACGTTGCTCGAATGCCTGATAAACGCATCCCAAAACAGTTGATGTATGGTGAGCTTGAAGGGGACAGACGTTTAGCTGGTGGACAGGAAAAAACGCTTTAAAGACACTCTTAAAGTGTCTCTGAAATGCTTCGATATAGATGCCACGTGCTGGTAATCCCTTGCGCAAGATCGCCAAATGTAGCGCTGTAACAACAAAAGAGGAACCCGAATAGCTGAGAATCATCGTATTGTTGAGTCACAGAGAAAACGAACAGCGCGAAAAGACAGAGCACACAACACGCACATGTCTAACCTTGATCATATATGCCCCACCTGTGGTCGGGGATTCTGTTCTAGGATTGGACTCTACAGTCACCTCCGCACACACCAGAGAGGTGCAACAGCACACGCCTGAGATTGTTGTCATCATCGCTTGCGATGGACGGCTATTAGCTACTATTTGGGCTGACATAGGGTAGGGGGTGTTGGCCATGTGTGTTTCCTCTGTACATTGTATGTTTGACACTCTCGCAGGATATGTGCCTCTGTGTTATATTGCTGATGGCACATGTATTGTTCAGTATTGCTGAGAAAATGAAAACCGCAGATGTTTTATTTAAACTTTACTGAAGGGATCCAAATTATGGAGATTGACAGAACACGATATGTCCAAACTCTCCACCTGCCATACAACTTATCTGTAAAAGATCTTACGCGTGTTCTGACTAAGACCTTTATCTAACCACAAACTGCTTACACGGTGTCAGCAAGAGCTTATAAACACCATCATCTCAGGGAGACGGATCGGACATGGGATACACATGGACTAAATTTGTCACGAAAACTCCACCGAGATCGAAACCACAGCCAACTATAAACTCATACGGCCAGCGGACTAAGGTAAATATTCTAGGAAATAAGATCGCCTGACCTCGCATTCCAGTACTGTTGTATAAAGACGAATTCATTTTAAAATCTCAACACAAAATGCTAAATCAAGGTTATACAGGGTGCTCAACTTAAAAGCAGCCCCAGTGATAAAAAGAAATTTGCCAGGTACAAATTGCATCTCGTCTATTTACTATTTAAACCGGTTCTGACTAGCTTGTCCTACGTCACATTTGTACATCGTTCCTTCCTGCACTACAATTACACACCATCACACAACCTTGACCTATACTACGTCATAACTGAACCTTCTCATTTCCATACATATATGCCAGATTAGCTCCATTCACAGGCTGCTTTTAAGTTGAACACCCTGTATTATGTAACAAGTGAAGTTTAACAATAAGAAATATCAGTATTATTAATATTTTTCATCAACAAATAACCATAGACTCATAGAATTGAGTAAAATTGCAAAAAAGCTTGCAGTGTTCTATTAAACATATACAATATCCACCCCCAACTAGGTCAGGGTTTCCCAGGTCAGTTATGAGGCCCAATATTACAGTTGAAAGTGGGTAAACTAACACGTTGAAGACACAAAACGCCATGGAGGAGAACATTAGCTGAGAAATGAATCACAGCTGGAGCACAATACAATGGACGCCCACTATTCATTCCCCAATATCGTATGAAAACTGGTTCAGAAAAAGATACAAACAAAATAATGAAAACAAACATACACATTCTACTGTTTATAAACCTTTCACATTGTAATTCTTTGAAAATCTTTGGACGCACTTATATTGCAATGTATACTGGATTAGCCTTACTGGATTACTGGCTTTGTGTCACATTAAAAAATACAGAGAGCCAGTATATAGGGACAGAAGAGTGAATGGGTTAACCCTTCACCCCAACCCACTCAAATAAAAATCGTAGCATATCCTTTACATGACATCGCTACAACCAGAGTTAATGAGCTGTTGATTTTCTAGGCCCTACTTATACGTTTGAGAGCCGCTGTAGCGTAGTTGTTAGTGAACTCGCTTCGCAAGGCTTTGGGTTGGTTCAGCTCCGCAATGCGCGTGGAATTTTTCCCGACCGCGACGGACTCAGGTCGACCCAGCCTCAACTGGGTACCAGACATGCTCTGGGAAAGTAAAGGCGGCCGGCGTGATACTGACCACATCACCCATGTGTGCCGACGGTCAATGAAAAATACAGGCCTAACACTGTATTGACCTATATACCACAAGGTATGAAAGGGTTCCTTTACTTACTTTACTTATACGTTCAGTAGTTTGCCATTGCTTTCTGAACGGTAAGGTTTTTATTTTAAACGTTCGTAGAAATACACGGGGACAGATTTGCTTCCAAACAACGGAACAGCGGATTTGGACGGGGTAATTTTGTGATTGAGCTCACTACGGCTAAGCCACGGACGCAAACTTCAAATCCACTAGGTAACGAATATATAACAGAATAAGAACGCACCGCTTACAAAGCCCTCATCAGAGCTACACCCAGAACAAGACCAAAAGTCCGTATCAGGACTCCCCACTTACCAGAACACAATATTCAACAGCCAACTATAAACTACTAAGGCCTTCGCTCAGTAAAGACATCGTAGGTGAAATCAGACCCCAACTACACCACGCATTCCAGTATTGGTGTATATAGACGAATTCATTTTAAAATCAACAGAAAATGCTAACTCGAAGTCATATTATGCAACAAATTAAGTTTAACAATAAGGAATAGCAATATTATAAATATTTTTCACCAATAAATAACCATAGACTCACCGAATTGAGTAAAATTGCAAAAAACGTGCAGTGTTCTATCAAACATCTGTAATTTCCAGATCCCTTTTCTTAGTCAGGGAATACCCGGCCAGTTGTCTGGCCTGTGCTAGAGCCTGGCTGTGATTCAACACACAGTCAACTCTAGGACTAATTACAAGTCACATCAAGATAAAAGGCCATTACGCTCTAATAAAGAAGACACCTGTCTTAGGTTGAAAATGGCATGCCACAGCCACATAGACGCTTAACTCTTAGTGGACCAGTGCGTGCAGTAATTTTCTTAGTTTGCAAGTCTTCGAAATACCGTCCCTTAAATGTTTTTCCTTAAAATACCTTCAATTGTAATTTTGATTTTGTAGCTTAGCCGCCCTTACGGTTCCGCCTCTGTGTATCATAAAGGCACGGCAGAAAAGGGCAAAAGCCATGTTTTTAGAATAAAAAACGCCCTTTAGTGTGGCTCCTGGTAAAAATGCGTCCAACCCAAAGCCACGTAATGTGGCGTTTGGTCAACAAGGAGTTAATCCATCACTTAACAAACAAACAAACAAAACTGACATTGTAACCAAAATATCTCAGTGATCGTTTGTGAATCAAAGCATACAACACAACAAGAACTACTGTTGTCAATAATGAATGATACACGTACTATCTTTCTTGACATTAGCTAGTCCTTTCATTCCCGGGACATATTTAGGCTATGTATAAACTTGTTTGACTGCTTCAACACAGATCATGCATAAAAAAAAAAACCGTGAAAACTTACCTGTCCTGATGACACAGGTAAATGTGCTAAATTTAAAGTCATACATCAGTAGTGTCCTTTTCTAAGACATATACCTGGGATTTGTACACACTTTATAAGCTTTGACGACGACTTAAATAATATAGATGGTTGTACAAAATGGCGGAACCTATTTGGGATATTTTTTAAGCAATTAAAAATGTACATAACTTGGAGGTGCTACTTCGTAGCAGCGGCGAGGTCCCGATGTAATTTAGAAGATGGTGTAAATATTTTGTTGAAATTTAATTGTTTAATCTTCACAATGAATTTTGCCTGGGCCGCGGCTTTTCAGTCTGTTCTAGATTTTGAACTACCAATGGTTCTTTTACGTGATCAGCTTAAACACGGGACCTACGTTGTATCGTCCATCTCCGATAAGACTAGGAAGCGATCTCAATGAGATCACTGATCTCTGAAAAATATCCAGATGGCTCCACAAGGAGCGAACTTAGTACTTTTAGAACGAGAGGAGAGCACAGTGATCCTCGATTTTAGTTGCTGTTATGTTGTCTTCTTTTTTGGGCCAGACGTTCTTCTGTCTCATTACCTGATGTTCCACTGTGAGACGGTATACATCACATGACGGCCTTGGGCTGGTTGCAGTTTACCAGTAGAGACCGTTGACCTGGAAATTTGGATTGGGCAAGGGGGAGTGAAGTGCTTGAATGATGCAGCTTGTTACCGAACTAATCTCAGAACACTACGGGTAGACCAATAAGTGCCCCGTCTACTCCTTCCAATATCAATATGCATGCACATGGTTCATGTAGACCACCGATTAAACACACTTCTTAATTGTGACTCTTTTAGGTGTCCAGACTATCGTGCAAAATTTGATTCCAAATGTCTTTAATCGCCACAACACAAGGACCATTACCCTATACATTGAAAACCTCTGTACAACACGAGAACAAGTATCCTATACATTAAAAACCTCTGTACAACACGAGAACAAGTATCCTATACATTGAAAACCTCTGTACAACACGAGAACAATTATCCTATACTTGACCTCTGAACAAGCATTATCCTATCATTGAAAACCTCTGTACAACACGAGAACAATTATCCTATACATTGAAAACCTCTGTACAACACGAGAACCATTATCCTACATTGAAGACCTTGTAAACACGAAACAATTATCCTATTGAACCTCTGTATAAAACACAAGCCCCGCTTATAAACAATGTCTTGTCAGTCTTAGAGGCATGTTGGGATCTGGCAGGAAGATTTCCTAAATTGACAGCGCATTTCGGCCAACACAATCGCAACGGTTGCTTGAAGTTTGGGTAACATTAGGTGGTCAAAAAACGAGAGCCTGCTACTGAACTGAGTACAAATTGTTTGGTTGCACACCTGCCCATCTGTGCTGAAGATGGTGCGTAAATTCACACAATGGTGATAGGCAGGCAGGCAGAAACACTTTCGATAAAACTATTAAACAGAGAAATCACACAAACAAATGAGATGAAATACCTAGCGTAATTTTACACTTCAGACGGGAAAATAGATCAAGAAATAAATATACAAAGGCATATATAAATTATACAAAGACACTGAGGAATAAATAACCTGAAAAGAAAGTGGAAGTCCTTAACAGACCTGGAGACGGAGTCTTCTAAATGTACTGAAGCAGGCTGTGCTTACATGGGAAGCTATAGATAAAAACGGTCAGGAGCGGAAAAGTGGGAACTGTTGAGGTCTTATGCTACACCGGGTTTCACCATATCGCTCCGTCCCTGTCGGCAAATATGACATGCTATCTGCCGAGATCATTGCACAAAGCACGAACTCCGTAGCTCCGGCAACAATCTTACTGGTTTCTTGAAAAATTGCACATGTATCTCGGTCGGATTCGAACCCACAATCGTCAATACGACAGGCAAACAGCGCAATCACTTCGTCGTTGAGGCCCCTTCAGAAGATCACTTCGTTGAGCCAGAAGATCACTTCATTGAGGCCCTCAAAGATCACTTCGTTGAGCCCTTAGAAGAATCCAACATTCTTGAGTACCCTCAAAGATCACTCGCGTTAAGCACCTTCAGAAGATCACTTCGTCGTTGAGGCAAACCTCAGAAGATCACTTCGCGTTGAGGCCCCTTCAGAAGAAACACTTGTCGTCAGGACCTTCAGAAGATCACTTCGTCGTTGAGACCCTTCAGAAGATCACTTCGTCGTTGAAGCACCTTCAGAAGATATCCAACATTCATAGCAGTAAGATATCCAACATTCATAGACAGTAAAGATATCCAACATTCATAGACAGTGAAGATATCCAACATTCAAGCAGTAAAGATATCCAACATTCATAGACAGTGAAGATATCCAACATTCATAGACAGTGAAGATATCCAACATTCATAGACAGAGAAGATATCCAACATTCATAGACAGTGAAGATATCCAACATTCATAGACAGTAAAGATATCCAACATTCATAGACAGTGAAGATATCCAACATTCATAGACAGTGAAGATATCCAACATTCACAGCCAGTGAAGATATCCAACATTCACAGCCAGTGAAGATATCCAACATTCACAGCCAGTGAAGATATCCAACATTCATAGACAGTGAAGATATCCAACATTCACAGCCAGTGAAGATATCCAACATTCATAGACAGTGAAGATATCCAACATTCACAGCCAGTGAAGATATCCAACATTCATAGACAGTGAAGATATCCAACATTCATAGACAGTGAAGATATCCAACATTCACAGCCAGTGAAGATATCCAACATTCATAGACAGTGAAGATATCCAACATTCATAGACAGTAAAGATATCCAACATTCATAGACAGAGAAGATATCCAACATTCACAGCCAGTGAAGATATCCAACATTCATAGACAGTGAAGATATCCAACATTCACAGCCAGTAAAGATATCCAACATTCATAGACAGTGAAGATATCCAACATTCATAGACAGAGAAGATATCCAACATTCATAGCCAGTGAAGATATCCAACATTCATAGCCAGTGAAGATATCCAACATTCACAGCCAGTGAAGATATCCAACATTCATAGACAGTGAAGATATCCAACATTCATAGACAGTAAAGATATCCAACATTCATAGACAGTGAAGATATCCAACATTCATAGACAGTGAAGATATCCAACATTCATAGACAGTAAAGATATCCAACATTTATAGCCAGTAAAGATATCCAACATTTATAGACAGTAAAGATACCCAACATTCATAGACAGAGAAGATATCCAACATTCATAGACAGAGAAGATATCCAACATTCATAGCCAGTAAAGATATCCAACATTCATAGACAGTGAAGATATCCAACATTCATAGACAGTGAAGATATCCAACATTCATAGACAGTAAAGATATCCAACATTCATAGACAGAGAAGATATCCAGCATTCATAGACAGTAAAGATATCCAACATTCATAGCCAGTAAAGATATCCAACATTTATAGACAGTAAAGATATCCAACATGCATAGACAGAAAGATATCCAACATTCATAGACAGAGAAGATATCCAACATTCATAGCCAGTAAAGATATCCAACATTCATAGACAGTGAAGATATCCAACATTCATAGACAGTGAAGATATCCAACATTCATAGACAGTAAAGATATCCAACATTCATAGACAGAGAAGATATCCAACATTCATAGACAGTGAAGATATCCAACATTCATAGACAGTGAAGATATCCAACATTCATAGACAGAGAAGATATCCAACATTCATAGACAGTAAAGATATCCAACCTTCATAGACAGTGAAGATGTTTAAATTTACTATCTGCAGTGGACACAAGCTTAAATAAACAAACATGGAACTCGTACAAGTAACCAGGGCTAACACCCTTGTCATCGATGTGTCAAACACACAGGATGTTGATTCCTCTGTTTACACCAACGGTCTTCAACATTTTTTTAACCAACGCCCAGTTTTTCAATATTTGTACTCGTTCACAATATTTACAGTCAATATTGACAGTCAATATTTACAGTCAATATTTCAAAGCAGAAATTTATTAAACATGTTATAATCGCCCAAGTGGTTACCGGGCCCAAATTTGGGGTGTAAAGAATAGAACCACTGTTACCTGCCATGCATGTCGTAAGAGGCGACTAAGGAGGCGTGGCTGAAATCGGATGCACATGTCCTAAACGTGTAGAAATATATGCGTTTAGGGGCCTACCAAACCAATGTGCAACGTATACACGTTCTTGGCAAAGATCAAACATATCACAAAGAGTGATTAAAATTAGTCGTAAAGAACGAACGCGAAGAAGAAGAAACATGTTATAATGCGACTGTTTAATTTGTGTTGCTGTATGGCTCGGAAACGTGGCGAGTCACCAAGTTAAACACAAATAAGATTCAGACCTTTGTTAACGGATGTCTTCGGCGGATTCTCAGATTGGGATGGTATGACAGAGTTGCAAACACAGACCTGTGGATAAGAACCGGACATGAACCCATGATGACACAGGTTAAGGGGAGAAAATGGCGATGAGTCGGGCATACCCTAAGGAAGACACAGTCGAGTGTCACTAGACAAGAACTTGAGTGGAAACCGCAAGGAAAACGAAAAGGAGGACGTCCTAAACAGACCTGGAGACGAAGGCTTCTTGAGGAACTGAAGAGTGCTCGACTATCCTGGGAGACCATAAAGAAAACAGTCATAGACCGAGAAAAGTGGCGAACAACTGTTGTGGTCCTATGCTCCGCTAGAGCGGGAGGAATAAGTAAGTAAATGCGACTGTTGAAGTTTAGACACTTTGAACGAATGGGGAAATGGCACATAAGATACCAGATATGATTTACTTCTTCGAATGCTCCATATTGACCCCTTGTCAAACCACTCTTTGTGATTTGTATGTGATCTGAGTCTAAGAGCGATTATACGTTGTGCTAGTTATGCGTCTACGTAGGCCAGCACATCCGATTTCTGCGACGCCTTTTATTTACTAGGGTAGATTCCATATTTCCCTACATCAGTCACCTCTTATGACATGCCTTGTAGGTCGCAGTGGTACAATTCTTTGCTTCCTTGCGGACCGACACCACATGGCAACAAAATAAGTCCGGAGTACATTTTTTTTTTTAAATTACGAACTGACACGGTTAAAGATATTGTGGACCGTGTATTCCTGCGTTCTAGATAATTTAGCAGTGGCGGCTCGTCATTAGGGGCCAGGTCCCACCCAACATAATGTGTAACTTGTATTTATTATTTTATAAATTACAATATAACCTAACCCAAAACCACGATTTGTTTCGAAAATTTTTGTCTGGCCCCATCAACGAAAATTATCACGAGCCGCCACTGTAATTTAGCATCAGGTGTCGCGACAGTATTAAAATTCTTACACAGCAGCATGACATATGCTTCGTGGGGCCTCGTAATTTACTTATCTGTTCACGGCTGCACCCGGGATATAGGAGAAGGCAAGGATAAGAAAGTTATTTAGGGAACAGTGTTAAATGAGGCTTGAGTAGCAAGTGTTGTTGAAGAAGGGCCTTACACATCCAGGTAGCGGTATGTGACGTGTATTTGAGGTTATAAATCCGCGTGCCGACTTTAGGTCATGTCAGGTGTGTTATGTGTAAAGCATGACACACGTGCCAGGTAAGATGTCTAATTTTTCCGTGTGTATCCGATAGTTTCATTGAAGATTGAATTGGATGACATCGCTTGACCCCATTCGCTACAAAAGGTGACTCATTCTTCTTTATTTTCTCTAGTCCTGGTTTGCCTCACAGCGTCAGGATAAGAAGAGATTTATAGAATGGACTTTTGTGTGCGCTTCGTACATAGTGTTTTTCACTGTCTCTGTTATTTCCGTGGTCCACCATTTGCGTGGAAGGTCTTTTGTTTGTTTTTGTATCAACTGTATCGGAGTAGAATTGCACTTTGAGGAGCACTGTCTGTTGGTATCTGCTTACGTCGCATATCATTGACAGGACGTCATCGTTAACCACAGTAAACGAGTCGATTTTTTTAGCCACTACTTATACGTTCTGTAGTTCGTCATTGCTTTCTGAACGGTGAGATTCTGAAGAGAATCACATAGGCTAGTGACAAAATGATGAATAGTAGTAGTGAGTCTCTTTCATATGCACGGGACCATAAAACCAGAGCCAACTATAAACTTATGGGCATTCGGACTCAGATAAGAATTATGGGAAAACAGACCCCGACCACACCACGTGACCTCGCATTCCAGTATTGGTGTATATAGACGAATTTATTTTTCTTCTTCTTCAGCAATCTCTGGTCATGCGCTTGAATTTTTTTTTTTTAAATCAACGCAAAATGGCAACTCGAAATTATATTATGCATCAAATTAAGTTTAGCAATAAAGAATATCAATATTATTGATATTTTTCACCAATAAATAACCATAGACTCACAGAATTGAGTAAAATTGCAAAAAGCGTGCAGTGTTCTATCAAACCTCTATATTTTCTGGCCCCTTTGCTGATCTAGGTCAGGAACCCGAGTCAATTGTCTGGCCTAGTTATCTAGAGTTGGCTGTGAATAAAGTTAAGCTGTCTATGCTGTGGATAAAGCTAAGCTGTCGATGAATAGAAACCCCGCAGCGCCGTTGATGATTGTAAAGTTCAATGCTGGAATGACAATTTCTGTCACAGAATTCACAACTAAACAATGAAGTGGGCTTCTAAATATGACTGAATTCTGGAGTTGAATCTATTGTTTGTCTGTTGGCTTCATGGGCGTTCATACGTTGAGGTAAGGAGGAGGCTAGGTAAGATGGGACAAGTGTGCCCCATTTCACCCCCAATGAAAATGACTTTTGATAAAAACAGTTTGCTCATCGTGTCTTCTCCATTTCCGCGTAGCAAACTACCAACTAAAATTGTTTAAATTCATATCCCCCAAAATGTTCTGTGGACGCCAATGGTTGACTTGTAAAAATGTGGACTCAAGAAAACCTGCTCCCCCACTTTCCTTCAAGCACATTTATCTTTGGTGACTGTTTCCCATGAGCCTGTGTTTCTGTCAAAAGCTTTCAAATCTCAATTACAGACAATCTTTGGATTCTCCGCAGCGAGGTTGTTAGTCTTATATTTCATGTTTGTTGGCCTACACACTCGGACATAACCAACAAGGCTCGTTTTATTCATTTGTCGTCGCACTGCTACTGGGCTGTTGCTCAGTCGTTTGAGTGATAAGATATTTTGGTGTTTATTTTGGACAAGATTCTGCTATGCCAACTTTTTCATGGTCTTCCTCTCGCCTTCTTTCCTGATGTTTTATTGTAGAAGACTATATAGAGTGGCTCGTACTTCGGTTGAAAATGGCGTGCCTCCGCTTAAAGCGGTTTTAATCCCCATACATAACAAACAAAATCTGCATTTGGGGCCCCACTCTCTAAAGATCCCATTTCTTGACTAGAAGAAAGTCAAGAATCTATCTTCAGATCATGTAGTCTTCTTCTTCTTTGCGTTCGCGCTTTACGACCAATTTTAATCATTCTCTGTGATATGTTTGATCTTTGCCAAGAACGTGTATACGTTGCACATTGGTTTAGTAGGCCCTAAACGCATAGACTTCTACACATTTAGGACACATGCATTCGATTTCAGCCAAACCTCCTTCGTCGCCTCTTACGAAATGCGTGGCAGGCAACAGTGGTTCTACTCTTTACACCCCAAATTTGGGCCCGGTAACCACTCGGGCAGGACCATGCAGTAGATTGAAGCTCGAGAAAACAGCTCTACAGGATGTAGAATCATGCACATACCTTGGTATAACAAATAAACATGTCAAGATAAGAATACAAAAAGCAAGGGGGAACTTTATTGTATTGAGTAAGATATGGAAGTCAAAGGAGATCAAAACAAACACAAAGCTGATAATCTTTCCATCAAATGTGAAGTCAGTGCTGTTCTAAGACTATGAAACATGGAAGACAACAAAGAAACCACCAGAAAACTACAGACCTTCATAAATGGATGTTTACGTAGAATAGAGGGAATTAGATAGTATGATAAGATTACAAACGAGGAACTCAGAGAAAGAACTAAGCAGATACCAGTGAAGAAAGAGCTAAGGAAGAGACGCTGGATATTACACACATTGAGAAGACCGACTCGAAGCATTGCAAGACATGCACTGTTTTGAAACCCGGATGGAAAGAGGAGAAGGCCTACACATAACTGGAGAAAAGAGCTGGAGGCTGATATTAAAAGGAAAGGTAAAACATGGAAAGAATTGGAAGGGATGGCAAGAGAGAGGAAGAGCTGGAAGAAGTTTGTTAAAGACATGTGCTCCATTGGTGGTTGAAAGGTGAAGAAGTATATTGAGGAATCGAGTGTTAGTCTTGAATTTTTTTTATTTTTTAAAAACAAACCTCACACGATGGTGATGTGGTCAACATCACGCAGACCGCTTAAACGTCCCAGAGTATCTCAGGTATCGAATCGAGGCAGTGTCGACCTAAAACCGCTACGGTAGGGAAAAATCCACTCCACTGTGGTATTTGATCCTGAGACGTTGCGCTGATGACGCAAGCGCGCTAATCACTACGTTATCGCGGCTCTCGAATTCCCAGTATACTCAGCTGAAAATAGGCACAACTTTGTGAGTTACGGGGAAATTAAGAAACGTCTCCGGAACTACTGTGTAAGTTCTCTACCGCTTTCACTTTCAGATATATAAAGGGGACTGTGCACTCATTTTCTTGATTACAGAAACGTCGATTCGAACCAGTTGTACAAATAAACCGTATATAATCTGCAACATTACATACAGGCTGCAACAGTAAACATAATCTACAACATCACATACAGACTGCAACAGTAAACATAATCTGCAACATCACATACAGACTGCAACAGTAAACATAATCTACAACATCACATACAGGCTGCAACAGTAAACATAATCTGCAACATCACATACAGACTACAACAGTAAATATAATCTACAACATCACATACAGGCTGCAACAGTAAACATAATCTACAACATTACATACAGGCTGCAACAGTAAACATAATCTACATCACATACAGGCTGCAACAGTAAACATAATCTACAACATCACATACAGGCTGCAACAGTAAACATAATCTACAACATCACATACAGACTGCAACAGTAAATATAATCTACAACATTACATACAGACTGCAACAGTAAACATAATCTACAACATTACATACAGGCTGCAACAGTAAACATAATCTACAACATCACATACAGGCTGCAACAGTAAACATAATCTACATCACATACAGGCTGCAACAGTAAACATAATCTACAACATCACATACAGGCTGCAACAGTAAACATAATCTACAACATTACATACAGGCTGCAACAGTAAACATAATCTGCAACATCACATACAGGCTGCAACAGTAAACATAATCTGCAACATCACATACAGGCTGCAACAGTAAATATAATCTGCAACATCACATACAGGCTGCAACAGTAAACATAATCTACATCACATACAGGCTGCAACAGTAAACATAATCTACATCACATACAGGCTGCAACAGTAAACATAATCTGCAACATCACATACAGGCTGCAACAGTAAACATAATCTGCAACATTACATACAGGCTGCAACAGTAAACATAATCTGCAACATCACATACAGGCTGCAACAGTAAACATAATCTGCAACATCACATACAGGCTGCAACAGTAAACATAATCTACAACATCACATACAGGCTGCAACAGTAAACATAATCTACAATATCACATACAGACTGCAACAGTAAACATAATCTACAACATCACATACAGGCTGCAACAGTAAACATAATCTACAACATTACATACAGGCTGCAACAGTAAACATAATCTGCAACATCACATACAGGCTGCAACAGTAAACATAATCTACATCACATACAGGCTGCAACAGTAAACATAATCTACAACATTACATACAGGCTGCAACAGTAAACATAATCTACAACATCACATACAGGCTGCAACAGTAAACATAATCTACAACATCACATACAGGCTGCAACAGTAAACATAATCTACAACATCACATACAGGCTGCAACAGTAAACATAATCTACAACATCACATACAGGCTGCAACAGTAAACATAATCTACAACATCACATACAGACTGCAACAGTAAACATAATCTACATCACATACAGGCTGCAACAGTAAACATAATCTACAACATTACATACAGGCTGCAACAGTAAACATAATCTACAACATCACATACAGGCTGCAACAGTAAACATAATCTACAACATCACATACAGGCTGCAACAGTAAACATAATCTACAACATCACATACAGTCTGCAACAGTAAACATAATCTACAACATCACATACAGGCTGCAACAGTAAACATAATCTACAACATCACATACAGGCTGCAACAGTAAACATAATCTACAACATCACATACAGGCTGCAACAGTAAACATAATCTACAACATCACATACAGACTGCAACAGTAAACATAATCTACAACATCACATACAGGCTGCAACAGTAAACATAATCTACAACATTACATACAGGCTGCAACAGTAAACATAATCTACATCACATACAGGCTGCAACAGTAAACATAATCTACAACATTACATACAGGCTGCAACAGTAAACATAATCTACAACATCACATACAGGCTGCAACAGTAAACATAATCTACAACATCACATACAGGCTGCAACAGTAAACATAATCTACAACATCACATACAGACTGCAACAGTAAACATAATCTACAACATCACATACAGGCTGCAACAGTAAACATAATCTACAACATTACATACAGGCTGCAACAGTAAACATAATCTACATCACATACAGGCTGCAACAGTAAACATAATCTACATCACATACAGGCTGCAACAGTAAACATAATCTACAACATTACATACAGGCTGCAACAGTAAACATAATCTACAACATTACATACAGGCTGCAACAGTAAACATAATCTACAACATTACATACAGGCTGCAACAGTAAACATAATCTACAACATTACATACAGGCTGCAACAGTAAACATAATCTACATTACATACAGGCTGCAACAGTAAACATAATCTACAACATTACATACAGGCTGCAACAGTAAACATAATCTACAACATTACATACAGGCTGCAACAGTAAACATAATCTACAACATCACATACAGACTGCAACAGTAAACATAATCTACAACATCACATACAGACTGCAACAGTAAACATAATCTACAACATCACATACAGACTGCAACAGTAAACATAATCTACAACAGTATATATCCTACAACTTCATCTTCGATTGCTCTATATCGACCACTTGTTAACCACTCTTTGTGGTTTGTATATGATCCAAGCCTAAGAGCGATTGTACATTGTGCCTATTATGCACATACAAGTAGACCATCACATCCGATTTCTGCGACGCTTTTTATTTACTAGGGTAGTTTTCCTTAGGCCCCTACCTTAGCCGCCTTTTACGACATGCCTAGTAGGTCACAGTATTACTATTCTTTGTTCCCTTGTAGCCCAGCACACACAGGCGCTACAATAGTGTAAGATCAGACTTAACTACCACAGTCGATCTGGTATGTGTAAAATGAACACGGTATAAAGCCGACTGTATTGCGCAAAAAATACACACTAGTTCCGCGACACAAGACATAACAGGGATACGGCACACTGAACTTGACAACACAGTAGCAATACACTTCCATAATGTTACGTCACAGAAGCCTACCATCAAATTAATTTAAAGCATCATGAACGTTCCAAATTAACAGGGATACGGCACACTGAACTTGACAACACAGTAGCAATACACTTCCATAATGTTACGTCACAGAAGCCTACCATCAAATTAATTTAAAGCATCATGAACGTCCCAAATTAACAGGGATACGGCACACTGAACTTGACAACACAGTAGCAATACACTTCCATAATGTTACGTCACAGAAGCCTACCATCAAATTAATTTAAAGCATCATGAACGTCCCAAATTAACAGGGATACGGCACACTGAACTTGACAACACAGTAGCAATACACTTCCATAATGTTACGTCACAGAAGCCTACCATCAAATTAATTTAAAGCATCATGAACGTCCCAAATTAACAGGGATACGGCACACTGAACTTGACAACACAGTAGCAATACACTTCCATGTTACGTCACAGAAGCCTACCATCAAATTAATTTAAAGCATCATGAACGTCCCAAATTAACAGGGATACGGCACACTGAACTTGACAACACAGTAACAATACACTTCCATAATGTTACGTCACAGAAGCCTACCATCAAATTAATTTAAAGCATCATGAACGTCCCAAATTAACAGGGATACGGCACACTGAACTTGACAACACAGTAGCAATACACTTCCATAATGTTACGTCACAGAAGCCTACCATCAAATTAATTTAAAGCATCATGAACGTCCCAAATTAACAGGGATACGGCACACTGAACTTGACAACACAGTAGCAATACACTTCCATGTTACGTCACAGAAGCCTACCATCAAATTAATTTAAAGCATCATGAACGTCCCAAATTAACAGGGATACGGCACACTGAACTTGACAACACAGTAACAATACACTTCCATAATGTTACGTCACAGAAGCCTACCATCAAATTAATTTAAAGCATCATGAACGTCCCAAATTAACAGGGATACGGCACACTGAACTTGACAACACAGTAGCAATACACTTCCATAATGTTACGTCACAGAAGCCTACCATCAAATTAATTTAAAGCATCATGAACGTTCCAAATTAACAGGGATACGGCACACTGAACTTGACAACACAGTAGCAATACACTTCCATAATGTTACGTCACAGAAGCCTACCATCAAATTAATTTAAAGCATCATGAACGTCCCAAATTAACAGGGATACGGCACACTGAACTTGACAACACAGTAGCAATACACTTCCATAATGTTACGTCACAGAAGCCTACCATCAAATTAATTTAAAGCATCATGAACGTCCCAAATTAACAGGGATACGGCACACTGAACTTGACAACACAGTAGCAATACACTTCCATAATGTTACGTCACAGAAGCCTACCATCAAATTAATTTAAAGCATCATGAACGTCCCACATTTCTTCCAATGAAAAATATATGCCAGCTCCAACTAATAGATATGCCCTTTCATTTCCCGTCACCCTACCATGTCCAGGAAGTGTACATGAAATACAATTTCTTAATGCATCAAAATCATCATCAAGTTCCGTGCCGGCAGGTGTATTTTGGTTATCATTGTTTTTTTGCAACTCTCTGTCTCTTGTTTTAGTTATGAGTTATAATACTGTTTTCACGCCATACCATGATGTTATTTTGTCTAGAATCGGTTCCCTCTGTCGGCTTCTATCTCTCTTCCCCTGTATCTTGCCCGTTGTGACAATGTATTCAAGTTTCTCTCTTCTCTTAATATGATCAACATATAAACAGGGTACAGGTATTAAGAGCTTCCGAAAAACAAATAGACAAACACGGGACTCGAACCACTTACCCTCATTTCTTAAGACACCAATCGCCTAGCCTAGCAATACGAGCGTCCTTACGAACACCACCAATGAGCCATTCTAAAAAATGACTCACGGGGGAGTGTCTTTCTCAAACGCTAAGTTACAACTAGACACAGAGTAATCAGGTACGGTTCGATCGAACAGTGTTTGCACAAACACATGCTATAAACTTATTGTGCTTGTATATATTTGAGACGAGACAATATCATACATAAACACATGTATACACATATAACAAACATGCACACATCATTCAAAGTAGCTTCAAATTTATTATAAGAAGAAAAAGGAGGTTTTCTTAAAAAAGAACCTCAGGGAAGCAACTCTCTTCTCTTAACATGCCCAAGGAATGGTGATTGTTTCTTTCTGATGCGTTTCATAAGCAATCTGTTCTATCCTACTTTCGTGAGAACGTTATCATCTTTTCTATCCATGATCTTCTATAAAACCACATCTGGGTTTTTTCTCTCTCTAATCCAGTTTTGCCTAACAGCGTCAGGATAAAAAGAGATTTATAGAACATGCTTTTGTGTGTGCTTCTTAAATAGTGTTTTCCACCACCTCTGTTATTTTTTAGGTCCACCCTTTGCGTGGACGCTCATTTACTTTGTGTCCATTGTATCGAAGTGGCATTGCTCTTTGAAGCTGCTGGTAATCTGCTTATGTGGCCGAACCATTAAATTCATTTTTGTGGATGAAGTTCAGTACTGATGTTGTACCCACATTTTCTCTCCTGATATCTTAATGTCTAAACCTCTTCTTGATACTTCCAGCAATCTGATGCGCTGTAGCCTCTAATAAATTACTATTCTTATCATTTACTGTCCATGATTCTCATCCATATGCCATAACTGGTTGTACATAACACTGTGATACTCTTAATCTAACTTTTCATGATACTTTTGTATAAATTACACAACATCTTGAAGCAGGACTGTTGAGTGCTAACTACTCATTCAGTGCACAACTTGCCTGCATCGAACCACATAAAACAGGAGCTACGCAGTGTGGGGCAGGGTGGACATGTGCCTGTCAATTTAATGGCCTATGGCTAGTGCAGTCGCCTCAAAACTGTTCAAGTTATGATTTTTCTTTATGTCGCCGACATAAAAACTTCTTGAGTCTTAACGTGGATTGAACCCGAGTCTCCCGCACGGGAGTTCGCTCTCTTATACATTCGGCCAGACGCACCACCGTATATGGTGAAGCATTAGGTCTGAAGTCTTATCGAGTTTGTTACTATCATTACATGTACTACTTTTTTTTTCTTCTATTCATGAAATCGTGATGCCCGCCGGGTGAAGCCCCCTGTAGTGTGGTTCAATTCCGCGGGCTGGCAGAAAAGCCTCAGGTTCTCCAGATTTACGGTGTTTGTGGCACCGAACCGTAGGGTACGATGCCCATGGCACCGAGCCCAATAGCTGTAGCTCAAGTGCTTCTGGATCCAAAAAAAAAAATGAATTCGTGATCGTCTGTAGCTTAAGCGGTAGTGAGCTCGATCACAAACCCAAGCGTACCTGGTTCAAACTCCACGGTGGGCAAGTTTGGAAGCAAATTCATTTCCGTGGGATTTTTACGAAATGTAAAAATAGACCTAATCGTTCAGAAAGCAATGGCAAACTACTGAACGTATAAGTGGTACCTAGAAAATCAACGACTCGTTTACTATGGTTGATGGCTACGTCCTGTAAAGATATGCCACGATTTTCATTCATCCATGAAATCGCTAAAGAGACAGCAGCTACATCACCTCCACTGAAATGCTTAAAGTGGTTGTATTGAATGTCCAACAGCCATCCTGTACTTCTGTTTACCTACGCCGAAGGGTTACGATGTCCATGGCACCGAGCCGAATAGCTAAAAAGCTCAAGTGCTTCTGGATCGAAAAAAAAATCATTTATCCTTCGATAGACAATGGCTTAACGACTTAACCACGAAGGCGACAACGACTTAACCACAGAGAGAGACAACGACTTAACCACAGAGAGAGACAACGACTTAACCCAACGGTTTAACGACTTAGCCACATAGAGCGACAGGCAACCCAACGGCAGCCACGAGCGACAACGGCTTAACCCAACGGCTTAACGACTTAGCCACATAAAGCGACAACGGCTTAACCCAACGGCTTAACCACATAGAGCGACAACGGCTTAACCACAGAGATAGGCAACGACTTAACCACAGAGAGACAACGGCTTAACCACAGAGACAGAACAGCGTAACCACTTAATCACAGATACCACAGTCTCCATGTTTGCATGAAATCTCCACAAACGTCTTGTATATTGAATAAAACGACTAACAGGTAAACACATACATAAAAAAAAGGTAAGTTAACCCACAAAGACATGATCGCATCTTTTCGCGGCTAGTGGTATAATCTAAGGAACGAAACGACTTTTATCTCAACACACAATGTACACTGGCGTTACAGCTGTGGGTCAAATCAGGGGCGTCGTCAGATCACAGTACATGCGTAGACTGTTCATTGTTTAATTAACGGGAAGAATAGAATGTAATGGGGGATATGAAGTGGCGTGTGTCACGTGCTTGAAGGATGCGTAAACTACAGCAGAGGTCTGGTCTGAATTTGAAAAAAATACTGACATCTTCTTCTCTCGAACGTTCTTTACGGCTGTTTTTATAATTCTAGTGTCATTATATAAACTCCCAGACACCAAGAACGGGTGTACATGCACAACCTTCAGTACCAATTGGAGCTCCGGTGCTTATCCTTCGGCGGTGTGTTCGGTTTCAACCAGCTGTTTATTTACTAGGGCTGCTCACCCTAGGGTACGATCTATTCTGCAGGTATATTTGGGCCCGGATCTATGCCTTTATGATCATCTCTGATCTCATCTCATCTCTGAGCTGTTTTCTCGAGCCTCAATCTACTACACGGTCCCGCTCAGTGGTTACCGGGGCCCAAATTTGGGGTGTAAAGAATAGAACCACCGTTACCTGCCACGCATGTCGTAAGAGGCGACTAAAGAGGTTTGGATGAAATCGGATGCACATGTCCTAAACGTGTAGAAGTCTATGCGTTTAGGGGCCTACAAACCAATGTGCAACGTATACACGTTCTTGGCAAAGATTAAACATATCACAAAGAGTGATTAAAATTGGTGGTAAAGAACGAACGCAAAGAAGAAGAACTCTGATCTGAGCCATGGTGCCTGGACGTCATCTGACTCTGTGTAGGATGATTGGCGTCCGAAAAATATTGCCCTTAGTCAATGTTTGGGTCACGCCTGTGCATTATCGGCTTGACTTTTCTATCCCCGGTAAGTTTATCCTCAGTAGGAGTATTCTCAGCCGTTTCCGGGGTGTGTGTCGGCACTTGGGCAATTTGCAAGTGTTTACCCTGCATTTTTACTGTCCCCGGGAAACACTAGACTGGGACTGCGCACTGATATTCTAAAAGGTAGTTTCAATCGACGCTAGCAACGCAACTGAAATTGTGTGCTCGCCAATATCACCCACTTCGGTCCTTTCGGGATGTTAGTTGTAAATGCAACAGTACCTTGCACGGTTGTACCAGGGAGGGCAGTTTCGTTAGGCACTAAAACGCCAGAATTTGCGATCGGCCAACTTTACTCAATAGATTTCTCAGCGCTTGGTCTCATGTACGTAGTTTACAGCAATCTTCGACACGATGAGCTACAGTATGTTCAGAAACGCTTACCGAGACCTTTGTTTTTACTGGGTTCAAGCCACTGCTGTGCTTTCCAGTTTTTGCGTGCGCATCTGGGTGGTCCGCTCACCATTACGTTTTCCACGCCTTCCCGTCGCCCCATGAAGAGCACCTTGCGTGTCTGACTTGTCTCTCGACTCAGCCGAGACTTTTGGTTCGTTACGCATCGTTCTTATTTATTTTTGCCCCACAGCTGGCAATTTGCTTGCAACCCTTTACTCCGGGGGAGTTAGTTTTCAATCACTGACGACTGCTGCTTCTTCCGTTCCTGTTTTTTTCTCACCGTGCACACCTTCCCAATGCTCCTGACTTGTTCGGCTAAATTCGGACCCCCTCCTAAGAGCCACGAATTTCGCCCAATGTGGGCCCACGTGCAGCTCAACTGGGGTCTGGCATATCGGGCTCTAGGAGGACGAAAGAGCGAGAGAGAGAGAGAGCCAGAGCTACACTGGCTCCGATTGTCTTTCGTCGCCTCTGAGGTTCACATTTTGCGTGGCCGGCCTTTTGCTTTGTATCCAATGTATCGGAGCAGAGCCAACATATAACTATAAACTTATGGGCCTTTGGACTCTGGTAAGAATTATGGGAAATCAGACCACAACTACACCAAGTGACCTCGCATTCCAGTATTGGTGTATATAGACAATTCATTTTAAAATCAACACAAAATGCTAAATCGAAGTTATATTACGCAATAAGTTAAGTTTAACAATAAGGAATATCAATATTATGAATATTTTTCACAAATAAATAACCATAGACTCACAGAATTGAGTAAAATTGCAACAAAGCTTGCAGTGTACTATCAGACATATATACATTCCAGTCCCCTTCTCTGATCTAGGCCATGGGTTACCCGGTCAGTTGTCTGGCCTAGTTATCTAAAGTTGGCTGTGATCGGAGTAACATTGTTCTTTATTGCGCACTGCCTGTTGGTAATCTGCTTATGTAGACGAACCATTTAATTTGTTGTTTCTTGATGAAGTTCAGTACTGATGTTGAGCCACAACTGTGGCATAGTTTACCGTGAGATAGAGAAAACCAAGTGGGTTAACTTCCTACTACTAAGAGAACACGAGTTTAGACTTATTTCCCCTTGTCAGGCTGTGGGTAGAGTGTTCAGTTTCCACCATGCTTCTATTTATACTGTGGTGATTGTGATCAGAGTTTGATTCTATAAGTGGTAGGTTCATCCAGGGAGATCGGGTGTCGTTTGTTTGGTTAAATCACACATCGTCTTTGTCTTTCCTTAATAATTGTTTAGCTTCCAGTTGTTGGGACTTTCTCTGATCAAGTGTGTTTAGTTTATCCAGCATCCGGTTACGTTCACGTGACATGAGGGATATGGTTTCAGCAAAGTCAAAATAGTATAGCTGCTCTGTCAGATTCCATTCAGTTCCACTTCTGTTACCTTCATAATTCAGTCTATAGTTCGTAAAAAGTAACCATTTTAATACCTCGAGGTATATTGGGTACTACGTTGTAAGGCCAGTATTTTTAATTAACCGTCGGCACATGATTATTGTGAGCGTCTGTAGCTCAAGCGGTAGTGAGCTCGAAAACAAACCCATGTACCTGGTTCAAACCCCACAGCGGACAAGTTTGGAAGCAAATTCGTTTCCTTGGGATTTTTTTTACGAAAGGTAAAAATAGACCTCACCGGTCAGAAAGCAATGGCAAACTACTGAACGTATAAGTGGTGCTTAGAAAATCAACGACTCATTTACTGTGGTTGATAGCTACGTCCTTTAGGATATGCCACGATTTTCACTTTCATTTTTCACATGATTAGTGATGTGGTTAACACCACCAACATCCGCTCTTAAGACTGGGTCGACCTGAGAACCGTTGTGGTCGAAAATATATTCCATACCCATTGGGGAATTAAACCCGGACCACTAGCAAAGAAGCGAGTTCACTAACAACTACGCTACTCCGGCTCTCTATTGTCCGTAAGAACAAAGCACCCGTGAACCAGAGCCAACTATAAACTTATGGCCCTTCAGACTACGGTAAGAGTTATGGGAAATCAGACCACAAGTACACCATGTGACCTCGCATTCCAGTATTGGTGTATATAGACTAATTCAGTTTAAAATCAATACAAAATGCTAACTCGAAGTTATATTATCCAACAAGTTAAGTTTGGTTATTGGTTATTGGTTACTAAACTGACGTCATTGCACTCCGGGCAAACCCATAGGTGCTCAGTCTCCCCAACAGATATCGAAGAGTATGCATGCATACTGATGGTTCCTGTGGCTCGCTGATTAAACACACCTCTCAATCTGCCTCTCAGGCATCCAGTTCGACTTGAACAAAGGGTAATTCCAAACTGCTTAAATCGCTTGATCGATTCAACATCGATTTTAGTGTCCTCATCCAACAGAGAGTCTCGAAGAGACCGAAGAATATCCCCCTTATCCATCTTCAACTCCCCAACAATCGATGCTGTTGATGCAAGCCTGTCCGCTCTCTCATTACCGTAAACACCCGCATGCCCAGGACAGTATATCCACGTAAGCCGCTGGAGGTTAGAAACTTCTATAGACGACATCCACTCATACCGAAACCTGCCCTTCTGGATCTTGTGAAGCATCGACTGAGAGTCAGATACAACAACTGCCCCAGTAAATGAAGTCCCAGAAATCCAATGGAGGGCAGCAGTAACGGCCTCAACCTCCATCCTCATACTAGAAGTAGTTGTCCTGTATGCCCCACTTCGCTCTGCAACAACCCTACCATGCGCATTAGCCAAGAAACCCCAGCCGGATTTCTCACCACGTTGAACCGACCCATCGGTATATACAACAACATCATCATCCCTTGCATTATCTTCTATCAGCTGCTTAACTGCGAGATCAGCCTTCATGTTGCCCCAATCTCTACATTCTCTTCCAAGAGTAATGATAACGTTGAGATAGTTCATCATGCTTCCATCTGTTGGGATCCATTCTTCCCTTTTGGTAGAGTCGCAACCGTAGTCACCTGGCCAATCGTTCTCTCAGCCTGGGCCATCCACGACATGCCACGCTTGATTCTCGTGCCCTTAACATCATTAGTGTTCCTGTGAAGTGGATGTCTCTTATCCGAAGTAACCCGCATATATGCCTTGGTTTGGGCGATTGCATGACGGGAGCGTAGTGACAGAAGGCCAAGCATATATCTCATCTTCACAATGGGGTATCTCTAGTGCAGCCCAGAACTATACGCATACCTTCATTCTGAACCGTTCAAGTCGTTCACATTGTGATCTTGATATCGTAAGAATTCCGAGTCCGTAATCTACCACTGACATTACCAGTCGATCGAACAAAAGAGCAAGTAGTCTCTGCTCAAGGTGTGCGCCACCATAACTTTGAGAGCCGCAAGACCACGCTTGCACCGTTGTATCGTCTGTTCAATATGGTGTTTGAAAGATAGACTACGATCAAAGGTTATTCCAAGATAGCGAAGCCTGTCTCTGCGCTCGATGGTATGTTCATCAAAGATTACACAGGGTAGGTCAGCCTTGACGATGTGATTATTCAACGAGCACCACAACATACACGCTTTTTCAGGATTGACCTGAGAGCGAGACTCTCTACACCAACCCGAGATGGTATGCAATGTTTTCTGAATGTCGTCAACCATCTCTCGTCTATCTGACCCAGTCCTATATATTAAGATATCATCTGCAAATGTCAATGTCCGACCCAATCCGGTTGGCTGAATTTTAGCTACATTTGCTGTGTAAATATTAAACAACACGGGTGATGAGGAGAACCCTGGGGTAATCCCGGGCATATACGAGCAGGATCCGATGTCCATGTTCCTAAACGGAGTGCAACGGTTCTCTCCATTAAAGAAGCAGCTATCCAGTTTACCAGCCAAGGATTAACTTTACATTTAATCAAAGAGCGCACCATTATTGAATAATTCACCTTGTTATAAGCATCCTCCAAGTCGATGGCCACAGCAACAGTCTCTTGCTTGGATTGGAAGCCTTCATAAACATCATATGCAAACGTGCCAGCATTGTACCATGTCCCTTTCATTGGCCGGTAGCTACCCAAAGTGTCAAGGAGAATGTGGTCATTCTCCAAGTGACACATTACCTTTCTGGCCACTATCTTCTCTAGTAATTTGCCATATACATTTTGCAAGGTGAGTATTCGTAGCTGCTGAGCAGTTTAGGATCCTTCCATGTTAAGTTTAACAATAAGAAATATCAATATTATGAATATTTTCACCAATAAATAACCACAGACTCACAGAATTGAGTAAAATCGCAAAAAAGCTTGCAGTGTTCTATCAAACATCTATATTTTCCAGGACCCTTTTCTGATCTAGGTCATGAATTCTCCAGTCAGTTGTCTGGCCTAGTTATCTAGAGTTGGCTGTGCTTGAACTCACAGTAAAAGCAAAAGAGAGGAGAGTCTAGAAATACACGGAGAAGAGATTTAGAGGCAGACATTAACGATACAAACATACAAGGAGCTGCAAGAGGTATCTAAAGATTGGAAGGCGTGTCACACCATGATGGTATATGCCTCAACCGGGGTTAACAAAGCACAAGAGAGAGGTTTGGACCATACTGACATGGCACGTTCCAAAAACAAACGTGTCTGAAAACAAAAGTATAATAATAATTCCTCTCGTACCGTTATATGTTACATAGGGCATGCAAGCAATTTCTCCATACCGCTCTATCATGGGCAACTCGCTCAATCTCTTCCATGGAACTGAGACCGATACAGTACAATACAGTATACATTGCAATATAAATGCATCAGAATGTGTATAATAAAAAAAAAAAAAAATCGCTAACAAAAATGAAGATATAAATTTAAAAAAAAAAAACCACACTAATTTTAAAAATAATCAACGCTCGTGTGGTGCCGGAGCGCCCACGGGAAGCAAAGCATAGTGCCACTTCGACCTACAAGATATGTCGTAAGAGGCGACTGATGTAGGACATAGGAAGCTACCCTAGTAAATAAAAAGCATCGCAGAAATCGGATATGCTCGCCTACTTGTAGGCGCATAATTGGCACAACGTACAATTGCTCTTATGCTCAGATCACATACAAATCACACAGTGGTTAACTCAATAACAAATACAAATCACATAACCACAGAGTGGTTAACAAGCTAATATGGAGCGTTCGAAGAAAAAGAATCATAAAAATGAAAGGTCATTAAATATTTGCATTTATTGTTCATCACTCCCTAGTCACACACAACAGTTTTGCAACGTTCGTTGTTGTTTCTGGTCAGAAATTTACTCTGAGAACACACAGGAGTTGGTAAACTAAACGTGACGGGCACTTTAACCTTCAGACCAGGCAAGAGACATCCCATGCAAATCGTTTGACTAGCAAGTAACACGTTTGCTGAGATGCTAACTAAATATTTGTCCGGAATAGCGACAAAGGCCCAACACAAACAGACCAAACGACGCAGTTCTAATCCAGTGTGAAGACATGTATGCATGTTCTGAGTCCCGACGACAACACATTTGTAAGCTGTCGGCATCGTTGTCTTCTTCGACGTTTAGATGTTAGTTATAGGAGCAATGTATATTTAGTTTCCATGCATTGCCCGATTTATTTCGTCGTTATGCTGTCTTTTGTAGGGTCTCTGGCGTGGAGTGTACGATGCTAGCATATCGTCCTATAAGGACTCGGTTCTTTCCCCACTATCAATGTACATTTAGCTTCAATGCATCGCACGATTTATTTCGTCGTTATGCTGCCTTAACATGAAGACTGAACTCACAATTAAGCAGCTGATAGAAGATAATGCAAGTGATGATGATGTTTATACTGATGGGTCTGTGTATCGTTGTAGGAAGTCAGGATGGGTTTTTTGTGGCTAGCGGGCATGTTAGGGTTGTTGCAGGGCAGCAAAATGAAGCATACAGGACAACTAATTCCAGTATGAGGGTGGTGGTTGAGGCTGTTCTCCATTTGGATCTCTGGGACTCCACTTACTGGGGCCGTTGTTGTTTCTGACTCTCAGTCGATGATCCAGAATGGCAGATTGCGGTATGAGTGGATGTCGCTTATAGAGGTTTCCAACCTCCAGAGAACCATGTGGATCTACTGTCATGAGGAGCATGCAAGTGTTCCCGGCAACGAGAGAGCGGAGAGGCTTGCATCGAAAGCCTGGGGAGTTTAGGATGGATAAAGGGGATGTTCTTCGGTCTCTCGGCGACCTACTGTTGGACGAGGACACTAAAAATCAACCCAGCTATTTAAGAAATTTGTAATTACACGTTGTATAAGTATAGCTGGATGCTTGAAGGGCAGAAAGAGAAGTGTGTTTAACCAGCGAGCCACATCAACCATCAGTATACATACCATTCGACATCTGTTGGGAGAGATTAAGACCCTATAGGTCTGCCAGGAATTATGAGACGTCAATTCAATAACCAATAAATATACTGCCTTTTGTAAGTTCTCTCTGTAACGTCGAGTAATGTGATATAGGTACTTGGTTCGTTCCCCGCTTGGAACATTTTCCCACACATTCCTGATCTCAATGGAGGAGAGATCGAGTTCCTAGTCGTATCGGAGACAAGAGGATAACACGTGTTCAAGTTGAACACGTAAAAGAACTCATAACAGTTGAAAACCGATAATAGTTGAAAACCGATAACAGTAAACTGCAAAGTCACTGCATTAAAGAGCTTACAATAAAATTCCTACAAAAATGTTCACCATTTTCAAAAAATTACACCCATTTCCAGCTCTTCTCCATGTCCTTATGTTTCTTTTTTCCTGTGGGTTCTAGAACTAAGCCTGTCGTGCTATATTAGTTGTTGGTCTTAATACGTTCTTCGAGTTCTATCCAAGGTCAGTGTCTTTTCCCCCAGATTTTAAATTTATCTCAAAATACGTCTACGGACTTTAATAAACAATTAATGTTACCTAAAAAGGAGTGCTGTAAGTAATGCTTTTGTATAAGGTGTGCTGAAAAGTGGAGCAGATTTTGTTTAAGGTTGGTTACAAGTGGCAGATTTTTCAAGTTGTTAAAGTGAGCAGATTTCGTTAGGAGTGTTCAAAGTGAGCAGATTTGTTAAGGAGTGTTGCAAAGTGGAGCAGATTTCGTTAAGGAGTGTTGCAAAGTGGAGCAGATTTTATTAGGTGTGTTGCAGTAGCACATATTTTATAACGTGTGTTGCAAAGTAGAGAACATTTGGTAAATGTGTGTTACAAAGTAATATACGTATCACAAGGTGTGTAAGGCCGGCCACACAAAAGGTGGACCTCATAGATAACAGAGGCGACGAGGGACACTGCTTGAAGCGCCATAAAAGCCCGTTCTAGAGATCTCTTCTTACCCTGACGCTGTGAGACAAAACATGACCGGAGAAAAGAAAGATACGTTGTGTTACAAAGTAGCTCAGATTTCACAAGGTGTGGGTGATGTCACTAAGCACATTACAGGATCATATAGTGTAAACTGTCACCAAGTTGTCGTCACTAGCATATAGTACATGTGGATGACGATGATGCTAACTATAGATCGGTTTGAGAGTCTACGTGAGAGCAGGGAGAGGTAGAATGTAAAAGTGAAAGGTAAAGAGGATTGTAAAAAAAAAAAAAATCGACAGACGCAGGCAGGCATTGTCCAACAGGAAGCAAAAAGCCAATAAAACGCAGAGATTTTGAGCAGGTTACATGTAACGTATCAACACAAAAGAAACAGCTACAGAAGCAGAAACAATTCAGTGTTCATAAAGTCATATGATATGCACAAGAAAATATTTTTGTCTCTGCCTTGTCTACCCTTATGCGTGACAAGAGCTGATAATAAACACTGCATTCCCCCGTACGCGACACGATATGAGAACGTGTTCTTTCCTTTTTTGATTGATTTCCTGTCATAACTAAAGCAAAAAGTTGATATTGATATCTTTTCGTATCTATCATCATTAAATAGCTTGCCATGAGCAGAACTTTGACACCATAACAATCCTTCAGAATTTCTCTCTTTCATAAGCCAGATGTCCTGCTCAAACCATCAGTTATATCCTGAACCTATCTTTTCTGTCTTTCTCTTCTTTTCTTTGCCGGTATGCCTCCTTCCATAATGGTCTTCTCCAGTCTAATGGTCTTCTATATGTCCAAAATACCTGAGTTTTCTCTTTCGTATCTATTGTCTATCCCCAGGTGGAAGATGGAATTGGTTGCCCGCTCTTGCCGTTAAGCGTATGGGTGGGAGCTTTAATTTCGTATCTATAGCTTTTGAAAATATGATAGTAGTACACTTTTCAATTGAACACATTTAAATAGAATTGTATACATCCTGCAGTCATGTCCATCATACATACACCAACGAAACGAAACATGTCAATTTGGTCACCGTACCCATGAGAAGTTGATTAGTAGACCTCTCTCTACCACGAAGACGACACTGTCCAAACTTATCTCCTAATTCTGGCACTCGTCCCAGTGTCTGCGATTCACCCAGATCACATAAATGATAGTGTAACGCATTGATGGCATTGGCTCTGTCCATACTTCTGCACGTTTGAGTCGGACAATTAAAATATGTGCTATGCATGGATATCTTTATGTGGTATCAGTGGCGGCTCGTCATTAAGGGCCACGCCCCACCAAAAATAATGTGTAACGTGTATTTGTTATTTTATAAATTAAAACATAACCACATATAGCCATGATTTTTCCGATAATTTTTTCTGACCCACCAACAAAAATAATCACGAGTCACCACTGTGTGGTATCAATCAATCAAATGCCATGCCTGTAAGTGTAGACGATCATGTCTCTCCAAAACTCTCTTCCTGGTGCAGTTAATCAGTTCTGATGCTCGCTTCTTAAACAATGAAGTCAAACCATCGAACAAGTTTTTATTCCCTGTATTTTACTCCTTGTCACCAAATGCTTCAAGTCTCCTCTTCGCATTAAGTGCCAGAAGAACATTGATTGTCTGAATCTGATTCATGTGGTACATCTACCACAATTTAAAAGCCACTGTGCTAGGTTTTTTTAAAAAATAGACCATCTGAAGTAGGGGGAAGGTTTGCCTGAATGGCAAAGAACACTGATGATATGAAAAGCAAGCCTTCACGCAAATATCAGCCAGAAGCACCATACTGGATGCCCTGACTACGCCTAAATTCATAACTGCAGAAGAAGAAAAACATCCATTTACTGCATGTGTTACAGCTTTTAGGCAGTGTAGGAAAGTGGGAGGAGCATAAGCCTGAAGAATTTAATGGTCGCTTGGGAAGTGCAGTCACCCGCAAAACTGTCCTGGTTAGGATTTTATCCTTATGCCTCCGGCAGAAAAAATACATTGGCCGTACCAGGGATTGAACCTGAGTCTCCCGAATGAGAGCATGTGCTCTTTCGTCCGTGTGTTGCCGGGGCCTGCAAGAGGAGGAAAGAATAGTAACACTGCGACCTACAAGGCAACTGAGGTATGGGCCTAGGGAAGCTACCATAGTAAATAAAAATGTCGCAGAAATCGAATGTGCTGGCCTACTTATAGGTGCATAACAGGCACACCACATAATCGCTCTTAGGCTCGGATCACATATAAATCACAAAGAGTGGTTAGCAAGTGTTCGATATGGAGCGTTCAAGTAAAGAGATGTGCTATAATTCATTTAGTCAGACGCTCCTAAATAATTCATATTAATTCTCCCTTCAAAGACTGTTAGCATAGGATTTTAAAAATTATTATTTAACTACAGAAAATAGTAAAAAAAAAAAAAATGAATGAAAACTTGAAATTATTCATTTAACCAGCAACCCCTTTCACATTTGTATAGATTTTCTCCAAATGTCTATAGAGATGTATTCATTTCTTAGTTGTACATTCAACATAGATAGATACCTTGTCTGCTCAAGCATTAATAATGTCTGCAGTGTTAACAGTTTCTAAGATCTGCTCTAACTTCAACACAGTCAGGTTTTTGGCAAATACTTCTTAATATTAATATTCATGCTTCAATGTTTGTGACAACACTGACATGAACAGGTGTATATGAATTGTGAACTATTATCCAGGTATAAGATATCTGGGGTTCTTACTTTGGAAGACAGGAGAAGAATGACAGAACCATAAAGTGAATGTTGTAAAAGGACAAATACGGATAGTTGCGTATATGAATAGCAACCATACCAATCAATAAATCATGTACTGTGTCGAACGTTAGTTGTAATGGCTCTCCAACAAATTATGCACTTTGCCCTGATCGTACATTCTCTAAGACTTTTGCCTGTCCACTCCTTGATGTTTCCTCCTGATTGTAACTGCTTCACCTTGCTATCCTACCTACCAAAATCTTCTTCTTCAAACGCTCATATCGACCACTTGTTAACCACTCTTCGTGATCTGTATGTGATCTACTCCTAAGAGCGATTGTATGTTGTGCCAATTATGTGTCTACATGTAGACCAGCACAGCCAATTTCTGATACTTTATTATTTACTAGGGTAGCTGTACTAGGCCCCTTCCTCAGTTCCCTTTTATGACATGCCTTGTAGGTTGCAGTGCTACTATCTTTTTCCTCTTGCAGGCCCCGGCAACACATGAGTGAGCACTCAAACAAGTTATGTACTTTGCCGTGACTGAACATTCTGTCAGAATTTTGCCTGTTCACCTGACATTTCCCTCCCGATTGTATCTGTCTTCCCCTTGCTCTCATGGCTTCTACCTTCCAAGATGGTTTTCAACAGAGTGTCATGTCTCATAATGTGACAAAAATATCTCAAAAGCACATCAAAATCTGAGGAAGGGAGTGATGGTCACCAGGAAAGATAGACTACGAAACGAGGACAACAGAAACGGAGTGGGTATAACTTCATACACTGAATACATTGAAAGACAACAAATGCAGTGGTTCGGACATTTAATTAGAATGGAATACAACCAACTACCAATAACAGCATACAATAAAAATAGATCAGGTACTAGAGCCAAGGAAAATCAAGAAAAGATAGACAATAACAAGACAACACTAAATAAACACGGATATACCACAACAAGGGCGGATATACCACAACAAGGGTGACTCATCTGGCACTAGAATGCAAATTAAAACTCCCAACCCTACACTTATGGCAAGAGTGGACAACCAATTCTATCATCACCTGGGGAAAGACAATAGACTCTCTCTGGATGACCCCAGGAAAGAAATGGCTCAACTAAGTAAACAAGAATAAATACTATGAGGGGGTCTCAATGGTGAAGTTGTTTGCCTGTCGTACTGAAGGTTGTGGGCTCGAGTCCAGACCAAGACACATGCAATTTTGTCATGAGATCTCTAGGATTGTTGCAGGAGCTACGGAGTTCGCACTTTGTGCAATGCTCTCAGCAGATAACATGCAATCTCAGCCGACAGAGACATATGAGAAAACCTGATGCAATGAAGTCAATCCTTCGCCTTTGGACCCTTTTGGCACACTTGGAGGAAAGATTACAGAGAGTTAACAAAATGACATGTACTCTTTATCTATTCCTATAGAAAACAAGTTCTTCTGTACTAAATAGAGCCGGTCCTGATAAAAAGAAGATAGTCATGTGTCAAAGATTTCAGCAGAATAAACTATGCCCTTATATTTCATGTATGTGCCAAACACTGCAGATACATAGACCAGGAATACATCAAACGGCTCTCTGTCAGTGTCAACAGGCGGAGCAGATATCAGAGATTGTCCTGCAAGATTATTCTCTTCTAGGATGTGGCCCCACCTAGTCAACCTGAAAACTAAGCTTTCAGGAAACGTGAAGCTGAATGCCCAGTTTGTGGTTCACCATGGATTAATTGCAGGACAAGAGATTCTAGAAGAATTCATGTGTGATACATTGTAGAAAACAGTGAGATCACAAGGTCAAATAAATGGGACTTACAGAAAAATATTAACAATCATGTACACTGTTTTGTCAATGATCCAGCAGCACTTGAACTTTTGACCTTAGGTCAAATATCATGCAAAATTATGTTTCACAGGATGGAGATGAGAGTAAAGCATAAGTTCGTCTACTGACTCACACACAAGAGGGCTGTAGGGTTTAATCCCCCACTCAATGTTCAACACGTGAGACAAGAATTGGCCATCCTACCTCCTGCACACTAGGAACTAGAAATGTGAAGTGACAAGACACTTCATACCCTAAGGTCTGAGAAGGATACAGGAATTTTTGTTTAGTTTTTATGAATGTTCTAAATAGCATTGAATATATTTCTAAAACTTATGTAAAAGAAATTAGTGTTCTGGTCAAAAAACTATCTCCATGCAAGAGTTGCACAGAGACTTACTCTGTTACAAAACTGCAATCTTCTTTTCTTCTTTGCGTTGTTCTTTACAACCAATTTTAGTCACTCTTTGTGATGTTTGATCTTTGCCAAGAATGTGTATACATTGCACATTGGTTTGGTAGGCCCCTAAACGCATAGACTTCTACACATTTAAGACACATCTGATTTCATCCTAACCTCCTTAGTCGCCTCTTACGACATGCGTGGCAGGTAACAGTGGTTCTATTCTTTACACCCCAAATTTGGGGTCCGTGACCACTCTGGCGATAAAACTGCAATGAGACGGATACCAGAGGGTTAACGATAATGTCGAAGACCAAAACGACCTGGAGGAGAACAGTAGAACAGGAACTGAAAGAAATGAATCATGGTTGGAACATAATACAGCAGATGGCCAAGAACAGAGAAGAATTATGATTTCTTGCTGCCCTAAATGCTAGAGATAGTGGGTGTCTGGGGATTTTCTACACACGATGGGGTAGGAGTCAGAATTGGACTAACCTAGCACTAGAGGACTCTGTGCTGATCAATCATAAAGCAGCCAAGTAAGAGTTCACTGTGCTGATTTCCCACAATCAGATTACCTGCAGGTCATGCCAAGTTCTTCTCTATGCATGTGTCTAAATCGCCTGCGTGTTGTCGGGACTCACAAGGGGAGCACAGAATAATTTCACTGTGACCTATAAGGCATGTCATAAGAGGCAATTGAGGCAGGGGCCTAGGAAGCTACCTAGTAAATAAAAAGCTTTGCAGAAATTTTATGTGCAGGCCTTAGGCACATAACTGGCACAGCGTACAATCACTCTTAGGCTCAGATCACATACAGATTACAAAGAGTGGTTTAACAAGTGGTTGATATGGAGCAATCAAGGAAGAAGTGTCCAAATGTTCAAGGCCAGAGGATCATCATGCCCTGAATCACTGCTCTTTTATGATAGGTGTGTCTTCAGACAGATGCACAAAACGGTTCTCTATAAAAACAAAGGATTTACTTCATTGTACGAACTCTGTAGCTCCTGCAACAATCCTAGGAATCTCATGAAAAAATTGCACATGTGACTCGATCCGGATTTGAGCCCACAACCTTCAGTATGACAAACAACCTAACTGTATAGACCCCCAACGGTTCTATATATCCCCAGGTTTAGTCTGAACCCTTCTGAGTTCTTTCTAACCTCAGGGGATGTAAGCATAATGTTCAGGACACAAATCTGCACAGATAAGCTACAAACATAAAACCCCACATTATAGTATCCCATCTGCTGCGTTATACTGTAGCATACTCTGCTAAAAGAAGACTAACTTTGATATGTTGAAATAGGCCAATGCACAGAGAAAGTACATTATTAACATCAGGTGTGAGAAAGAGGTAATAATGTTTAAAGTAAGTGATATTACAGAAGATTTTTTTAGTACATTGTACATCATTACAACAGGTAAAATCAATGAGAAAGGTGACAGAGAAGATACACTACTATGAAGTTACAACTTAATAACATGACATAAAAATATGTCAACATCAGAACTACAGTACAGTGCTACAGTCAGTAAATACTTTATTAATTATTATATACTATGTATCAGGAATATCATGATAATTTCTCATATTCTTTACTTACTACTTTTAGGAACAACAAAGAGTTGAGTTATAGGGTTTTCCTTTAAGTTGCAGCCACTTCAAGAAAGCTGACAGTCAGGTCGATAACACTCACTGTCAAACAATGACAGGTACTTGGTAGAGAATGTAATCACACAGCAGTGAGTGTGGAGAGACAGTACAGTTCAGTGACTCATTGGAGTCAATCTCACGGCACTATGATGATGATTGTACAATTATAATACAATTACAAAGACTCATAACTGATCTGACAATCTAAGACCATTATTCATCATTATGTCTTACTTAAGAAACCAATCAGTTATTTTCAAAAATATCGTGCAAGTGATTCCATTCTAAAAATGAACAGAAACTGTATTAGTATTATAAGAGTTGAAGCGGTAGTTATAATTATATTCTTATGAATTATTATTATTTGTCGGCCGGCGTGTTATCAAGACGCGTCTTTTTCACGTGACATACATCATGATCATTGTGGAGGAATTAATTATTTGTAAAAAATAATTATAATGTACACTCCCACAGTAAAACTAAAAAGTGATACCTGAGAATAGATGGCCGATATATTAAATATATTAAACGCAAGTAAGTATCATCATTATTTAACCGTATAATCAAGCGGCGATTCACCACTACCACCACCCACTGTCCACGGTTAACATAAAACGAAGTCAAGTGTAAAGTAAAACCATAATAAAGTCCGAATAATTTATTGATATATTTATAACCAATTGCTAAGAATGCGTACAACAACGTTCAACATAATTTAAACATGATCTAAATATTTAATATTGTCGGCAAACGAAAACAACTACTGTCACAGTTATTTTTCACTTACCCGGCGTAGTACGTCCGACCCGCCAACTTTTCACACAAAATGTAAATGACTCGAATGTAAAACAACTTTTGTTTCTTTGCAGCCGCCGGATGTGTCTAGTGTTTGAAAACGAGGCTGTAGCAGACATTGTTTACCGTGGATACCTCAATATCGTATGGGTGGTCTGTGACATTTCTATCTACAGCACGAGGAAACTGGTATTTTATACTCGTACTTGTTTTCTGTTACACATTGAAGCTTCTTAGTTTGAACAAAATGTAGAATGAGACATAGAAGGCTCAATTGTTTAACGTTATTAGAGAATTTGTATCGATCACGAAATACAGAGTTAATTTCTATATACTATATATAATAATAGTTGTATATAATCATAATGGCGTATGTCGGCCGTCGTATACGTAGTGTATACAGTGACTCAATTATTATTAAGTTAAAATAACACGTGATTGAAAAACCCATTTTGGTCATAATAATTATCCATTTCTTTGTTTTATTTTTGCGAAATTATAAAGATGGTTTTCCCTACTTATTCGCCATTTTAATTAACTTTTATCACGCACATGTCATATTTAATTTGATAAACTTCGTTTAAAAAATTAGTTTAAATTGATTGATCGGTATCCTCCGAAAGTGAAAAGTTCGCTCAACTGAATTGGTGGTTCTTCATTTGTGGTCACACACTGCTATCAAGTTGCAGCCCAGTATTGTAGTCTTCTGTCTGTCTTGCGTTTGTCATGTAGCTTGAGTGGTGGCTTTCTGCGTATTTTGGCAAAATATAAACACTCCATCTGTTAATCGTTTGCTTGGTTTTCCATTTGTTCAGTTGAAGAAGGTTTTATAGTATGGTCTGGTTGCATTCTTACTAGATGACCAAACCATTTAATTCTGTTTTTCAATGTAATTCAAGCAAGGTCTTGTTCCAACAATCTCTCTGATGTTGTTATTTGTTGCCCTCTATCTTCTTGTGTTGTTAGTGGCATTTCAGAGACAACACATTTCCCATGTGGTTATTTTCGGTACCTGTGCTTTATTCATTGTCCATGTTTCGCTTTAGTATCATAGAGTTGCACTAAAGATATTTGTATTACCATTTGTTGTTATTATCAAGTATTTATCACTTCCCTGTGGCTATTTAAAAAGTATAAATGGAGTTGCCATGCTACCTTGGCGGCCTCTGTGGTGTAGAGGTTAGATTATCATCTCTCGTTTCAAAGGTACTCGTTCACTCCTTGTGAAGCCATCAGGATATTTTTCCATAAATCCCTGATCTCAGTGTAGGTGGGATAGAGTCCCTAGTCCTATCAGAGATCGACGATAAAATGAAGGTAACGTGTTCAAGTTGAGCACATAAAATAACCATTCGCAATTCAAAATAGAGAAGGGCAGGCAGGAAAGGGACTGCCTGGACAAAATTCTTTAGAAAGATTAAAAAATACATCTTGCAAAAATTTTTTCACCATCTTTTAAATGACATTAGGGACTACGAGTTGTGCTACGGAGTTCATGCGCTGCTGCTGAGATCTTCCTGTGCAATAACGAGATTGGAGCAAATATGGTTACTCACCGAAGTGCAATCATGCTGGTCCAATCAATCAGTCCTATCTTGACAATGTATCATACCCTGTGAAAAAGAACCATGACAGCTACACTGTCATCTAAACATAATGGAAAATTGTTACTTTGCTGTATTTATCTGAGATATTACTGAGGTGTTTTGCATCATTGTCCATTTATGATAAAACGATGCAGTTAACAAATAGTTACTGCACTTATCCTTTTCTCTAATCCTGTTTTGCTTCACAGAGTTAGAATAAGAACAGATTTATAGAACAGACTTTTGTGTGTGTTTCATAAAGTGTTTTTCACCGCCTCTTTTATTTCTGAGGTTCACCTATAACGTGGACAGACTTTTGCTTTATATCTACTGTATCTAAGTAGCATAGCTCTTTGAGGCATACTATGTCTTGGTAATCTGCTTATGTGGCCAGACAAGTTAATTTGTTGTTTCTTTATGAAGTTCAGTACTGATGTTGTACTGATAAATAATTACTTCGCTTAATTACCATAATTGATTTGCAAGGATAGAGAAAATTCATAAGACTTTGTACTTTATCCAGCTGAACAGTATAATGTAAATTTTCTGTTATCTATTTTCAGACCAATTTTCAGTTGTAAACTATGCAGAAAATAAGTGCCAACCCTTATCCTGGTTTTGATGAGACTGGATACTATTGTGAACCTCAGCCAGTTGCTCGTGTGAAACCTGAAGGAGAAGAAAATGCCAGCAGAAGTAAAGGATCCATAGATTTATTTGTTGCAGAGAAACATACTCATGTTATTGCTCCTCCACCATCACCAAGACTTCAAACACAAGAGGCCTGGCAAAACTATGAAATATCTAGAACTGGACATATGGGGAACTTGCTGGGAGGCAAAGGTCAACCACCACCAAAAGAACCATTACCAGTAGCAAGGCTAACTCCGCAGAGTATGATCATTGCAGAAGGTCATAAAGGACAACAGATGAACAGTTTATTTACAAATTATGGTAAACGTGAACCATCACCTCGTCCTGTTCCAAGAGTTAAAGTTGAAGCGGAAGACAATGCAGATAATGGTAGAGGTAGAAAAATGAATGCTTTGCTTCATAATCCAAATTCCATTCCAGAGACACCAAGAACTGCACCTCGAATAAAGCCAGAAGCTGAAGAAATTGCAGAAAAAGGTTTATCAGGAAATATGCTAAAAATATTTGGGCATTATGGACAAAGTCAAGGAACATCTAGAGGAGTTCAGGTGTGAAACCTGAAGCGGAAGATATAGCAAAGTTGGATAGGGGTATTCAGATGGAGGGTTTATTTCATCATTATGGGAAGCAGAAGCCAATACCTCAGCCACAACCAAAAGTCAAAGATGGAAAGGATATAGCAGAGATGGACAGAGGAGGCAGAATGTCAAGACTTATGCATGAAATACAGAAACTTCCTTCCAATCACAAACCACCACTACGAGCCGTATCATCAGCTGGCAGAAGAAATATCAAGAACAGCAGAGGTAGCATTAGTAATATTTTTGCAGAAACTTCAAAATGGCAAATAATCCCAAAAGCTGGTGTAAGAAATTGATAAAAAAATTTGGCAAATATATCCAAAATCTATTATGAGAAAGTGAAGAAATAATAAGTGGTAGACAGATCCCAAAGTTGGTGCTATAACCATAAGTATACATAATATAATATTAGAAGAGCTGCAGGAGTGACAATAAAAAAAAAAAATAAGAAATCAAGAAAACTAGATGTGAAACCAGTCATGCGATATATATTCGATGTGCAGTATGATGATCCGATCACTAAACTAAACATCCATATGGTTTGATCTCCCAACATTAGCTTCCTGTTGGCTATGGCACATGCAGTCCATTCTAACAGTGGATCTCTGTTTCAATACCTAGTGTTCCTTCAATTTTATTTAAAATTTATTTGCTTGCAGTCTCTGAGGACACTTTCTGTCTATTGTCTTGATATGCTAATTTTGTCTGCTTTGTTATTGTCAGGGTTGTTTGAATGTTTTATATTTATCAAATTTGGTGTTCATGCTTTTTTGTTTATGTAATACATTATGTGGGCGCCTGTGGCTTAGCGTTTGGAAGCAAATTTGACCCCGTGAACTTTTAAAAATGGTAAAAATAGACCTCACTGTTCAGAAAACAATGGCAAACTACTGAACCTATAAGTGGTGCCTATAAAATCAACAACTCGTTTATTGCGGTTGATGGCAAGGTACTGTAAAGGTTGACATTTTTTCTTCTTCTTTCTTTTGTCGTCACACTGCTACCGGGTTGTTGCGCAGTGCTGTGGTTTTTATCTTGTGTTGTTCTGGTGGCTTGGATGATTGTTTTTTTGCTCTTTCACAGGATTCTGCTATGCCATCTAACCATCTTTTTCATGATCTTCCTCTTGCCTTTTTTCCCGATGTTCTGTTGATATGATGACATTTTTTTGAACACATTAAAATTAGAAAATTGTAAACATATAGTATAATTTATGCTTGTGATCCATGCTTATTTATTTAATTATGTTTGCTCATATTAAAACATGCAGCTCTCACCGCACTGGCTACTGTATAGTGTTCATTGTTTTTTAAATTTTTCTCTGACAGGATAAATAACTTTTTAGTTATGAAGAATAACTTTCTATAGTTATAAAGAATAACCTTATAGTTGTTGTTTATACTGATGTGTTTGTGCACATGGGGAGAAGTCAGGCTGGGGTTTCTTGGGGGCTAGCACTCATGGTAGGGCTGTTGCAGAGCAAAATGGAGCATACAGGACAACTACTTCCAGTATGAGGTTGATTGATTGATAGGACCATCATTATTGCACTTCGGTGAGTAATCATGTGTGCTCCGATCTCTTTCTTACACAGAAAGATCTCAGCTGCAGTGCACGAACTCTGTAGCACTGGCGAGGGTCCCCGATGTAATTTTGAAGATATTTTTGTAGGAATTTTAATTTGTCTTTTCTAATTAATTTTGCCAGGGCAGCGCCTTTCCAGCCTGCTCTTCTAGATTTTGAACTGCCAAGGGTTCTTTTATGTGCTCATGTTGAACATGGGACTTATGTTTTATCATCCGTCTCCTATAGGACTAGGAACTTGATCTCACCTACATTGAGAGCAGGGATCTCTAGAAAAAAATCACGATGACTCCATGAGGGAATGAACCTGGTACCTTTGAGAGACGAGCACCTAACCTCTGCACCACAGAGACCTCTGTATGAGGATGAAGGTTGAAGCTGTGCCTGCTGCCCTCCATTGACTGTCTGGGACTCCATTTACTGGGGCCATGGCTATTTCTGACTCTCACTCGATACTTCAAAAGATCCAGAATGGCAGGTTGTGGTATGAATGGGTTTCATCTACAGAGGTTTCCAACCTCCAGAGACTCAGTGTGGATCTGATGTCTCGGGACAATGCAGGTATGCGTGACAATGAAAGGCAGACAGGCTTGCATTAAAAGCATGGATTGTTGGGGAGCTTAGAATGGATAAGGGGAATGTTCTTCAGTCTCTTAGCAACCTACTGTTTAATGAGGACATTAAAATTGATGTTGAATCAATCCAGCATTTAAGGAGTTTGGAATTAAACTTTGTACAAGTAGAGCTGGATGCTTGAGAGACAGATAGAGAAATGCATTTAACCAGCGAGCCACAGAAAAATCAGTATACATACCCTTAGAAATATGTTGGGGGACACTGAGCACCTATGGGTCTGCCTGGAATGCTGTAATGTCAGTTCATTAACGAATAATATTTTCCTCTTCTCCTTCCATTGATTTCAGTTTTCTGTCTAGCATACTAGTTTACAACCCATCAATGATCACTTCCATCCTTTAGTTCACATGAAATATTTTTGATTAATCAACATCGAACTGCATGTGGGGCCGCTGGACGCTGCTGGATTTGCTGAGACAGAGATCAGAGCACCTATGGACATGTCCGGAGTGTTATGATGATAGTCCTCATATAACTGATAACTGATTTTTGATATATTCAATGATATTTTTTGTTTAAACTTCCCTGTCTTTTGTAGCTCTCACAGATGTCTGTAGTTTTCTTTCCAGTATTGTTTCACTAGTCCAGTGAGTTTGCCTCAGTATATCTTCTTGTTCACTGTTGTTCAATATCTACACAATGAGTCCGGTTCTCTGTATATATGTTGTTGTGTTTGTTAGTTCATCAAGGCATCCATACAGCTTTGTATGGATGTTTGTCTACATTGGTCAGTGTTCTTTCCGCAGATGATTCATCAGGTGACAATCTTGCAGAATATGTTTGGCTGTCTGTGCTGTCCCTCAGTATATTAACATGACCATTGAAGTTACAGAGATTTGGTCTTGCAGAAGGATGTTAGGAGTTCCGTGAGAAACTAAAAGTTGCACAATGAAAAGTTTTTCAATATATCAGAAGAAAAAAACCCCAATTCTGTAGAAACTCTATGAGCTTGGAAGTGTTGAAGATTTGGTCTTGCAGAAGGATGTTAAGAGCTCCATGAGAAATTAAAAATTAACAATGAAAAGTTTTTTAAACATTATCCTCATGTGCCGTGTCGGCTGGCATAGACAATCATGGATCTCCAAAAATCTCTGTCCCTGGTATTTGCTATCACTTCAGATGTTGACACTCTTCCATGCCATGAAGTCAGGTTGTCTATTTTCTCTCACTGTCTTCTCTCCCTTCAGTTTTACCGGTTGTCACAATGTGTTCCAAACCTCCCCTTCTTATCACATGTCCGAAAAATGATTACTGCCTCTTTCTTATATTGACAATAAGTTTTCTCTGCGATTTGGCCTCAGTCAACACCTCCACATTCGTCCATTTTAGCAGTCTATGGGATTCTCATCATTCTGTAAAACCACATCTCTGTGGCCTCCAGAGATTAACATATCAGAAAGAAAAACAACCCAATTCTGTAGTCGCTTTATGAGTTTGGAAGGGTTAAAGAATACCATGATAATAAACTAGATTCTTAGAAATGGGGATCGCGAGAGAAGATGTTTAGAAATAACAACAATAGGACAGTAGAAAAAATTCTTAGAAACATAGACAGTAGAAAAAATTCTTAGCAACAAATGAAAAGAAAAAAGAAGTTGCTTAACAGTCTTTCATAATATGGAAGGAGGTCATAGATCATGAAGTTAATAACAAGCTGAGCTAGTGCCCACATGCTGTGAAAGTTTTGGGGATCGAGACCAGCTTGAGCTAAAAATTCTTGGTGTGTACATGATACATGACTAGACTACAGTAAAATCTTGATACTTTACTTAGGGATCTAAATTACAAGTATCTTCGAAGTTGGAGTAAAACTAGCCTGAATGACGAGGGACACTGGTGATAAGAAAATCAAGTCTTCACTCAAAAATCAGCCACAGGCGCTATATTAGATGCCATGAGCATGCCTGAATTCCTAGCAGGTGAGCGGGGAAAAATGAAAATTCATTGCAAATAATAAGGAACTTCATGTCTGCCATTTGCAGTATAGTTAATAATCTGATTCTTGTGCAAAACTTGGATGCATCCTGCATTGTAATAACAACAAACAAAGAAACAAAATGTTTCTATTCACAATCAATCAAAGTCAAATTATATCAGCAAACTATTTTATTGCAAAGATAAAATTATGAACATATCACAAATATATTTTATATAAATTACAACAAATATATACCATGGCTTGTATACAACATTTGGGCATAAAGAATTGATGAGTTCCTCCTTTCAAAAGTTTACTCTAAGTTAAAACTCTAATCATACTACACACACAAACAAAAATTGTCTAAAGACGAAGGATTGACTTCATTGCTCCAGGATATATCACATATGGCTCAGTCCATCTCTCTGCAGAAATGGCACGCTATCTACCAAGAGTATTGCACAAACTCCATAGATCTGGCAACAATCCTAGGGATCTCTGGAAAAAATGCACTTGTGAACAGAATGGCGCGATTCGGATTCGAACCCACGACCTTCTTAATGCAAGGGCGTAACCACTAGCCACAGAGACCCCGAAATCATACCATAATGATTTTTAAACCAATATGAGGTTTAACTCTTCCGGAACTTGGCTCCCATGACAGCAGTCCTTAAAAACTCTCTATTCTGTGCAAGTTGACCAGCATCAGTCATTCTCAGATCATAAATGACATCTTGCACCCATCTCTTAGAATACACATATTAAAATGACTTTTCTACACACTGTTTTTTTTTTAGAATAAAATTTGGTAAGAGAATACATAGCCAGGTCCATAAATTTCTTGACCAACTGAACAATATACATGATGAGGTCAACATCACTCTGGTCCCCTTTACTTTTCAGTTTATTCTGGTATACAACTGAAGCTTGGTCAACCCGTCAGCCATTTATAGTAGGGAAAAAGGGGATCTTGCACTTCTCTGGATTCTATCGGCAAAGTTGAGAGGGGGTATTTGACGCTTGGGCAACTCAGCTACTCCATACAAATTGCCCAGGCATGTACTGCACTTCACCGATACCTGCAAGCGTGATCTAACTTCATTCAGCATAGACAAAGAAAATTGGGAACGGTTGGTCAAAGACAGGCAAGTATGGCAAGCGGCAGTGAGGAGTGGCTCAAAAGAAAAAAAGAAAAACACCATCCCATATGGAGGCAAAAGAGAGGGCAGAGAGAACATCCTATGTATCAGCTCCAGTTTCACCTGCAGCAACTGTGGCAGGGATTGCCACTCTAAAATAGGCAATTACAACCACAAGAGACATGAATTCAGCACAGAACAAACTATGTGATGCAAAACCTAATGTCTTCTGAGACCAGGAGGCCAATGATGATGAGATGTAACATCCTCTTTCTCTAATCCTGTTTTACTTTACAGCGTCAGGAAGAGAAAAGACTTATAGGATGTATTTTGTGTCCACTTTGCACATGGTGTCTATCTCTGCCCATATTATGTCTATGGTCAATAAGTAGGCATATGGTCTTGCTCGTTGGCATATGATCTAAGGATCAAATTTCCCAGTGAAAGTGAGAATTTATTTCCGACAGTAATGGCTCTCAGGGCAGCGCAACCTCAGTTGGGTATCTGAGAAACACTGGGAAGTAAAAGCGGCCAGTGGGATGTTTACCTCATAACCAATTGTGTGATGTTGGGTAAGAAAAATATATATGGACCTAACACCATATTCTTAACATCTTCACCCTTCTGAGCCGATATACTAGTCACATAATTCTTTTTATATGACGTAAAGCCAGTATACTTGTCCGAGTGGTTACTGGGACCAAATTAGGGGTGTAAAGAATAGAACTACTGTTACCTGCCACGCATGTCGTAAGAGGCGAATATGGAGGTTGGGCTAGCTACACCACCCTGTAAAAATCACTAGATAGCTACAGAAATCACAACCAGGAAAATTAATAGCTTGCCACCAGAGGAAGAAGGACACTGCAAAGAGGGACTCATGGCGAGAAAATTGGGAGATAGTAGAGAGATCTGGTAAAGATCGCCTTGGATAGGTGGGCTTGAAAGGTCTTGGTTGTGAACCTATGCCTCCTTGGGGCGAAGGGTGAAGAAGAAAGCCAGTATACTGGCTAATTTTGTATACATTGCAAAGTAAGGCGTCTGGAGGTAAAATAAATTACGGAGTGAAAGGGTTAAGTATATTATATGGCATGAAAAATGGTTCCCCTCTTCTTGATTAGAAACAGCGATAGTCCTATAAAACTAAACATTTACAAAACACAGTGACAACCACTGGAGAGTTTTTCAAGCCAAACGTGAATTGCAAGCAGGTAAGTCTGACCTCAAAAAGTCACTCTACTGATCACCTTGACCTTACTCTCAATAATGTCTTTCAGCCACATCTCCCTGAAGCGAGATTTACCTGGCCTGAAAGTATACAATTTTGAAGACAATATATAACTTTATGTATAACATTACTACAAAACTATTTAAAACAAAAATATTATTACAAAATTACTACTAACACTTTTTTATGTTCCAATTTACTCTGGACTGCAACTATTAATCTTCACTGATTTTTAATTTGGATATACAAATCTTCTTAAGCTCTGTTCGTCTCTGTTTAGCCTGTGACACCCTTGGCACTTAATTAAGGTAGCAACAAATGCACACTATTCTTTGTTGTTCTTAGCCATCCACTGTGTTGTGTTCCAGCTGTGATCCATTTCTTGAAGAATTGCTTGAATCGATTGACTGATGTTCAAGCCATATATGTTCAATCTGAAGAACAAGCTACAGTACCTTGAAGTATAGGGGGATGTGGTATTCGTAATGTATCCAGCAAATCTAATATAATTTGGTCTCCTGCAAATATATAGTAAGCAGGAATATTGGAGATGATGGGGTAAGTCAATAACAGATTATAGAAGCACTTAGTTGTGCTAAATTATCTTGTTCTTTTAATAACACTGATATGTGCTATATTTGCTCAGGTAAATGGATTTTTAAGGTACAGGTGGCCAGGGTTCAAAGGGTTAACAAGCCCCATCTACCCGGCAAAATACTATTACCCTATAAAATAATAAACTAGCATAATCTTCGAATGTTCCATATCGACCACTTGTTAACCACTCTGTGTGATTTGTATGTGATCTGAGCCTAAGAGTGATTGTACGTTGTGTGCCAGTTATGCGCCTACAAGTAGGCCAGCACATCCGATTTCTGCTATGCTTTTTATTTCCTAGGGTAGCTTCCCTAGGTCCCACATCAGCCGCCTCTTACGACATTTCTTGTAGTTTGCAGTGGTACTATTCTTTGCTTCCGTTGCGGGCCCAGGCAACATACAGGTGACGTAGCATAGTAAAGTTATTGGTTGTTGGTTACTAAACCAACAACCATAGACTCCAGGCGGACCCATACAGGCTCATTCTTCCTCAAAATATGACAAAGGATATGCATACTGATGGTTCCTGTGGCTTGCTGGCTAAACACACTCCTCTATCTGTCCCTCAAGCATCCAGTTCTACCCGTACAATATGTAATTCAAAACTTCTTAAATTGCTGGATAGACTCAACATCACTTTTAGTGTCCTCATTCAACAGTAGGTTACTAAGGGACCAAAGAATGTCCCTCTTATCCATCCTAAACTCCTTGACAATTGATGCAAGCCTGTCTGCAATATCACTGTCACAAAAAACTTGCATGCCCATAACATAATAAAGTACTAGCAATAACAATCTATGAAAGTAATTGCTTACTGGTGAATTAGCCGGTTAGTCTCAAAAACATAGAATACTTCAACAGGACTGGTCTGTAAATGAAAAAAGTAAAGGAAACATTCAGTATGAACAACTAAGGGGAACACCAAAAACTTGCAGACATTCATCAATAGATGCCTACACATCTCCGATGGTATCTCTCTCTCTCTCTATCGTTCTTTTTTGGCATTTATCATTCTTATTGTGATATATAAACAGACTTTGCCAAGAACGTCTGTTTTACATCACAATCATCAGTACCAATTGGAGCTCTAGTGATTGTCCTTTGGCGACGTGTCCGATTTTAACCTGCATTTACTGGGTTCGCTCTCCGTCAGCCTTTGACTATCCCCAGCCAACCTGCAAGGCAGCATATTGCTATTTTTTTTTGGGGGTAGTGACCCTTAGATGACCTACCCTCCCGGGCTATTGAGCATCATCTGCCCAGGTTGCTGGTTTTTGTGGACTACTTGGTTTTCCTTCCGTCCAGTTTTGTGTACGGTTTGCTCCGCTAGCTTTTGATTGTCCCCGATCTAACTACAAGGCAGTAGTATCCGATGGTATGACAGGACCACAAACAGAGAACAACTGTGGGATAGAAAGAGACAACAGCAGCTAGAACAAGAGATAAGGGGCAGAAGGTGGCGATGGACACACTAAGGGGGCCCCTTGACAGCACCACAAGACAAGCCTTCTGATGGTACCCCTAGGGTAATAGAGGTAAGGGAAGACCCAGGAACACCTGGATGCGGGAGTTGGGAGTTGGAATGCAAGAAAATGGGAAGAGAGTGAAGAGATCTGAAAACGATGGTATTGGATAGGAGGGCTTGGAAGGTTGCGAACCTATACCTTCTCAGGTGTTAAGGATAAAGAAGAATGAAAGGTAGGTACAGTTATATTAAGACAATGCAAATAGTAGCCTGTCATGACTGGTGTCTTTACCTAGTTGTGATTTGACAGCTTGAGTACCCTAGCCCCCTATCGTAACTATACCAGTGGGAGTTTTACCTCCAGTATGTTCAAGCAAGTTAGACAGATCTGTGCAGGTAGGGATAAAACTACACCCGAAATCCTGCTCTTCCAGACTGAAGATATTAGCACATGGCTGACATCCATCACTGCGTAAAGAATTAAACTGTTAGAGAAACAACAGAGAAAGCGTGCGGCAGAGTGGACAAGAGCATCAATGTCACAGTTATTAGGGAATTGGTTCAAATCTCAGGTAAAGCACTGGATTTTTTCTGTTGAGGGTATAAAAATAAATCACAGGCTGTACACTGTGTGACTTCATGGCACTGTAAAGCGTCACCATCTGAGTTGATACCAAACACCAACAACAGAGATTTGTGGAGATCCATGATCGTGTATGCCATCCAGATGATGATGATGTACACTATGTGGCAATAGATTTGGTATGACAAATCGTGGCATATCTTAAAGGACGTAGCCATCAACCACAGTAAACGAGTCATTTATTTTCTAGGCACCGCTTATATGTTCAGTAGTTTGCCATTGTTTTCTGAAAGATGAGGTCTATTTTTACCTTTTGTAAGAAAAAAAAACCCCACAGAAACGAATTTTCTTCCAAACTTGCCCACCGTGGGGTTTGAACCAGGTACACTTGGGTTTGTGATCAAACTCACTACCACTTGAGCTACAGATGCTCACAATTTCAGTATAGCAGCCTTTAAAATGTCCAACTTACAGACAACTCTCTAGCTACCCTAAATTGCGGACATGCGCTATATGATGACAACACAAACAGCAAATATATAGTTTTCTGCTTATGTGTGAGTTGCCCACAGTCGTCATCACTATTAATTGCTTCGACATAGGTCTCTGTAGCATAGAGATATGGTGCTTGTCTCACGCTTTCAAAGTACTCAGTTTTGCATCCTATTTGGAATGATCAAGATATTTGCCAGCTATCCCTGATCTTAGAGTAGGTGAGATTGAGTACCCTTTCATTTGGAATGATCAAGATATTTGTCAACTATCCCTGATCTTAGAGTAGGTGAGATTGAGTACCCTTTCATTTGGAATGATCAAGAAATTTGCCAGCTATCCCTGATCTTAGAGACGGTGAGATTGAGTACCCTTTCATTTGGAATGATCAAGAAATGTGCCAGCTATCCCTGATCTTAGAGTAGGTGAGATTGAGTACCCTTTCATTTGGAATGATCAAGGTATTTGTCAACTATCCCTGATCTTAGAGTAGGTGAGATTGAGTACCCTTTCATTTGGAATGATCAAGAAATTTGCCAGCTATCCCTGATCTTAGAGACGGTGAGATTGAGTACCCTTTCATTTGGAATGATCAAGAAATTTGCCAGCTATCCCTGATCTTAGAGACGGTGAGATTGAGTACCCTTTCATTTGGAATGATCAAGGTATTTGTCAGCTATCCCTGATCTTAGAGTAGGTGAGATTGAGTACCCTTTCATTTGGAATGATCAAGGTATTTGTCAACTATCCCTGATCTTAGAGTAGGTGAGATTGAGTACCCTTTCATTTGGAATGATCAAGAAATTTGCCAGCTATCCCTGATCTTAGAGACGGTGAGATTGAGTACCCTTTCATTTGGAATGATCAAGAAATTTGCCAGCTATCCCTGATCTTAGAGTAGGTGAGATTGAGTACCCTTTCATTTGGAATGATCAAGGTATTTGTCAACTATCCCTGATCTTAGAGTAGGTGAGATTGAGTACCCTTTCATTTGGAATGATCAAGAAATTTGCCAGCTATCCCTGATCTTAGAGTAGGTGAGATTGAGTACCCTTTCATTTGGAATGATCAAGAAATTTGCCAGCTATCCCTGATCTTAGAGACGGTGAGATTGAGTACCCTTTCATTTGGAATAATCAAGGTATGTGTCAACTATCCCTGATCTTAGAGTAGGTGAGATTGAGTACCCATTCATTTGGAATGATCAAGAAATTTGCCAGCTATCCCTGATCTTAGAGTAGGTGAGATTGAGTACCCTTTCATTTCAAAGAAGGACAATAAATGTAGATCCTGTGTTCTGCTGAGCACATAAAAAAAAACTTGGCGACAGAAAATCAACAGCATATAAAGCCATTGCCCTAGCAAAATGTGAAAAATAAAAAAATTGATTTGTATCAAGTCTACCATAAGAAACAACTAGAAGAATGAATCCAAAAAAAAATAAAGCACATTATAAAATAGGATGTGCTGGGCTGAACAAAAAAGCGCAGACTGTAAATATAGAAGATTTTTAATCTAGTTTTTATACCAATGGGTATATTGGGGAATACATTATTAGGTCCACATTTTGATCAATCGTACACAATTTGTGATGTGGCTAGCATCATCTCAGCTGTCTTTACTTTTCGATATTATCCTGACACCCAATTGCGGTTGAACAGCTCTGTGTACCATTCATGGTCAGAAAATGTAATTTCAATTGGAGGTTGAACGGATGTCCTCTACCTATGAAGAAAGTGCACAAACCATTATGTTATCATAGATGTCATAGTACCTTTATTTAACTCAATATGTCCTCGTCCGTGTGTTGCCGGTTTCCACAAGGGGAGTAAAGAATAGTAACACTGCGACCTACACAGCATGTCGTAAGAGGCGACTGAGGTAGGGGTCTAGGAAGCTACCCTAGTAAATAAAAAGCATTGCAGAAATTGGATGTGCTGTCCTACTTGTAGGCACATAACTGGTACACTGCACAGCCGCTCTTAGGCTTAGATCACATACAAATCACAAAGAGGGGTTTAACAAGTAGTCGATATGGAGTGTTCGAAGGAGAAGAACTCAATATGTACCATTAATCACTATAGTGGTTGTAAAATGTGTGCTAATCACACCATTAGACACTATAGTGGATTTTTACATAGAGCCCTTTCTTTCGATTATCTTTCAAAGTCTTTGTCATAGCTAAATATAGTAAAATAAATATATACCTCAGTAGTTTAGAGAATCACGTGATACCTATTGCAAACATGACACAATCAGTTATCAGTTATATGTGGACTATCATTATAGCACTTCTGAAATGTCAATATGTGCCCCGATCAACAAATGAAACAGTGACCCAACATGCCAGTTCGATTTTGATTAATCAATCTTTTTGCATGTTTGGTATTTCGTTCTTTATGGTTGTACTAAGTCGACATCCATCTCTCTCAATCTGGTCAGCGACTGGGATTCACAACCTTGAAACTTCTCTGTTTGGAAAGACTCGCTCAATGCTTTATTAAAAAGCGATTTAACTCTTTCCACGCTTTTAGCCGCACACTGAGCCATACAGTTGCTTCCATTATAAGAAGTCTTTCTAGATTTACTTTTACTGTTTTATTTCTACTACTTTCAACCTTGTTATTCTATTGGTTGCCCAGTTTTCATCAATTTAGCATATAATATATATATATGTTTATTTATTGATGAATAGTTATAGTTTTTATTTTACCTCCTTGAATTAACTGTTTAAAAATTGAGAAATAACTCCGTGGAAAGATTTAAGGATAAAGAATTGACTTCACTGTCCCAGGTTTTCTCATATGGTCCGATCACTCTCCACAGAAATAACACACCACCTGTTGAGAGTATTGCACAAAGAAAACTCCATACCTCTAGCGACAATCCAAAAGAAACTTGAATAAATGCGCCTGAATCGAACATTGCTGTCTGGATTCGAACCTACAATCTTTAGAACACAAAGCAAACTGCTTAAGTACTTTGCCACAGAGATCCCTTCTACCTCTTCCCTCTTGTTACTTACATTTGGTTAGCAAAAAACCAGGTCAGATTTTCCTGAACCCAAATCTTCTTCTACTTCGAACCCTTCATATCGACCACTTGTTAACCAGTCTGTGTGATTTGTATGTGATCTGAGCCTAAGTGTGATTGTATGTTGTCTCAGTTATGCGACTACAAATAGGACAGCACATCCGATTTCTGTTATGCTTTTTATTTACTAGGGTAGCTTCCTAGGTCCTACATCAGTCGCTTCTTACTCTCTCTCTCTCTTGCGATCACCGCCCAGACCGATGTATCAGACCTCCCCATAAATTCTATTCATGTGGAGATCTGATTCATGTAGCCTTAGCATTGGTGTGTTTTACATCACATCTTCAGCACCATTTGGAGCTCTGGTGCTTATCCTTCGGCGATGTGTTCGGTTTCAGCCAGCGTTTACTCGGTTTGCTCTCCATTCTGTAGCCATCTAGTGTTTTTACGGTGTGGGGTAGCTAGCCCCATGCCAACCTCCTTAGTTGCCTCTTATGGCAGGTAGCAGTGGCTCTATTCTTTACACCCCAATTTGGGCCCCGGTAACTACTCGGGCGAGTCGCCTCTTATGACATGCTTTGTAGGTCGCAGTGATACTATTCTTTGCTTACCTTGCAGGGCCCAGCAACACATGAGTGCAGAACCCAAGTCAAGTGTCATTTAGTAAGATCACAGTAGTAGTCTCAGGGAGCACTGAATTGCAAACAAATATATATATGTATATATCTAGTGACATGTTTTTCAAATAACCATTTAGAAAACTTACTCGTGGTCTAATCTTTGATACCACATATGTGAAGTAGACAGAAGCAGTTGCTCGAGGGATGGGCCTACGACGAGTTGGGATGCTCCAACGCACACGGTAAAAGTAGCGTCTGTCAAACTCGCAGTCCTCTACAGTTAGGAAATCTACACAGTACAGCCATGAGTTCTCATACTTCCAAGTCTGTTTAAAGTGTGATGTGATAAACATTTTTATTATTAGAATATTATTGAAGTTTATAAGGAGCACATCTATACATTTATATCTCAGCTGCATAGAAGGCGCTATTTACAGGTTCTGAGCAGGATTTAAGCACTGACAAAAGAACAAGAAGGGAAACTTACCACCTGTGATATGAGATGCTTGAAAAAAGTGGTAAATAAAACAAGAAGAGACCATAGAAGAAATTAGAACAGTCTGAACAACACCTGTTGTTAGATTCATTGAATAACAGATACTCAAATGGTTTCGCCACTTGGTGAGAATGATCCCGACTACACCAGTTGTAAGAGCGTATAACCTGAAAATGTAATCATTAAGAGGAAGAGGCAGACTAAGAAAAGATGGATTGATGAAGTTACAGACATCTTAAAACTTCACAATATTACAGCATATCAAGTGACTGAGCGTGCACTATCTTGGAAACCAATCTTGGAAGAAAAGAAGGACAAAAGAAAGAAAAGAAAGAGCAGGACTGACTAAATAAAAAAAAAAAAACACATTAACTACCAAGTGTCGAAGCCTGCACTTGTTTGCTTATCCAGTTTGGCCATGTGTTGCAGACTGGAGAAGACGGAGGTATGTTGAACATACCTTGAGAAAAGGGATGAAACTATACCAAAGCAGCCATTGAAGTGGAGCAAGGTTCAGAAAAGTGCATTCTAAGGAAATCAAAGAACTTGCTGAGAGAAGCAAAAAATGGACTAAACATGGAAGAATAGCTAAAGGCATAGAATATAAGACCACAAAGCATTCAAAAGATAGGTAAGGAGCTAGGAACTACTTATAATATATAAGCACGCTAGAAATCGATGTACTGGCTACTTGAGGACCAACTGGCACAATACAACTATGCTCAGACCTCAATCCCACAAGTGGTTAACAAGTGGTCATGTGAGTGTTCAAAAAGAATAAAGGATACATACATGCAGAAGAAGTGAAGAAAAATTAATTTGATCACAGTATTTTCAATGAGTAGTTAATTAGGTCACCAGGTGATCTACCATATTTTCAATGCAGTGTATGTATTAAAAGATAAAAAACTTTGAATAAACTCTTTATCTCATTCTGTTGCATTTGTTAAAATGATTTCAGCTGCAAATCATTTTGTATGTTCTGTAAGTATTTGTTATGTAATTAACCCTGGAGCTAAATATTTAGCCAGCACATTCATTTTACACAAAGAGCTTTGACTAGATTTCTAAGACTAATTACATTTTCATGGATCTGATTTCAATGTAGATTGAAATAAGTTCTAGTCCATCGAAGATGAAATATAAATTGTAGGTCCAGTGTTTAAATTGAGTAACCTTCACAGTCAAAAATCATGAGTGACTGCAAAGCAACTCCCTGGGCAATATTCATTAAAAATATTAAAATAAAATGACAGAATTTCTTCACTATTTTAAAATACATAGGATCTCGACACTGCTAAAATTTCACTGCCAATAAATCTTCTATAAGAATAGATAAGCAAACATGTTATTCATCAAGTGCAAGATCAGATTCTATCAAATCAATCAATCAGTTGTAGAATTTAATCCTGACAAATATACATCTGCATAAGCTGACAAACATTGCAAAGCTATTAAAAGAGATAAGTCAGGTCGAAATGCTTATTTACATATATACATATTTATATTTATATATATAAAATATATATATATTCTTGGAGAAAAGAAGACAATTGTGCAGCAATAGTTTCACAACATAAAACTCTTGTGTGTGAATGAATGAAGTGGTTTAGTCACTTAATAAGAATGCAATCAAACTCCACCGCATACAGGGTCTTCTACAACAGAACATCAGGAAAGAAAACAAGAGGAAGACCACAAAAGATAGTTAATGGCATAGCAGAATCCTGTCAAAAAGCAAAAATAACTATCAGCCAAGCCACTAGAGTAGCACAGGACAGAAAAACACAACACTTGGCAACAACCCGGTAATGGTGTGATACAAAAAAGAAGCAAGCTCTTTCAATTTCCCTCTGCATTTGCACAGGGCTCTCAACTAGTGACTAAAGACAAAAACAGATAGATCTTGACATGTCTGCATACCAACCTTTATAAACTCATGAATCTTTTCTTGTCCTCTTTCTATTGTAAATTCTTCAATACTCAACCACTGAATATTTTCAATTTCATACATATCTTCTTTCCTTAAAGTAATTTCTCGAGATGTACTTAGCTGTCTGATGGACTCGAATGACTTTTCACGGTCTGACATACTTGTTTCCAGTCTACGAAAGGCCATGTCAATGAAGCCATTGACCATTAATTTGGCTTCAGTCATGTACATATCCTCCATGATGGACTGGTATTTTTGTTTCACAGATGATAGCTATACAAAAATAAAAGAAAGTCATAATTGGTACACAGATAGATCATAGTGGTAACAAAAAGAAAATCATAGTTGGTACACAGAGATATATGTGGTAACAAAAAGAAAATCATAGTTGGTACACAGAGATATATGTGGTAACATAAAGAAAATCATAGTTGGTACACAGAGTTTTGTATGTGTAACAAAAAGAAAGTTCATAGTTGGTACACAGAGATTATGTGGTAACATAAAAGAACATCATAAGTTGGTAACAGAGAATAAGTGTGGTAACAAAAGAAATCATAGTTGGTACACAGAGATATATGTGTAACAAAAAAGAAGACAAATGATAATTCAAAGAAATGATGTAGAGGGAATTAAAAAAACCAGTATTTTTCAACAGTATCAGTGAATGAGTGATAATCTATCAGATAGGGAATGAGATATAACCAAAAACATGTAAGTTTTATATTGGTAATCCATTTATGAATACATAAACATTCTGAAAAATTGTGAATCGATAGGCTTAAAGACAGGCTCAGCATGATGGTAGTAAGGATGGCTTTCATAAAATAAAAGAAACATCATCACATATGGAGACATTGGAGAGAGAGTTGAGACCATCCTCTGCATCAGCTAGTTTCACCTACAGCAAGGACTGACACTCCAGAATATGCTATTACAGCTACAACAAACATTGTGAATCAGCACAGAACAAACTACGTGAGGCAAAACTTACTGTCTTCTGAGACAAAGAGACCAATGATGATTATGATATTTAAAAGAAACACATTCTAAATTAGTACTAAATAACGAATACAAATCACAAGAGAATGGTACATGACATACATATTAAATAACAAAAGAAGTATGAGAGGTAACAATATGAAAAGATTAAATTACACTTTTCGACATTAACATTTTTGTACTTAATGAAGAAAAATAAATGCAAGAAAGTAGTGAACATACACAAAACGTTATAATTAAATGGCAACTTCAGACTGTTTATCCGCCATATTGTGTACTTAGTTGCCATGCGCCGGAAAAACAACCAATGAGATTTCGACAAATTTATGTGAAATTGTGGAGAAATGTTTCTGACTAAAACTGCTAAAATATTTATCCACAACTCTCTCTCTCTGTCTATCTATCTCTCTCGCGCGCTCTTTCTCTCTCTCTCTCTCTCTCCTTGGTGCAGTTAATCAGTTCTGCCGTCGATCTTTTGTCGAACCACAATGTCAGACTATCCAACAACTTCTCCTCTGTCGTCCACGATCTCTCCTTCCGTAAAATTTACATATTGTCACAAAATGTTCTAAACCTTTTCGTATTATATGCCGAAGAGCCTTAATTGTCTTATTCTTTTGATAAGGTTTCTTTGTGTGCATGTCTGTTTTAAAAACGCATCACTAGTGTTCTTAGCTGTCCATGGAATTTTCAACATTCTTTTGTAAAATCATATCTCTGTGACTTCCAATGATCTATTTGATTGCTTGTTCATTGTCCACGATACGCGGCCGTACATAGTAAACACGTAATCACAGTACTGTAGTTTTACAATTACAAACAATGACAAATATAGCAAGTTTCGAACAACAAGGCTTTTATCCTTTTCCGCTTGATAAAGGCCTTGTTGGTCGAAACGTTGCTGTATTTTGTCATTGTGTTTGTAATTTGTAAAACTACAGTACTTTGTGATTACTGTTTTGCGGCATGCCAATCAAATAGTTTTACTGCAGTCTCATCCATTTTGTGAATATTTCGTACATAAGTATTGACTCAATATAGCACTGGGAGTACTCTTTCCCACAGTGTCATTGGTAGTAAATTGACGCTTAATGTGGTTTTCATTTTCATGAAAGCTGCTTTCCTTAGCTATTCTACTCCTAATCTCTGTTTTACATCTTCCATCTGATGTTAGGAATGTTCACAGATGCTTGAATCGATGGACTTGTTTCAGTGTTGTGTTATTTATTTTGATATTGCATTGTTTCCTGTTTCTTGGAGATAACTATTGCTCTTCTTTATATTCATTTAATCATTTCTTTTCACTTTCTCTCACTAATATGTCTATCAAGTCTTGTAGATCTTGTTTATTTGTAGCTATGCGAATTGTGTCATCGGCGTATCTGAGATTTTTCGTGTTTTGTCCGCCAACTGTTATTCCTACCTTTTCTTCTATGTGTCGCATGATGTTTTCACTGTAGAGGGTGAACAGGTCTGGTGAGAGCATGCATTCTTGTTTTACTTCTAAGATCAAGTTGGCATTCAAAATCACAATATATATATATATATATATATATATATATATATATATATATATGAGACTGCAGTAAAACTATTTGATTGGCAAAACACGTAATCACAAAGTACTGTAGTTTTACAAATTACAAAAACAATGACAAAATACAGCAACGTTTCGATCAACAAGGCCTTTATCAAGCAAACAAACAACAGGAGTGACAAATTAAAAAACAAATGGACGACCAAACAAACGTTTCTAATTAAATCTGGGAATAAAAACGAATCATTCGATTTTATTCCCAGATTTTCATTAGAAACGTTTGTTTTTTGGTCGTCCATTTTTTTTTTTTAAATTTGTCACTCCTGTTGTTCGTTTACTTGATAAAGGCCCTGTTGGTCGAAACGTTGCTGTATTTTGACATTCAAAATCAGCAACATTCGGTTTTGGTCTTACCCTTCGTTGTAAGGGCATATAGACTGAAAGTCGGACACAATAACGATTTCAGTAAACGGAATCTCAAAGACCCATTGAAGAGCAACCATAACGACCTCATCCTAAATAATTTTACTTCAAAAAGTCGTCCTGTATGTTCTATTCCGCGCGACAACGACTTTACGGTGCGACCTAGCTAAATATCCTCAGCCTGATTTCTCACTGCGATGCAAAGTACCATCAGCATCAGGGCTGTGCGGTATATTTTATCAGTATGATGCAAGTCTTCGAAATAATAATAATAATTCCTTTCGTACCGTTATACGTTACATAGGGCCTGCAAGTAATTTTTCCATACCGATCTATCCTGGGCAACTCGCTCAATCTCCTCCATGGAACTGAGACCGATATTTCCTGCCTCTCTCAGCAAAGTTCGTTTCAGGGTCTCTTTAGGTCGACCTCTCTTCTTGAACCCTTTGCATCCCACTTCAATGCCTGCTTTGATATTCGTTGATCATTTCTCCTCAAGGTGTGCCCAACATATCTCCATCTCCTCTTTCTTATAACAGTTGTCACTAGTGGTTGACCAGACATGTCTCTGATTTCATCACTTCTTCTGAATTCGTTCCATTTTATATTCATTATTTTTCGCAGACATCTATTTTCAAATGCATTCAACTTGCTTTCTATATCTTTAGTCATTTTCCAACTCTCGCTGGCATATGTTAGGATTTATACAGCATTTGAATTGAAAATTCGTAATTTAGTTTTAATACTATATAACTTGCAGTTCCGTATTTTATTTAGACTTTTAAAAGCTGATGTTACTTTGCCAATTCGTATCATAATTTCTTTTGTTAATCCACTAACTACTCTTCTATCTAGTTCCAGGCCATCTCACCTCACTTAACCCCAGTATGTCCAGCTCGTATCTATTAATTTCTTCTGCAATTTGGGCTGATTTTGTAGCCGTGGCCATCGTTCTCACATTCCAAAATCCAATTTTAGTGTGTGTTTTTGAGCCAAGTAGTGTACGAGTCGGGTTGCTGACTTCAGCAAAGCGGCTTTCATCAGCAACCGTCTTTGATGCACTAGATGTACCGCACACCACCTGCCTGGTCGGTTTAGCGGTATGGCGTCTTTTCTTGCAAGTTTCTGTAGCTCTTTCAATTTCTTGTGATGAGGTAGCTGGCCTCACGCACAAGTCCTCCTCCTTTTCATCCGGGCTTGGAACTGGCATTGGCAGAGTTCGAAATGCCGCCCTTAAATGTTTTTCGTTAAAATAACCTTCAATTGTGATATTGATTTCGCTGCTTTTGCCGCCCCCTTACGGTTGCGCCTGATGCGGTCGCCTCTTTACATCATAGTACGGCACGGTCCTGATCAGCATATGCAGCAACATCGTCGTCAATGCTTTATTTACCTTCAAGCTGAGCAACAGGTAACCCATACGATTATCATATCAGACTCAATGAATATGCTTAAAATGATTGAGTCTGGAAGTCTGTTCGTGTAATGGGTGGACAGCATTCGTAAAGCACATCTCAAGACACTGACTTGACTGTACACACCTGGACATGCTGGAGTGCAGGGTAACGAGCAAACTACACACCTGGACATGCTGGACATGCAGGGTAACGAGCTAACTTTCTGCAAACAATGCCCGATTCAAGCGGGCAGAAGTGTAGACAGCGCCGATGTCATCAATGAGGTACTCTCTCATTTATGTGATTTGGTAGAGTCTTAGACATTGGAACGAGTCCGAGAATTAGGAGTTCAGTTTGGACATGCCAGGCAGTATGGTCTTCGTGGTAGAAAGAGAAGGTATGCTAATCAACTTCTCATGGGTACGGTGAGCAAATGTACTTTAGGATGGCTGCTGCAGCGGAGGACAGAAACCGCAAGGGAAAGCCCAGTGTGAGATGACGTTGATAGCATAACATTACCTGTATCTGCCTTCAGTTGTTTAATTGCGAGGAACACTTTCATATTGCCATACTCCCTACATCTACATCCAAGAATAGTAATACAATTGTGAAAGTCGGCTATGCTTTCATCTAACTTCGTTTCACTCTTTTTGATAGTTTTTTTACTTTAGTCGTCGGATCATCATCACATATCGTCGAACCAATTAGTCTATAAGTGTTCCTATCTTCCCCTAAGTATGTCGCTCAGCGTTTGGCGACTAACGACCTCGGTTCTTTGTTAGTTTACTATTCTTCTTTGACTACCAGCATAGTATTCTTGTCTAGCTACCCCACACATGCCTTGGAATTCTTGCAGTATGGTTAGTGTTGTAGATCCACCACTATTACTTGAATCGTGTACAGACCTCTCTCCTTAGAGAATTTATAATAACAGCCTGGTCCATTGTTCGCCCGCTTTGTACAGCAGCCATACCTGCAAGTCTGTCGGCGCATAATAGTAAAGTGTACGTAAAAGTACTTCACTCTTTAATTCCATAATTTCCTTTTACCACCAGATGTATTTATTACAATGTAAACTAAACTAACGAGTAAATTGGTTTTCTTCTTCTTTATCTTTCAACTCCCAATGGAACACAAGTCTTCAACACAACGGAACACAAGTCTTCAACACAACGGAACACAAGTCTTCAACACAACGGAACACAAGTCTTCAACACAACGGAACACAAGTCTTCAACACAACGGAACACAAGTCTTCAACACAACGGAACACAAGTCTTCAACAAACTTCTTCCAGCTCTTCCTCTCTCTTGCAATCCGTTACAATTCTATCCATATTTTACCTATCCTTTTAATATCAGTCTCCAGCTTTTTTCTCAAGTATGTCTAGGCCTTCCCATACTCTTCTCTGCATGTTCCAAAACAGTGCATGTCTTGCAACTGTACATTCCATGTTTGTTGAAGATTTGTTGACTTTTTTTTCTACGGGGTGAGGTAGCCAGCCCCACGCCCAACCATCCTTAGACGCCTCTTACGACATGCTTGGCAGGTACACATTATTGCACCGTATTTCTTCCCAGTTCGAGCACCGGCAGCACACAGGAGAAATTGGCATTGCGTCCTCAGAAAAAAAATACTGCTAGTCAGTACATCGACTTAAAATGGTTAAGTGTACATCAATAACCAACTTAGAGAAAAACTATGGGATACACTTCAGATATCGATCTCCAGAAAGAAAAAACTATGGGATACACTTCAGATATCGATCTCCAGAAAGAAAAACTATGGGATACACTTCAGATATCGATCTCCAGAAAGAAAAACTATGGGATACACTTCAGATATCGATCTGCAGAAAGAAAAACTATGGGATACACTTCAGATATCGATCTCCAGAAAGAAAAACTATGGGATACACTTCAGATATCGATCTCCAGAAAGAAAAACTATGGGATACACTTCAGATATCGATCTCCAGAAAGAAAAACTATGGGATACACTTCAGATATCGATCTCCAGAAAGGGCACCATTTTTGGTCTGAACAGCTTTGAAGAATTTGTGACATTTCCTACCGACTTCTGACTACTGCAGGACTATTTTCATATCAAAAAAGTGTAGACATTATAATTTGTGCCATGTTATTGAGTGTGATTAGTGAGGATCATCATCATTGCACTCAGGGCAGGTTTATATGCGCTCAGATTTCCTCTTCAATATAGGAGGTCTCTGTGGCACAGAGGTTAGGTTATCGTCTCTCGTGCCAAAGAGACCAGGTTCGATCCCTGTGGAGCCATCTGGATATTTTTCCTTATCTAAATCGATGATCCGCCACTGTCAGAGTAGGTGAAATCGAGTCATGTCGTTGACAGACGATAAAACGTATGTCTCGTGTTCACAATTTGAACACGTAGAAAACCCTTTGCAATTCAAAATCGAGAAGAGCAGGCTGGAAAGCCGCTGCCCGTGCAAAATTAATTTAAAATTTAATTTAACTAATTTAAAAAAATATTTTCACCATCTTCTAAATTATATTGGAGCCCCTCACCTGTGCTACGGAGTTTGTGCACTGTCGCTGAGATCTTCCTGTGTAAGAAAGAGATCGGAGCACACATGGTTACTCACCGAAGTGCACTGATGATGGTGATATCAATCAATCATCTTCAACATATCCGTCAGCGTAATGTTTTCTTTCTCGAATCCTGATCTCACACGTCAGGTCAGAGAATTTATAATGACTAATCACTCTTTCTGTTGATTAATTAATCAAACGTCTTGTAACCGTAGCAAAGTATTCATGTCTGGCAGCTCCCAGTTCCACTCTACCCCCTCCTTTTCTCCTGGATAGAGATATGGATTCATACGAGTCTGTAAAACATCATCTATTCGAACTGCCTCTATTTTGGTATTGGTGACGTCTGACATGTCCAGTTGCAACTCTTCGATCATTGTTGTATCAGGTAGTCGATCTGCTCGATTGTTCCTTTCCACGCCCCGTAGCCCCGCACAAAACTGATTATTGGTTACTAAACTAACGTCATTGCACACCGGGCAGACCCATAGGTGCACAATCTCCCCCAACAGATATCAAAGAGTAAGCATACTAATTGTTCCCGTGGCTCCCTGGTTAAACGCACTCCTCACTCTGTCCCTCAGGCATTCAGTTCTACTTGCACATCGGGTAACTTCAAACTGCTTAAATCGCTGCATCGATTCAACATATTTTTTAGTGTCTTCATCCAACAGGCAGACGCGAAGAGACCCAGAACACCTCCTTATCCATCTTCAATTCCCCAACAATCGATGCTGTTGATGCAAGCTTGTCCGCTCTCTTATTGCAGCAAATACACCCGCATGTCCAGGACAGTAGATCCACGTAAGCATCTAGTGGTTAGAAAATTCTATAGACGACATCAACTCATACCGAAACCTGCCCTTCTGGATCTTGGGAAGCACAGACTGAGAGTCAGATACAACAACGGTCCCAGTAAACGTAGTCCCAGATAGTGGCGCTGTAACAACACAAGAGGAACCCGCATAGATGAGAATCATTGTGCCGTTGAGGCACAGAGAAAACGAGCTGCGCGAAAAGACAGAACACACAACACCCACATGTCTAACCTTGATCATGTATGCCCCACTTGGGTGGGGATTGTGCTTAGGATTGGACTCTACAGTCACCTCCGCACACACCAGAGAGGTACAGCAGCACACGTATGATACTGTTGTCATCATCGCTTGCGATGGACGGCTATTTGTCCCAGATAACCAATCAAATGAAGGGCAGCAGAATGGTTCCCGCCAAAACGACGCACAAAAAAAAGGTTGTAGGTCTAAGGGTTATTTGTTAATGAATGTAGTTTAGCTTTCTTAACCCCATTCTTTTGATGATTTATGTTTTGTATTTTTCCTGTATGTGCTTTTGAATTTAAGTGTTACAGAACAGTCCTCCGTATATCATGAACCTTATCAAAAACCTTATCAAAGGAATAAGAATCCGACAATCAAGGTTCTTCGGGCTTATCATGCGAAGAGAAGGTTTAAAACATTTGGTAACAACAGGTAAAATTCAGAGAAGGAGAGATCTTGGAAGGCAGAGGGAGAAGATGCTGGATGGCATGACATCATGGTTCGACACAAGATCGACGTCAGAACTAATTACATGCACCAAGCAGAGAGAGTTGTGGAGAGGCATGATCGCCTACGCCGACAGGCATGGCACTTGATTGATTGATATCATGGACCAGTGGCGGCTCGTCATTAGGGCATTTGGGCCAGGCCCCACCAAAAATATAGTGTAACGTGTACTTATCACTTTATAAATTAAAATATAACCTAACCAAAAACCATGATTTCCCCAACAATTTTTGTCTGGCCACACCAACAAAAATGAGCACGAGCCGCCACTGTCATGGACAGAGAAGAGAACAAATATATCTTACAGATAAGTATAGGCCTATAGATAAATATATTTAGAAAGAACTCAAAATCAAAGAAAACTGGCTGATGCTACAAATAAGAAAGAGAAAATTAAGATATTTTGGACATATAAAAAGACACGAAGAAGACCATCATGGAAGGAGGCATACTGGCAAAGAGAAGAGGAAGATCACGGAGAAGATGGCCCGGGATGTAACTTTTGGTTTGAACATAACGTCTGCAGAGGCGAGACATCTCGCATATGAGAGAGATTCCGGAGAACTGTTGGGGTGGCAAAGTTCTGCTCAGAACAAGCTATATGATGATGATGATTTTCCATTATTTGTTTTTATGTAGTCAGTATCTTACTTTTATGTATTAATAATTTTACAGGTGTCAATATGCTTGAAAAGCAAATTCGAAGCAGTCTCGAAACTGTTAGAGACTTTTTAGTTCACCCAGATTTGACCCGGATGTTATTGTACCCTTGTTATAGGTGTGCCAATTTGGCATTTAAAGGCAAGATTAAATACATTTTTGGATTGTGGTTGGCTTAAAAAAAAGTATTTGGCCTCTATGCCGATTTTAGGACTTTTTCATATGCAGCAAACTTTTTCTAAAAATGTGTAGAATTCTTAAGAGCAAATTGGGTAAATATACTTAATATACGATTTTTATTGGTTGTGTTTGGTATTGTTAAAAATATGTAAGTGCAATAGAAAAACAATACAGAATAATAATTTGTGTTGATAGGAAAGAAGAAGTCCAATGATGGATTTTTAACCAACAGTGAAACGTTTTGATAATAGCATTACTAGCTGGAGCTATTACACAAATCAGAGCAAAGGTGGCAAGCTTTTTAAATGACCCGTGTCGAAGAACACCAGTTCAAAACGTTTCAAAGCTTTAAAACTTTGAAACGTTTTGAACTGGTGTTCTTCAACGAGAGTCATTTAAGAGCTTATCACTTTTCTCTGACTTGTTTAATAACTCCGGTTAGTAATGCTATAAAAATGACCAAGACTTTCTGCAAAATCATTCTTAATATAATCAAAGGAGCAGTGGCACAACCCTGAGAGAAGAACAAGCTGGTTTTAGACCTGGGAGAAGATGCTTAGACCAAATAATTACCCTACGACTAATTTTGGAGGAACATATTGAGAAGCAACAACCACTCATACTAAATTTCATCGATTTTAAAAGGCCTTTGATAGTCTACACATAATCTCTCTGTGGAATATTCTGAGATGCTATGGAATACCAGACAAAATAATAAACATTATAAAGAGCCTCTATGATGGTTCACAGTGTGCAGTTCGCACTGATGGTGGACACAGCGACTGGTTTATGGTTGAAACCGGAGTAAAGCAAGGCTGTATTCTATCTCCGCTATTGTTTGGAGTGGCATTGACTGGGTGATGCGAAAATGTTGCAGGGGCGAAACTGGCATCGATTGGGTAGAAAATAGTCAACTAGAAGATTTGGATTTTGCAGATGATATTGCCTTGTTAAGTAGAAACAACCAAGATATGCAAAGAAAAACAGACAACTTGTCATCTATAGCATCAAAAGTTGGACTGCAGATAAGCTATGAAAAAACAAATATAATGAAGACACCTTTGGCAAGTAATGCAGATATCACACTGGAATCTAAAATGATAAAAATAACAGAGCAGTTCACCTATTTGGGTAGCAATTTTGATTGCACAGGAAATGTTAAAAAGAAATTATGATACGAATTGGCAAAGCAACATCAGCTTTTAAAAGTCTAAATAAAATATGGAACTGCAAGTTATATAGTATTAAAACTAAATTACGAATTTTCAATTCAAATGTTGTATCAATCCTAACATATGCCAGCGAGAGTTGGAAAATGACTAAAATATAGAAAGCAAGTTGAATGCATTTGAAAATAGATGTCTGCGAAAAATAATGAATATAAAATGGAACGAATTCAGGAGAAGTGATGAAATCAGAGACATGTCTGGTCAACCACTAGTGACAACTGTTATAAGAAAGAGAAGATGGAGATATGTTGGGCACACCTTGAGGAGAAATGATCAAAGAATATCAAAGCAGGCATTGAAGTGTGATGCAAAGGGTTCAAGAAAGAGAGGTCGACCTAAGGAGACCCTGAAACAACTTTGCTGAGAGAGGCAGGAAATATCGGTCTCAGTTCCATGGAGGAGATTGAGTGGGTTGCCCAGGATAGAGCGGTATGGAGAAATTGCTTGCAGGCCCTATGTAACGTATAACGGTACGAGAGGAATTATTAATGCTATCATTGAGAGGGTGTCCTCTCTTGTGTCCCCAGTCAAAAACAAAAGCTAGAAATAGAACGCAATTGCAGCTTCTTGAGATGATAATGAGAATAAGAACAGAACTGCTGAGTTTATCTAACAAATGTTGCAAGGATTTTACTGCATCCCCTAATGTGGTGATGAACATATCTACTGATAAATTGTATAATGCTGGTTTCAGTGGCGAGGATAGTGATGACCTTGATTTGGAGCTCTTCTTATGATGTGAGTATGAAATAGCTTTTTTCTCCTGGCTCTTGTTTGGTTCTTCCTGGTCAGTGTTTGGCCGATTTTCTTAATTTTGAGTTAACAATCCTGCCTAGCTGGTCAGGTCAGGTCACCGGTGGTGTTTATATAATTACACGAACAACTTATTTGCAGACCGTAGTGCGATTCAGTGCGTCTAGTTGCTGGATGACTGTGCGTTTCTTCACAAAAATGGCCCCAGTCGTGAAAAAATTTGATTTTCTTGTTCTAGGAGGAGGATCAGGTGGTCTTGCAAGTGCAAGACGAGCTGCAGAATTTGGAATCAAAGCTGCAGTAATTGAGGAAGGTAGATGGGGAGGAACATGCGTATGTATAATATTTCAGTTAATTTCACTTTGTAACTTAGAACTAGTATTAATAGTATTATTTTATTGACTCTATTACATTGATTTAGTTTGACGAAATTTGTTTAGTCACCGTGTTCTAGCATTTTACTTTTTACATCATGATCATACCATGAAATTCTCATTAATAATAATACATACAGTGTAACGTTTTAAAAACGTGTGAGTATAACTACTATAAGTTATTAGGTATTTAACACATTAACTTTGGAGGTCACATGATGATTATTTTTAATAAGCATAAATTCACTGACATCAGTAACCACTAAACAACAGATGATCAACAGCATTTTCATGCCTACTCTGTGTTACCAGAACGAAACATGGACAAGAAGTAAAGAACAGTTGCAAAAAATAACTACATTTGAAATATGATGCCTACGCAAAGTTACAAACAACAGATGTAGAGTCACCATGAGCATAGGAAAGAAAGTTTGGACAGAACCTTGCTTGCATTACATTGAGAAACAGAGAATGCAGTGGTTTGGCCACTTAATAAGAATGCAACCAAACTCCATTGTATACGTAATCTTCTACAACATGACTTTAGGAAAGAAGACGAGAGGAGGGCCACGAAAAAGATGACATAGAATTCTGTCAAAAACCAAAAATAACCATCATATTAGCAGAATCCTGTCAAAAATCCAGAACAATCTGCGATGGTATGACAGGACCACAAATTTGGGAACTGTGGGATAGAGCTGGCGGCAGGTGGAACAAGAGATAAGGACTAGAAGATGGCGATGGATAGGACACACAATGAGAAAACCCCCTGACATCATCATGAGGCAGGCTTTCCGATGAAACCCCCCAGAGCAATAGAGGTAAGGGAAGACCCAGGAACACTTGGAGACGGAATGCAAGAAAATGGGGAGAGATCTAGAAAAAGATGGCCTTGGATGGGTGGGATTGAAAGGCCGGACATATGCCTCCTTAAGGGTGAAGAAGAAAACAACACTGGACAACAACCTGGTAACAGTGTGACTACAAAAGATGAAGAAAAGAATAAATGACCAAGATTCACAATTATGTATAGGATATCAACTACATAGCTTCTTCAATAGTTAAAACTGGCAAAACAAACACATCTAACACCAGATTGTTGATTCTCATAATTATTTTAATCTCATACAAATTATATTTTAGCTATATTGAAGCTATAAGTATAAGCGTGCCATACTTCTCGTCATCTACTGAAGGGAAATCTGGAGCACCTATGGGTCTGTCCAGAGAGCAGTGATTTCCTAAACCGCTTGTTATGTTATGCGATCGACGTCACAGCACATTGGGCATTCCCATGAATGCTCTGTCCTCCGCTGCAACAGCCATCCTAAAGTCCATTTGCTCACCGTGCCCATGAGAAGTTGATTACTATATCTTTTCTCTCTACCACGAAGACGACACTGTCTGGCATGTCCAAATTAACGCCTAATTCTCGAACTCGTTCCAGTGTCTGAGACATGCCCATGTTACATAATTGAGAGCGTACCGCATTGATGACCGCTTGTATTTTTGGTAGCTTATTGTTATGCCCTACAAGGAATGAGAGTAACAGTAGTGTAGTTGTTAGTGAACTTGCTTCTTAGGCACATGGTATGAGTTCAATTAAACAGTGGGCATGGAATTTTTTTCAGACCGTATAGGTTCTCAAGTCGACCCAGCCTCAATTGGGTAACAGGAAATGAACTGGAAAGTAAAGGTGCAGCGTGACGTTGAGCACATCATTCATCATGCACAGACAGTCAATGAAAATACTGACCTAATACTGTATTACCCAATATACCTCAAGGTATGAAAAAGTTCCTTTTTCACTACAAAGACAAAGAATAACACTCATTTGTCAGTTATACGATTTGTAAATTATAAAATAATTGTTAATTGGTTACTAAACTGATGTAATTGCTCTACGGGCAAACCCATAGATGCCCAGTCTTCTCCAACATATATAGAAGAAAATCCATACTGATGGTTCCCGTGGCTCACTGATTAAACACACTCCTCACTCTGCCCCTCAGGCATCCAGTTCTACTTGTACAACGGTAACTCCAAATTGCTTAACTCATTCGTCCAATCAGCTCCCAACGTAGAAACAACATTATGCCAAAACACGCTCCAATGTCTAATTGGGTCCTGCACGTTTTGTTTCACTGTTCAGCTACTATACATCCGAACTGTTTTTGCTTACAAATTCAACGGGAGATAACTCCCATTTTATTCATATACTATACGGCATAGCAGAAGTTATTTTCGATTATTTAGAAATAGTTTTTTTCGCAAATATATTTTTCCTTTTGTGATAAAAGTGAACTTTCATGTGAAAAGTGTAGTTACAAGATGTTGTTTCGTCCTCCACGTCGTTAAAGTGCCGAACAAGCCATGGATTTGTTCCAAAGCTAAATTAAACACACACAGTGTTTCATGTTTATGATTTCACCGACAATGATGGCATTTTTATTTGATTTTTTCAATAACATGAGATACAACAATAATTTACTAAATAAATACAAATTTACAAATATAGCTTTTTTATTATCAGATTGTTCAAAATTTAATTCTGCATATTTTGATGCTAACAGTATAAATCTAGCTTACATAGAACTAAAGTTATAGGTATATTTCCAAGATCATTCCATTAAAAAAAATGTTGCTAGAAATGTGTTCTGGCAGAGCGTGACCACCCCCCAAATTTTTATAGGACACAAAGAGTTAAATCACTGGATCGATTCAACAGCTATTTTAATGTCTTCATCTAACAAGCAGTCGCAAAAAGATCAAAGAACATCTGATTGAGTACAGTTATCTATCTTTAGAATGTCAGTGGCATTTCTGTGACTAAGTGGTTTACCCGTTATACACCATAATAGATATATTAGAGATGCTCACCAGAAACAGAGTTGAAGTAAGCCAACAAGTTTTACATAAATAACATTTGCTGTGAATAGACATCAAGAATTGGTCAACATCAATCACAATGTACCACCAGGCATAGAAAAAGTTTGCGGTACATTACAGCAAACCTTAATTGTAGAGATGGGAACAGAAAAAGTTTAATGTCCATTACAGCCAACCTTAACAGTAGAGATGGCACTGAATCAGATCTTGAATATCATTTGATGGAACACTCAACTTAAATGGTAGAGAGCAGTTGACAGGGATTGGTTTAAATGAAAATCATCTTTGTGGCCACACTACTAGGGCGTTCAGAATGTCGGCTCTATCCATTGTTTGACCCATTGATATGGTAGCAGAGCCAGCCAGCTTGTCTGCTCTCTCATTACCATCAAAACCCTTGTGCCCTTTAACAAAGATGAATGTAATTCTGCGAATTGTTGACACTTGTAATGATTCAGTCCACTGCCTGCGCACCGAACCAGCCTCCACCTTTCAGATCATACTCAATGAATCACTCAGAATGCCCGCATGAGTGTAGTTTTATGACTCCAGCCAGAGTAGTGCCTTAGTTGCCCACAAGTACTTCCATTGTCATGTTACTTGTAACCATACTAAATGCACAACTGGCTTCCTTGACCTTTCTGTCGTAAGAGCTTGCAGAGAACCCCAATGCGGACTATTAGTGGCAAACTACCGATCTGTCTGTCTAAACATGTTATTATTTTTTTTTTTACAAATTTCAGGTGAATGTTGGCTGTGTGCCCAAAAAAGTCATGTACAATACAGCCATGCATGCAGAGTTCATTAAAGACCACAAGGGCTATGGGTTTGATGTTGACGTTAAAGGCTTTAATTGGGGGTCAGTACTCTAATCTTGTAGATCCTAAATAACAGTGTTTCATCTACAGAAGGGTATCTAGTACAGGACAAACTTTATATAGGACTAAATTAGATAGTACTGGTCGGAACAGATGCCAGAGCATATCCTGCAAGACCATCTTTTCCTGGGTGAACTGTGAAGCAAAATATGATTGATTGATTGATAGGACCATCGTGATTAACTGCTTTTCTAACAGTTGAGCATAGATCTTCAACAGGCTTCAGGACATCATAGATATCAATCAGTTTCATTCACGGACTGTGACCAAGATTCCCTGTGTATAGATGAAACAAGGTCTTGACCAGTGTTCGACCTTCATGCCAACATCTTTAGCATATCACATGAAGTGACTAGTTGCTTACTACTGTATTATCGTTATTGGTTACTGAACTGATGACAGCACTCTGGGTAAACCAATAGGTGCTTATTCTCCCCAACAGATTTTGAAAGGTATGCATACTGATGGTTCCTGTGGTTCGCTGGTTAAACACACTTCTCTCTCTACCCTCAAGTAGCAACAAGCTTACTTATACAACATGTAATTTCAAACTCCCTAAATTGATCTATTGATTCAATGTATATTTTAGTGCCCTCATCCAACAGTGGGTTGCCAAGAGACTGAAGAACATCCCATTTATCCATCCTTAATTCCCAACAATCAATGTTCTTGACCAAGCATATCTTCTCTTTGTTGCGGGAACACCCTCATGACCAGGACAATAGATCTGTGGGAGTCTCTGGAGGTTGGAAACTTATATTATCGATATAAGGGAAGACTATGTAGCAATGGTGAAACACATAAAAACAAAATACTGTAATTTTAGAAAGTACAAAAAAACAATGCATAATGGCCCTAAAATGAAAATATGGGACTAAAAATGAAATGAAAGTGAAAACCTAGAAATGGAAAAAAGAAGATTGTTTTATTTTTTCTCAGTTACTAGTTTTTCACATTTATTTTAATTTTAGTCCCATATTTTAGTTTGCTTACTAAGTTAACTAAAAAGTGTTTACACAGAATGCTCGGAGTATCAAGAAGAGATCGGTTTAGAAATGAAGACATCAAGAAAAAGATGGGTGCAACATCAGTACTGAACTTCATCACGAAACAACAAATTAAATGGTTCAGCCACATAAGCAGATTACCAACAGACAGTGCACCTCAAAGAGCAATACTACCCTGATACAGTGGATACAATGCAAAAGGCCTCACAAAAGGTGGACCTAAGAGATAACAGAGGCGATGAAAGACACTGTTTATGAAGTGCACACAAAAGCCTGTGCTATAAATCTCTTCTTATCTTGATGCTGTGAGGCAAAACAGGATGGGGGGTTAAAGGCGCATAGGGACAACATCGCATCAGGATTAGTGAGCTGGCACTAATCAAGATCCTACCCCACCTCCACGGGGTGACCCTGGTAGCAGACATTGGTTCCTGTCTGGCTAAGCGGGTAGGGATCGAGGGAGAGCTACAGGTAGTAGTAGTAGTGCAAGCACGGAAAAGCAAGGCAGTTCCAAAAATCTATGAACAATATGCACACATCTCCTGGCCGATGAAAAATTGCCCAAATAGTTGTATAAATGTACGAAAACAGCAGTGTACGAGCCGTCTGTGAACGAAAACCAACTTCCTTAAAGCAAATGGCAGCACAAAAAATTGCTAACTGTGGGGCAAGAACCAATGAGAACGATGTGTAACAGAAAAACAGTCTCGGCAAGTGTCTCTGAAAACACTGTAACATATCGTGACTACACATGGGAAGATTGCACGAACTCCGTAAGGCCTAGCACAGACACATTTACTGGGTAAGGTTGGCCAAGCACAAATCCTAAACTTGCGTTTTAATGCCTAATGAAACTGCCCTCCCTGGGACAACCGGGCAAGGTACTGTTGCATTAACAACTAACATCCCTGGAAGAACTGAGGTGGGTGATGTTGGTGAGCGCAAAATTTCAGTTGCATTGCTAGCGCCGATTGAAACAACCCTCTAAAATATCTGTGCACAGCCCCAGTTCAGTGTTTCCCGGGACAGGAAAACACAGAGTAAAACCTTGCAAATTGCCAAGTGCCGACATGCGCCCCGAAACGGCTCAGAATACTCCTACTCAGGAACAAACTCACCGTGGATAGAAAAGTAAGGCAGATAATGCAAAGGCTTGACTGGTATAAACCCAAACATTGGCTAAGAGCAATACTTTAGTCGCCAATCATCCTACACAGAGTAAGATGGTGTAAAAACACCATGGCTCAGATCATATAAGTAAGAGGCTCAGATCATATAAAGGCTAAGCATACCGCCAAAATATGATTGTTTGCGTGACACTCACATGCGTCTCCAATGACAGAGAATGTTCCTAATCTGGAACAACCTCATACAGTCGGAAAGAGTACATATTGTAGACATACTCTTTGGCGAAGATCATAAAGCCCAAATATATTGCGAAAAATGATGGTAAAAGAACAATCAATTCAAGAAAGGCGACAGTTCCAGTGACTACTCCTAGAAGGGTAGAGAAAGGCAGAAAATCCGATAGAAGTCACACTTCACTAATTAACTTTGCCGTAAGTACCAATGTCGATGACTCAAGGTAAAGTTACACGGACAACAGGTTTCCTGCAACAATCACACTTAGAGGATCTAAGCTTCAAGTAACTCTGAAGTTGGTGAGGCTGTTCGTATGGTTGAGAAAAAAAAGGGTAATTTAAGCCTGTAAAAGGGTAATTTAAGCCTCGCACAAAAATCAGACAGAAGCGCAATACCAGGCGTCATGACTTTCGCCTGAATTAAAAGCGGACGTTCAAGAGAAGAAGAAGAAAAACAGGATTGGAGCAGAGAAAGAAGAAAAACCTAATAAAATTTGAGAAAAAATTGTGGTATATTATTATGCAGTGTGTACTTAGTGTGTTGGTGACTTTGATGTCTTCATTTGCAGTAATTTTGTTCTGCTTTTAATCTTGGGTTTCAATGTTCTGTTCTGATAAAAAAAAAAAGTATCTTTAGTAAAGATTGAGAAATACTGGTTTAGATATGATTTTGTTTCTTTGCAAAATGTTTAGTCACATCAAGACAAGCAGGGATGCTTATATCAAGAGACTAAATGGCATCTACGAGTCAAATCTGGAAAAAATGAGTGCAGTTAGAAAAAATGTCATTTAGCTTTCAACATGACGCTATAGTCTGTCCATTAATTCGTGAGCACGTTTGAAATTGATTTTCTACCTGTTGGATCTCAGTGATTTTTGCAAGCAGCCTTAGAATATCCATGACGCTAGAGAAATATTTTTTCCAAGAAAATTTGATGTAGTTTGAAATATTTCTTCTTCAGGTTATATTAAAATCAACCTCACCGGATTGTACACAATAGTAACAGATCTACGGTACACAGACGCGTTGTTCTAAAAATACATTATGGTAACATTGAAATATCGTGAGTAAACAACAATTTCACGAATTCCCGTGCACCTAACACAGTCGACTTTGAAAGCGGAAAGCATATGATGTTATAATTGGGATACCGTTGTATAGTTATAGGTGTATCTCGCTATTTGTATAAGCTATTGTATCATATTTGTTGGCTTATCAAAACTGACATTGATATCACATTCATAATGAGTCTGAAGTGCACATTTATAACAATGCAGAAGGTTACAGTTTTACTATACCAACACTTCCGTAGAGAATCTAAGAGAGGTCATCTATATTGCGATATTCATAACCCTGAGAAACGAACGCAACTGGCGCTGGTCTGAATAGAGAATCCTTTTCCCGATGGATTAAACAGGACACAAAGTGCACTAATGTCAAGCAAGGAAGGAAAAGAACAATTGGCGACTTTGACATAGATGTCATAAGGCGGAGCTCTTGAAAATGTTTGCGACAAATCAACTTGTTACTCTCAGGAAACTGAAATTAAAACTGCAATCAGATTGCAGCATAGACATTTCTAAAAGTACTCTATGGAAAATTGTAAGAGCCTCTGGCTTCACCTTCAGAAAAACTATAGGCGGCAGGAATATTATTGTGAAAAGCCACATTTAATTGCTGCCGAAGTAAATACCTGAGGCAGATCTGTGAGCGGCGGAGGCAAGGCTATGATATTGTATATTTGGGCGAATCCTGGGTCAATGCTCACCACACCAATGCTAAAGAATGGCAATCAGTAGACGGTGAACAGAAAAGAAAATACCAAGCAGCAAAGGCCAGCGTATTATACTAACATATGCAGGAAGCCCCCCCCATGAGGCCATTACCTTGTAGTGGTGAGGGGGCTTGCGTGCCTCAATGATCCAGAAAGCTATGCCGGCAGGAACGTTCTGTTCCTGGAAGGGTTACCCATGCCGGACAGGTCCAAGGTGAGAGGTCAGACTAAATGTGGCCTCCTGGTCCTCCAGGTTGGGGTTGGGCGCAGTGCTAACAACTCTGCCCCATAAAAAAAAGAAAAATGTTACAGAAACTTCAAAAGGAAAAAAATGCTCTCGATGTCCAGCGGTCTTGAGACAGAGTACCACTGTCAGCATGAACAGTATGGGTGAAAGCCGCAAGGAAGCCCACGCTGGGAGGCTGATGATGGAAGAGGAACTGGACACCGCATCTCTGACGTGGGGCTCTGCGCTGAAGGTTGCACAGGACAGGAGAGCATGGAAAGTCCTTTCTGAAGCCCCATGTGTCACTAGGCATGACGGGATTAAGTAAGTAAGTGATGCAGGAAGCAGTGAAGAAGGTCTTGTCCATGACGCTGGACTTATTTTCCAATCAAAAAGTACTGACGGTAGGGACTACCACACAGAAATGAATGGACATATTTTCAGGCACTGGATGGAGAAAGATCTACTTCCAATTCTAAACAGACCATCATGCTTGGTAATGGATAATGCATCCTATCACAACGCAGTATCAGCGAAGACAAAGTACCAACTGCATCAAATACAAAAGATCAAATTAGAACTTGGCATGCTAAGGAAAATGTCAGCTTCGATGATACATATTTGAAACCGAGTTTTGCACTTGGTGAGGATGACAAATAAAACAAAGGTGTTTCATATTGACAAAATCATTGGAATACGGCCACACGTCTTTGCGACTACCTCCATATCATGCTCACCTCAATCCGATAGAGCTTGTCTGGGTTAAAGTAAAAGGGCAAGATGCCGAACAGAACAGGACGTTTAAAATGTGTGATGTTGAAGTTCTGACATGTGAGTCCCTCTCAATGATAGACATGCAGTTCTGGAAGAAGTGTGTTGAACATGTGCTCCGAGAGGAAGCGAGTACTGGCACCGAGATGGATTACAATTTGTCCAGCCAGTAACAATTATCAACCTCATGGAATCGTCAGATTCGGGATGATACAAATCATATTTTGATTACAGACTGAGAAATAGCAACGTATACATTTCCATATCCAAATGCGTCTACCATCATACAATTTGTGGTGAAGTTAAGACACCCTGGGGTCTAATGGTGACCGAAGGGAGGACTAACTGTTGCATATTGTATCCAAGTTCACGATTGCACATAAAGGGCAACACACTTAATTACTTGACCTATCAAGTTAATATGGAGATACACCTATGAATAGAATTGACATGGACAAATTCTAGGGATTACTGTAAAATCTAAAATTTGAGCCCCGTATTTGCAATTGTCATAAAGATCAAAGGATTGCGATGTGCAAAATCAGTAGCATCTATGGACTACTGGTTAGCTTTATTTTAGCGTCATGGATATTCTAAGGCTGCATGCAAAAATCACTGAGATCCAACAGGTAGTTTTCGAGAAAATTAATTTCAAACGTGCTCACGAATTAATGGACAGACTATAATAAACCACGGTTTTATTAGTTTTTTTTAGTGAGTAAATGTTGAGGTTTGACTAGCTTTACAGCTATCATCCTATTCACATTTTTTTTTTCAATTTTAATGTATTCCACATCCAAATTTCAGCCAAAGTATCTGCATATTATCCCAACAGGACACAAATTTGTCGATTAACTCAGATTTTACAAACCGAAAAACCCCACTTGAAAGTACCACATCTGGAGTTATACTGTAGCATGGTATCAGATCTGATTGTTCAAAGAAAGGCAGTCAGAAATGACTCATTCCACTTGATGATAATAATAAGTTGATTGATTGATAGGACCATCATCATTGCACTTCGTTGAGTAACCATGTGTGTTCCGATCTCTTTCTCACACAAAAAGATCTCATCAGCAGTGCATGAACTCTGCAGTACTGGTAAAGATCCCCGATGTAATTTAGAAGATTGTAAAAATATTTTTGTAGGAATTTTTATTGATAATATATTATGAATCAATTTTGTCTGAGTAGCAGCTTTCCATTTTGCTCTTCTCGATTTTGAACTGCCAAGGGTTCTTTTACACGCTCAACTTGAACGCAGACCTATGTTTTATAGCTCGTCTCTGATAGGACTAGGAACTCGCTCTCACCTACACTGAGATCAGGGATCTTTTGAAAAATATCCTGATGGTTCCATGAAGTTGCGAGCAAAGTACCTTTGGAACAAGAGACGAGCACCTAACCTCTAAGCACAGAGACATATAAGAGGAATACTTGTATAACTCAAATTTCCTGAGAAGTGTAAAATAAAGTGTGATAAAAGTTAAAATTTCTTGAGAAACTAAAGAAGAATGAGACATAGCAACTGAAATTTTCTGATTGAAATAAGCAGATGTTTGGTAAAAATTTGAATGTTCCGGAGGGACATGAGCAAGGTAAGATATAAAAACTTGAATTCCCTGTAAAATTTAAAGACGAAATACATACAAATGAAGTAAGCCATATCTTGTTTTTGTATTTTTGTAAAACTACCTTTCTTTAGGGGTCTTGGCTTAGAGTTAGTGAGTTCGATCACAACCCACTAGTACCTGGTTTTTAACTATGCGGCGGGCAGTTTAGAAACAAATTTGCTTCCGTGGAATTTTACATAAAGGTAAAAATAGACCTCACAGTTCAAAAAACAAATCAAACTACTGAACATATAAGTAGTTTCTAGAAAATCGACTCGTTTACTGTGGTTGATGGATATGTCCTGTAAAGGATGTGTCATGATTTTAATTTCACCTTTCTTTATTTTTGTGTATTTTGCCTTTAGTACATTGTTTTCCAAAGTCTTTCCTTGTTTGACAAAATTTTACAGGAGTAAAACTTGTAAAAAAAACTTCACATTTTCTGAGACACTTTAGAAGTATAACAGTTTATTGAATATATTTCATTTTGTTTTATACATTTTTGTCTGCAGTCCAATGTTGAAAAAATTGTTGGCCATGCCTCATTTTCTGATGATAAAACTGTCGAAGTTGGTGGTCAGAAATATATAGCAGACCACATCTTAATTGCTACAGGTGGACGACCTGTCATTCCAGACATACCAGGTATGTTGTAGGTGTTATTTATTGCGGAAGTATATTGATTTGAATCGTGGATCATAACTCGAACATTAAATAATAAAATTGAAACTTTTAAAACAAGGTGTTACAAAAACGTTCTTAGAACATCCTGGAAAGAGGAGAGAAAACACAAAGACATCCTGCAAGACCTGCATATCAAGGAGCATTGGCTCATAAATAACATCATGTCCTGGAAGATGAAATATTTTGGCCGCTTTAAATGTCACAGTGGTTTGGAGAGAGTGGTAACAGAATGCATGGCTCCTGGAGTAGGAGACAGGGGACGACCAAGATGAAAGTGGCAGCAGGGTGCATTTTTTAGAAGACCTGTAGAGTTGAGGCAGACAGTCAAAGTGTACGGTAGAGATAAAAACCACAACTAGGGAAGTCATGATTTCTGTTGTTTTGGACAGTGTATCATCCAGGTGTATTACTAGAATTGCAGTGTATTGAATGAACAACTACTGTATCTCTTGTTTCGACGGTAAGAGCGACTATATATGTAGATGCCCTTTTGAAAATAGCTAAATCTGCAAGATTTTGACCTCATTTTGGTAGGAGGCATGGAAACAGCTGCTCAGAGCAGGAAGAGTTGGAAAACTATGGATAATGGCCTATGCTCCCAAGGAAAACCAGGTAAATCTGAAGTCGGAGAAGGCACACCTGTATGGTGGGGGACACTAACAATAAGACAAGCAGGCCTTCATGCAAAAATTAGTCAGGCGCGCCATACCAGACACCTTGACTACGCTTGAATTCATAGCAAGAGAACGCAAGATAAAAGAAGAGGGACCAAAGGCATGACTCCGTATTCCCCACCATACTATATGGTATGAAAACATATTATGTATGTTGTTCGGTATACTAGTGTTAATGTGAACATATTTCAAGCAATGTACAAATGATATTCTCTTGTCTTCATTAGGGGCTGAGTATGGCATCAGCAGCGATGGCTTTTTTGAACTGGAAGATTTACCAAAGTAAGATACAGTTTTGGAGATGTTGAATGAGAGAGTTTGAGCATTGTGGACAGAAATCTCTTGTTTCAAAATCTCTCTCTCTTCTTATTACTTTTGGTGTCCAAGAAAATATAGGTCTGCAACTTATCATTTACATTGATATCCTTTCACATTATCCTACCTTATCGTGGTTAACACTTTCGCTGCCACCAATTTTTCAACCAAGTCTGTCTCACTGCCACTTTTTTGGGCATGATCAGTTTTCAGGGTGATAATTTCAAAAAATCATTAAAAATAAACTAATTAACTTAGGACTTTGAAACTATGGAATAGTGTTCATATATGAATGAGCTACTGACATGTCTATATGTAGAGTATATTCTTCATAATCCACAAGCTATTGTTCTTCTTCTTCAATGATCCAGCGGCACTTGAGCTTTTGCCCTTCGCCCAATGCTATGTAGTGGTATCTGCATGTGTCTGTAAGTTGTTCTTTTGTTCGTATAATGTGTTCCATTTATCTGGCCTTGGAGGAAGGAGGGTCTTTCTGATGTCTTCTAGTGCTTGACACTTGAAGAGGTGGTGGTGAACGGTTTCATGATGATGTGCGCACAGTTGGCACTCTGGAGTGTGTTGTGGATGAATTCTGTTCAAGTGATTATTAAGTGTTATGTGTTGGGTCCGGAGTCTAAAAATGGTGCTCTGATCTCTTCTTGTAAGGTGGTATAAGCTATTGTTGTAATTGATATTGGCGTCGCTCCCCATACCTATCCACAGTATGATGCGCCCCCATTTTCGAGGTGGGCATCCATCACCTACTCCTGTACCCCTGGAATATCTGCCATTGATCTATAAACATCGTCACATGAATCAAAGTTCAAATTTGTATCACATTCAGAGCCTGTTTTATCACCATCACCAGCTAAGAAGTCATTTTGGACCTGACTATCGTCGGCTACATCGCTCATTTTGAAAATATTTATTTACTTAAAAAAATCGGACTTAATTGTATTTTTACGGCATGTTTGCTAGATCCGGCATTTTGGAGAACTCATAAAAATACGGAGTAGTGCATAATGTAATACCGGTGTTCAATCAGTGAAACTCCCTATGAAAAAAGACATACCCTGGGTGACAAAAATCGATCACGTCAGTGAAAGTTGTTTTTCGCTGACTTTTGTCTTCGGTGGCGGCGAAAGTGTTCAAGAGAGCTGCAGTAGCGCAGTTGTTAGTTATCTTACTTCTTGTGCTAGTAGTCTGAGTTCAATTCCACAGTGTGCGTGGATTATTTTTCAGACCATAATGGCTCACAAGTCGACCCAACTTCAAATGGGTACCAGGAAAAGCATTGAAAAGTAAAAACGGCTCTCGTGATATTGACCACAGCATCCATCGTATGCTGACGGTCAATGAAAAATACGAGCTTAACACTGTATTACCCAATATACCTCGAGGTATAAAAATGATTTCTTTACTTTTTTGTTACATACTGTATGTAGAATAATAGGATTATCATCCATTATCTTGTCCTGAACAGAACTTTGCCACCCCCAACAATCTTCCGGGAGGAGAGGGTCTCTGTGGTTAAGGTGTTGTTCTGTGCTCCAAGGGTAGTGGGTTTGAATCTAGTCTGCGCAGTTTTCTTCACAAATGTATTTTTTCCAGAGATCCTTAGGATTGTTGCTAGAGTTATGGAGTTGGCATGCCATTTCTGAGGAGAGGGACAGAGACATATGGGGTAAAACCTGGTGCAATGGAGTCAATCTTTCTCCTTTAAACAATCTTTCAAGATTTCTATCTCTCATAGGCCAAATGTTCCATTGTCATGCTCAATGCATTTATCACACCCTGAATCCATGTTCTTCCTCTTCTCCTCTTTGCCAAATAGATAATAAATTTATTAGCTAGATATGTTAATGTTAAATAATAATTCCTCTTGTACTGTTATACGTTACATAGGGTCTGCAAATAATTTCTCCATACCGCTCTATCCTGGGCAACTCGCTCAATCTCCTCCATGGAACTGAGACCGATATTTCCTGCCTCTCTCAGCAAAGTTCGTTTCAGGGTCTCCTTAGGTCAACCTCTCTTTCTTGAACCCTTTGCATCCCACTTCAATGCCTGCTTTGATATTCGTTGATCATTTCTCCTCAAGGTGTGTCCAACATATCTCCATCTTCTCTTTCTTATAACAGTTGTCACTAGTGGTTGACCAGACATGTCTCTGATTTCATCACTTCTCCTGAATTCGTTCCATTTTATATTCATTATTTTTCAGAGACATCTATTTTCAAATGCATTCAACTTGCTTTCTATATCTTTAGTCATTTTCCAACTCTGCTAGCATATGTTAGGATTGATACAACATTTGAATTGAAAATTCGTAATTTAGTTTTAATACTATATAACTTGAATATGTTAATGTTACTTGAATATAATTGATCAACAGAAAAGTTGTGGTTGTTGGTGCTGGATACATTGCTGTCGAGTTGGCTGGAATCTTTGGTGCTCTGGGAGTGGATACTTCAATTCTTATACGTTACGATGAGGTCAGTCACTGTGATGTAGCTAAGTGTTCTAAATTTAGATCGCAAGATAAAGTGATGGACCAATTGGACTCAAGTATTAATTGTGATATTAAAAGATTTGGGAAACTCCTCGCAGTTTATTACTACTATTTTCCCACACATGGTTTGGTTTGTTTGCTTGTTTTTTTAGTGATTAAAGCCTCTTTAATCCGAGACAGGCATTTGAACCTTGAAAAATCTTTGGTTTAGCAATACATACAGAAAAAAGTGATTAAAATAGTACAGAACCTGCTTCAATACAGATATATAACATGGCAGTTCATCTATTTAGGTAGCAATTTTGATTGCACTGAGAATGTTAAAAACAATAATTATGCTATGAATTTTCAAGGCAACATCAGCTTTTAAATGTCTAAATAAAATATGGAACTGCAAGTATTAAAACTAAATTACAATTTTCAATTCAAATGTTGTATCAATCCTAACATATGCCAAGCAGAGTTGGAAAATGACTAAAGATATAGAAAGCAAGTTGAATGCATTTGAAAATAGATGTCTGCGAAAAATGATGAACATAAAATGGAACAAATTCAGAAGTGATGAAATCAGAGAAATGTCTCCCTAGTCTTCTTCTTTGCGTCGTTCTTTACTACCAATTTTAATCACTCTTTGTGATATGTTTGATCTTTGCCAGAACGTGTATACGTTGCACATTGTTTGGTAGGCCCCTAAACGCATAGACTTCTACATGTTTAGGACATGTGCATCGATTTCAGCCAAACCTCCTTGTGCCTCTTGACATGCATGGCAGGTAACAGTGGTTCTATTCTTTACCCCAATTTGGGCCCGTAACCACTAGGCGGTCCCCTAGTAATAACTTATAAGAAGAGGAAGATATGTTGGGCACACCTTGAGAGGAAATGATCAAAGAATACCAAAGCAGACATTGAAGTGAGAGGCAAAGGGCTCAAGAAAGAGAGGATGCCCTAAGGAAACTGAAACAAACTTTGCTGAGAGAGGTGAGAAATATCAGACTCATTTCCATGAAAGAGATTGAACAAGTTGCCCAGGATAGAGCGGTATAGAGAACTTACTTGCAAGCCCTATGTAATGTATAACGATAAGAGGAATATATATATATATATATATATATATATATATATATATATATATATATATATATATATATATATATCTATACATGTGTATAGGTATATTTGGCAATACAAGCAGAAAAAAGTTAAAATAAAAAACAAAGAACCTGCATTAATACCATGAGGTATATATGACTAGGTCGATGTAGAAGAATAGCACAAAATGAAATTGAGTGGTCATTTTTGTCTCTGCCTTATGGGCCCTTGGGAGCGATGAGAACTGATGAGGAAGAAACCACTGTGACATTAAATGAAGTTGCACAAGATCATAAGTGTGCAAGATGATGTGACAGATAGTTTCTCTTTTATTGCTATTCTCACAGTTTCTTTTACCTGCACTGTCTACTTCAATCCCAAACAGGTGTTACGCACATTTGACAGCATGATCAGTAAGGCAGTCACAGATAACCTGGAACCTGGAGGTGTCAAGATTGTTAGAAAGACCCAGGTGAGGATTATTATTTCTTGTTTAATTTAAATATCTTGATCAGGTTAGAACCTGTACTAATATAGAAATCGCTCCCTAAAGGAAACAGAGAATAGTACCACTATGACCTACAAGGAATGCCGTAGGAGGCGACCCTAGTAAATAAAAAGCGTCACAGAAATCATATGTGCTGACCTACTTCTAGACTCATAGCTGGCACAATGTACAATTGCTCTTAGGCTCAGATCACATACAAATCACACAGAGTGGTTAACAAGTGGTTGATATGGAGCGTTCGAAGAAGATATAGAAGTAGGATTATGTTCATCTAAAGAAATGCTGATAGAAGTGAACTATCCATCTGTGCATTGATCTTGTGTAAGTCTTGTAGGCTGGTGACTTATTGCATTGATCTTGTATAAGTCTTGTAGGCTGGTGACTTATTGCATTGATCTTGTGTAAGTCTTGTAGGCTGTTGACTTATTGCATTGATCTTGTGTAAGTCTTGTAGGCTGGTGACTTATTGCAGTGATCTTGTATAAGTCTTGTAGGCTGGTGACCTATTGCAGTGATCTTGTGTAAGTCTTGTAGGCTGGTGACTTATTGCATTGATCTTGTGTAAGTCTTGTAGGCTGTTGACTTATTGCAGTGATCTTGTATAAGTCTTGTAGGCTGGTGACCTATTGCAGTGATCTTGTGTAAGTCTTGTAGGCTGGTGACTTATTGCATTGATCTTGTGTAAGTCTTGTAGGTTGGAGACTTATTGCAGTGATCTTGTGTAACTTCTGTCAGTTGATGAATTATATACAGAAACTGTTTAATATTTTAATTTGTTTGTCTATATTAGGTTTCCAAAGTAATCAAGGAGGAAGATGGTACACTGACTGTTGTTGCAAGCTCCGGAGCTATAGATAAGGTGGATTGTCTTGTGTGGGCAATTGGCAGAATTCCAAACTCTGACAAAATTGGATTGGATAAAGTGGTAATTTATTTTGGTTTACTGTCATACAATTTTTATGTGAGAGCTGGTGTAGTCATGTGATTAAAACTGTGGTTTAATACTCATGTGATTAAAGCTGTGGTTTGATAGTCATGTGATTAAAGCTGTGGTTTAATAAAGTGATTAAAGCTGTGGTTTAATACTCATGTGATTAAAGCTGTGGTTTGATAGTCATGTGATTAAAGCTGTGGTTTAATAAAGTGATTAAAGCTGTGGTTTAATACTCATGTGATTAAAGCTGTGGTTTAATACTCATGTGATTAAAGCTGGGGCGTAGTCATGTGAGTTCTAGAAAAGCTATTAGTGAAGAAAATCAGAGTAATGCCTGCCTGAATGATGAGTGACACTGGTGATAGCGTAAGCAAACCTTCATGCAAAAATCAGTCAGAGATACTATATTAGGGCGCCATGATTATACCTGAATTTATAGCAGACAAATGAAAAATGTTATGTTAAGAGTCTTCTTCTAACGACTCATATCGACCACTTGTTAACCACTCTGTGTGATCTGTATGTAATCTGAGCCTTAGAGCGAATGTACATTGTGCCAGTTATGCGCCTACAAGTAGACTAGCAGATCTGATTTCTGCAATGCGTTTTATTTACTAGGGTAGGTTCCCTAGGCCCCTACCTCAGTCACCTCTTATGACATTCCTTGTAGGTCGCAGTGTTACTATTCTTTGCTCCCTTGAGGGCCCGGCAACAGCGGGCGAACATGAGACTAAATGTTGATGTTTTTATTCCTTGAATAGGGTGTTGTTGTTGACAAACATCAGAATATAGAAGTTGATGAATATCAAAACACTAACATCAAGGGAATCTATGCAATAGGAGATGTGTGCGGGAGGGCTCTGCTAACCCCAGGTATGTATCTTGTGTTTTAGCTGTAGCAGTTTTGTTTATTCAACTAAAAACTACACTCTTGAAAAAGTCAAAAGTTTTACATACCTAGGGAGTATGATGACATCTACGGGGATACAGCGCCAGAAATTCCACACAGAATCGCATTGGCATCAAGTGCTTTTAACAAATTGTCAAATATATGGAAGTCCAATTCACTCAGCAAGCACTTAAAATTAAAGATCTTTAACTCTTGTGTGATTCAGTATTAACTTATGGATCGAGAGTTGAAAGCAACAAAAGCTCTAGAAAGAAAATTAGATAACTTTGAGAATAAATGTCTTAGAAGAATATTGAACCTCAAATGGTCAGATTTCAGACCCAATACACAAATAAGACAAGAGACCAAGCAAGAAAATGTATCAAATTTTATAAGAAAGCGCCGCTGGAACTACATCGGCCACACACTTAGAATGGATGAGAGAAGACTCTCTTACCAATCCCTCATATGGACACCAGAGGGAAAAGAAAACGAGGAAGACCAAGAGAGACTCTTCGTAGAACCATCACCAGAGAAGGCTCAACGATGGGCCTAGTAAACATTAAAGACCTAAAACAGATACCAAGAACCGCGAGACATGGAGAACTATGACCTCTGCCCCGTCCACAGGCCCAAGAGGAAAGACTAACTAAGTTTTGTTTGCACAAGTATTTCTTTTTTTTTTTTAGGAATATTAAGACAACACTGTACATATGCAACTAAAATTATAAATTGTACAAATGGTAGTAGTTGTTGTAGCAGTGATAGTAATAGCAGTGGTAGTGGTAGTAGTCGTAGTAACAGTGGTAGTAGTAGTAGTCATAGTAACAGTGGTAGTAGTAGTATTGGTAGTGGTAGTAGTCGTAGTAACAGTGGTAGTAGCAGTAGTAGTTGTTGTAGCAGTGGTAGTAGTAGTCATATATAGTAGTGGTAGTAGCAGTATTAGTAACAGTGGTAGTGGTAGTATTAGTAGTGGTAGTAGTTGTAGTAACATTGGTGGTAGTAGTTTGTAGTTATATTAGGTAGTAATGCTGTTGTGTTGTTTCTAGCAGTTTTATTTATAAGTTGTTGTTTTTGTTTGTTATTTGCACATTTATGACATCATTAACCATTTATAAATATCTGCTCTTGTCATGTTTGCAGTGGCAATTGCTGCCGGTCGAAGACTAGCTCATAGATTGTTTGACAACAAGAAAGATCTCAAGCTAGACTACAACAATATTCCAACTGTGGTCTTCTCACATCCTCCTGTAGGAACAGTAGGATTAACTGAAGGTTTGTATTAGTTAATGCTTTTTTGCAGTACTGGCACCAATTTTAATTAATAAAGGCAGTGAAAAACACCATATACGATAAGAGTCTGTTCTAGAAATTTCTTCTTATCCTGATGCATTGAACCGAAATGACATTCTTAACGCGCTGAGTCTTTTCAAACTGAAGAGTTTCAAGGTTGCGAGTCCCACTCACTGACCAGATTGAGAGAGATGGGTGTTGATATTGGTACAGTCCGTAAAGAATGGCATACCAAATATGCAAAGAGACTGATTAATCAACATCGAGCTGGCGTGTTAGGCTGCTGGATTTGTTAAAGCGGAGATTGGAGCACCTATGGACATGTCCGAGTGCTATGATGATAGTCCTCTGATAACTGATCCTGATGCAGGAGATCGGCTTGGCACAGTCCATAAGGACAACCACAACTTACATATGAAACGTGCAGTCAATGCAGAACTGGTTTTGTGTACACTAGAGATGCTGTGGCCAATCTTGAATTTTATATACAAGTGGATTCAACGTTTATTGTGTTCTGTATTTTTACACTAGAGATCGCCCGAGTGGTTACCGGGTCCAAATTTGGGGTGTAAAGAATAGAACCACTGTTACCTGCCACACATGTCGTAAGAGGCGAATAAGAGGTTCGGCTGAAATTGGATACATGTGTGTCCTAAACGTGTAGAAGTCTATATGTTTAGGGCCTACCAAACTAATGTGCAACGTATACACGTTCTTGGCAAAGATCAAACATATCACAAAGAGTGATTAAAATTGGTCGTAAAGAACAAAAAAAAAATACACTAGAGATGCTGTAGCTAATCTTGAATTTTATATACAAGTGGCTTCAACTTTTATTGTGTCTTGTATTTTCACTATGTTGATATATAATATATATCTTTAACACGGTCAATTGTTTGTTGTTTTTTTCAACAGAGGAGGCGGCTAGAAAGTATGGACAGGAGAATTTGAAGATATACACTTCAATTTTATTCTATGTACTACTCTGTACTTGAGCATAAAATGAGATGCATTATGAAACTTATCTGTGTTTTGCCTGAAGAAAAGGTAATACAGTTGATGTCATGGCTATCTGATAACTCTTTGTTTGTTCATATATTCATTATTTGTTTGTTAGTTAGTCATGGTCTAATTTCACGGCATATTGTACTCAAAGACACAATCCAAAGGCGAAGAATTGACTTCATGCACGGGTTCCTTATATGACTCCGTCCCTGTCAGCAGAGATGGTATGTCATCTGCCGAAAGCGTTGCACAAAGCATGAACTCTGTAACTTCCTGCAAAAATCTGTCACATTGAAGGTCTCAGTCCGGATCGAACCCACAACCTTCAGTTGACAGGCAAACACATAACCACTTCCCATTGAGACTCCCGACTGCAAGTGTCTCTTCTTAAATAACTAAGTAAATAATAATAATTGAACTCCAACTCTTATTTTTCTGACTATCATAGAAGTCTGAGTAATTTCTCAGTACATTGCATGCTTTATCCTGGCAACTCACACCAACTAATCACAGGTATTTGAACAGTTTGGAGAAATATCAACTGCGCTATCTCATGCAAAGTATCAGTGCAGGATTCAAATCAAGTTTGACACATTTTTTCTTGACCCCTTGAATTCAGGCAATCAGGCTTAATGCCCTTTGACTGATTTTGCATGAGTGTTTCATCAGTGTCCCAACATAAGTCTTTCTCCTCTTAGAGGTAACTCACTTGATCTGTGTTCACACAAACTGTCTCTTTTCATGCTGACTTGCTTCAAATTGCCTTATTATCTCTAAACTTATTTTTCCATTGTACCTTGTGTCACACATTACATGTTGGCTGTTTTTCCTCATCCTAGACATGCTAGTCCATCACCATGTCTCTTTGTTTTATTTATTATGTCTTCGAATTACTTTGATGTTTGAATATTGCTCTTGGTGCGCTTAAACAGAATATACACTGCAATCCTACAATGATTCGTAGAGCATATTAAGCCTAGATGCTGCCTAGTACAATTAAGTAGTGCATAATTGATGCTGGTTTGTAACATTCAACTGTGCAATACAATTCTTAGCTCAGATCAAGACAAATAACACAAGAGGTGCAAGTGGTGATATGGAGGTTCAAAAAGAGAGGATGAGAATTTCCAGGATACCCAATAGGAAAGAATATTAGAAATTCAGCATATTCCAATTCTATCTTTTCTGTCACTCTGTGAAGTTCTGAGTGTACATTTCATGCTGTACATTTGACATGCTTTTATAAATCCTACAAACTGACAACCAGACTGAATAACACAGGTAACTTTTGTACACAGTTTTGTCAGGGAAAAGTACATCAACATCTGTATGCGTCATGTCCAAGAACGTATAAGGCAGAGATTAACAAACAATTTGCACACAATTTTTTTCTTCTTGCGTTCGCCCACTATGAATTCAGGCGTAGTCAGGGCACCTTGTATGGCCCTTCTGACTGATTTTTGCATGGAGGCTTGCTTATCTTATTTCAGTGTTCCCCCACCATAAATACGTGCTTCCCACTTCTGAGGTAACTCACTTTGATCTTGTGTTTTCTCACTACCTCAAACCTAGTCTTCTTGTGCATGGCTTTGAACTCTTCTTCAAAAGTTTGCCTTCATGTCTCTCTAAACCTCTCATTTTTCCATTGTACCTTGTGTCTACCACATTACATGTTTGGCTGCTTTTTTTTCCTCATCCTGAAGACATGCTAGTCCATCACCATGTCTCTTTTGTATTTATTTATTTATGTCTTCCAGAAAAATTACTTCTTGATGTTTGAATGATTGCTCGCCCGTGTGGTGCGGGCCCGAGGAAGCAAAGAATAGTACCACTGCAACCTACAATGCATGTTGGTAGAGGCGACTGATGTAGGCCCTAGGGATGCTACCCTAGTAAATAAAAAGCATGGCAGAAATCGAATGGGCTGGCCTACTTGTAGGCGCATAACTGGCACAGTGTACAATCGCTCTTAGGCTCAGATCACAGACAAATAACACAAGAGTGGTTGACAAGTGAGTGTTCAAAGAGTAGAATGATTCAATTCAGGTATCAATTAGTCGTATAGAGTATTAAGCTAAATTTCCCAGGTATACCCAATTAGTCGTACAAGAAGTATTAAGCTAAATTTCCCAGGGATACCCAATTAGTCGTACAAGAAGTATTAAGCTAAATTTCCCAAGTATACCCAATTAGTCGTACAAGAAGTATTAAGCTAAATTTCCCAGGTATACCCAATTAGTCGTACAAGAAGTATTAAACTAAATTTCCCAGGTATATCCAATTAGTCGTACAAGAAGTATTAAGCTAAATTTCCCAGGTATACCCAATAAGTCATACAAGAAGTATTAAGCTAAATTTCCCAGGTATACCCAATTAGTCGTACAAGAAGTATTAAGCTAAATTTCCCAAGTATACCCAATTAGTCGTACAAGAAGTATTAAGCTAAATTTCCCAGGTATACCCAATTAGTCGTACAAGAAGTATTAAGCTAAATTTCCCAAGTATACCCAATTAGTCGTACAAGAAGTATTAAGCTAAATTTCCCAAGTATACCCAATTAGTCGTACAAGAAGTATTAAGCTAAATTTCCCAGGTATACCCAATTAGTCGATACAAGAAGTATTAAGCTAAATTCCAGGTATACCAATTAGTGTACAAGAAGTATTAAGCTAAATTTCCCAGGTATACCCAATTAGTCGTACAAGAAGTATTAAGCTAAATTTCCCAAGTATACCCAATTAGTCGTACAAGAAGTATTAAGCTAAATTTCCCAGGTATACCCAATTAGTCGTCAAAGTATTACTAAATTTCCCAGGTATCACCGTTAGTCGTATAAGAAGTATTAAACATATTCCTTGTGTGTTGCGGCTAAAGGAGCAAAGAATAGTAACACTGTGACCTACAAGGCATGTCGTTAGAGATGAATAGAGTAGGGACCATGGACCGCCTATATGCAACCATGGAAGAAAGAATGTGCAGCAATATGTACTTTCCAAGCATGACATAAGAGGCGACTAGAGAGGGTCGATGTAGGGCTTGCTACCTCATCCCCATAGAAAAGATAAGCCAAAAAACTAACAAACATGGAAAGTACAACTAAAAGAAAAACATAACTCAACCACCCTAACCAGGGGAAGGTTCTCCCCATCAGGAAGGCTTATGATGTATTGCCGGGAAAGCAGAAGGGATCCGGTGATGCAGACTAACCTTCTTTCCTGTCTGAAAATTGTCAGAATTGATTTATCTTAAAAGGATAGACAAGATTGGAAGGGATGGCAAGAGAAAGGACTGGAAGAAGTTTGTTGACGATTTGTGCTCCTTTGGTAGTTTAAAGGTGAAGAAGAAACAACATATATTATGAACAAATAATGATTTGTCATACATTCTGCAATAGTCTCACATTTTACTTAATGCTTTTCTTCAGGTGGTTGGGCTTCACATGGTTGGCCAGGGTTGCGATGAAATGCTTCAAGGCTTTGGTGTCGCCATCAAAATGGGAGGTACTAAAGCACAATTTGATGACTGCGTTGCTATACACCCAACATCTTCAGAAGAGCTTGTCACCATGCGATAGACATGAAACATAATTTTACCATCAGTCATGTTGTCAAATAGAAGATTTATTGAATACATGTACTTTTAGTTGATTAAATTTACATCTGATTCAAGAAATGACTGCATTGACATTTTTTTTGGTATGTTTTATATTGTTATACAAAATGACTTGAAATTGTTAATTAACCTTAATTTGATAGAAAATGTTATGCTTGAACTTTTTGATTTGGTTTGATTCAATTTCAGAGTCATGGACAGAGTCAAGAGTTAAGGAGCATGGGCTGCTAAAAATGTAACATCTTTACTTCTTCGAACACTCCATATCGACCACTTGTGAAACCACTCTTTGTGATCTGTATGTGATCCGAGCCTAAGAGCGATTGTATGTTGTGCCAGTTATGCGCCTACAAGTAGGCCAGCACATTCGATTTCTGTGATGCTTTTTATTTACTAGCTTCCCATGGCTTCTACCTCAGTCACCTCTTACGACATGCCTTGTAGGTCGCAGTGTTACTATTCTTTGTGAGCCTCGGCAACACATAGGAGGCTATCTTTACTAATTTCTATTTTGGGATATCATCTTGGTTCGACCCCATGAGACTCCGATATCTCTAGCCGTCGTCTTGTACTATTCTTCTATCTCTTTTCACACTTTTTTTCTTCTGCATGTTTAAGTTCATTGTGTTCAATCTATTGCAACTTTCGTTCTTCAATCTTCAACTGTAGTTTTTGTCCAGTTCATTAATACAAGTCTGCTGAGCATCACTAGTTTTTAAAAAAATCATCTGTCATGGGAGCCAACTGTTGATTAACTTTAGTTTATGTGTGATATTCTTGGTTATATCCCATTTATTGAAGCCATAAAGCACAGCTATAGTGCGTTTCAAAACGTTCGGTCAACGATTGACCTCAAATATCTCCATATTCATTGCATGGATGAACGTGATTTTTGCATGTGGTGTTGTATTTCCGATGTCCAACGATTTTCTAAAATTCAATGTTGCAGGTAGTGTACTTTTCTTGCAACGGCTAATTCCTTTGATCTTTTCAAACCTAGTAATTATTTGGTGCTGGAAGAAAATAATTTACCGTAAATTTAAAAATCACATATTTTCGGCATAGGCGTATATACAATTCGAATTTTGGAGGGTGAGATAACTCATATTATATAAATCATATAAAGTGTTTACTCACTTATTCTGAGTCCGATGAGTCTAACATATTGATGACTATTCTTGGCTGCACGAACGAAAGTCCATCTTTGTCCCAGTAGTCATTTTCCTTCTTTAAGACATGGTCTTCGCATTTACACCAATAATCTCTGTCTATCTTCGACATGGCGGCATATGTTAGTTCTTTCCTATTTCTTAGCTTGAAAGTTTTATTTTCAGCTGCTACCAGTCCTTTAACTTTGGCCCAAATGAGTTCAATTGGGTTTAAGTGTGAATGATAAGGTTGTAGTCTCAAACACACATGGCCATGCTGTTGAATCAACTCGTCTGTTTGGAATACCCTGGTCTTCTGTGATGTTTTAACAATAGATAGTAATTCAGGCTAGCATGCATAGTTCTCTGTTCAGGATTTGATATACTCTGATACAGTTTTCCACGATTAGATTCTCTGATAAAATATTTATACATTTTCACAGCCACTGTATGCAGTGTAAGAAACTTGATTTTCATACCCATTGTATAAGAAATCTAGAATACTAAACGTTTTGTAATACACCTATGCTCTGAAAACACAAACGGTAAATTGTAACTAAACACACCGGAAGGATCATTATACATTTTTAAAAGTGCGATAAAGCGATTAAAATCGGGAAAACCACGTGAAAACGTGCAAGTCGTGGAACTTGCAACATCTCACAAATATGAAGGGTAATACTTCTCATTATATGGTTGGCTAAGGAGATGGTCACTTTTATATACTTTACATAAAGAAAATTTTAAACCATACGTTTGTTATTGAGTTAAAAAATATCAACCTCGGGACATTACGATCATTAGATCATATGCAAAGTTACAACAATTACGGTCAAGAGGTTGCAGAGATATTAAATTTTCCCTGTGGAAAATCATTTTGAAACTCACTATAGTTCACTTGCCTTGAATAGTTAATTCTTTCCACGCCAATCACTGCACCACATTGTTATTCCATTGAACATCATTCACTGTACACTGCGCCATTTGAGCTGCTTCAATTATAAGAAGTCTTTCTAGTTTTACTGCTACTACTTTTTAACCTTGTTATTCTACTAGGTTGTCCAGTTTTCTTCAATTAATTGAAGATTTATTTATTGGCAAGTAAGTTATAGTTTTTTTAAATTGGGGGTGCTTATTTTTGCCTCCCTTAAATGAACTTAGTAAATTGAGGAAATAACTGTGCCTGGGATAGCCTCTGAATATGTAGCAGTCATAACTCTCCATACAGGAAAGAAAATACTAACGACAACAAATAAAAAAAATTTGATTGTACAGATAAGCCATGGGAGATACGGGAAGAAAGGTTTACAGACATGGTTTAGAGACACATGTAAACCCTACCGATATCAACAACCTTACAAGGAGAGATCAGTACACCATTTTTAGACCTCAAACCCAACACATAACACTAATCACATGAACAGAATTCAACCTCAACACACTCCAGAGTGCCAGCTATGTGCACTTCATCATGAAACCGTTCACCACCACCTCTTCAAGTACCAAGTGTTAGATAATGTCGGGAAGATCCCGGCTGTCCACATGCAAATGTGGGTGATGGAACCAGTCTTAGTCTGTGTAGGTGACTGTTCGGTCTATTGTGTCCAGTTCTGAATTGAAACAATATCACGTCTTGCTCAATCTAGATAATGGGGCATAGCCATATGAGGGAACATGGTGCAATGAAGTCAATTTTTCATCATTAGGCTCTCTTGAGGATCAAACCAAGTAACAGGTTCTCTGGTGCCCAATTGAGGCAGAGTCGACATCAGAACTACTAGAAAAATCTCACTCAGGCTGAAGATTGAATTGAGACCACCAGTGTTACGTTTCCGTGTAACTGAAACACCAAATATGCAAGGTTCAAATCTTTGTATGGTCAACTTTCCAGTCCAAACTGTTGTGCTGGTCTTCTGAGCTATGTAACAATTTGGCATGTTCAGAGACCTTATAATCCAACAAAGATGCAATAAATCAAATCATAAGACAGATGGCATGAATTTTGAAATGACAAACATGTCACCATGAACACTAAAAGAGCATTGTTCAACACAATCTTTCTCCCAACATTATGCTATCAGTGCCAAACCTGGATGCTGACATCAAACGATAGAAGAAAACTAGTCACGACAGAAATGAAGTGTCTACGCAGAATGCTGGAAGTATAAAAAAGAGACAAGTTTAGAAATGAAGACATCAGGAAAAAGTGGGTACAACATCAGTACTGAACTTCATCAAGAAACAACAAATTAAATGGTTCTGCCACATAAGCAGATTACCAACGGCTTCAGAGCAGTGCTACTCTGATACAGTGGATACATAGCAAAAGGCAGTCCACGCAAAAGGTGCACCTCAGAAATAACATAGGTGGTGAAAAACACTTTATGAAGCGCACCACAAATTACTGTTCTTTAAATCTTATCTTATCCTGAAGCTGTGAGGCAAAACATAATTAGAGGAGAAAAGAAGAAGACTGTTTATAATCATACATACATCACATGACACATTTGTTGCTAAATAATGCATGCCAGTAGATGTTAATTAAACAATATATATATATATACACATGATCTGTCCACTTGTTATTTTGTTTCACTTATTATAATAATAATAAATTTGATAATATTTAGCATGTTCTTTACAAATCATCATGCTTAATACAGCCTGTCTGAAAAATGCTGTCTCTATCTAGTACTCCTGCCACATTTTACATCTTTGTTACATGTTTGTGTTTCATGTTTGTGCTACATGTTTTATACTTGTGTGTTTTGAGGAGCCAGTGCAGCACGTTGATATTATGGTGAATCATACCTTGTTGCATAGTGATTCGCTTCCTTCCGTCTCTTGCCTTGCAGGCCTCAGAGCATAGTGATTCACTTCCTTTCCTCTCTTGCCTTGTAGGCCTCAGTTAGAGCATAGTGATTCTTCCTTTCCTCTCCTCTTCTTGCCTTGTAGGCCTCAATTAGAGCATAGTGATTCACTTCCTTCCCTCTCTTGCCTTGTAGGCCACAGTTAATAAATAATAGCCGTCCATCGCAAGCGATGATGGCAACAATCTCAGACGTGTACTGTTGCACCTCTCTGGTGTGTGCGGAGGTGACTGTAGAGTCCAATCCTAGAACAGAATCCCGACCACAGGTGGGGCATACATGATCAAGGTTAGACATGTGCGTGTTGTGTGCTCTGTCTTTTCGTGCTGCTCGTTTCTCTGTGACTCAACAATACGATGATTCTCAGTTATTCGGGTTCCTCTTTTGTTGTTACAGCGCCACATTTGGTGATCTTGCGCAAGGGATTCCCAGCACGTATTGTCTATATCGAAGCATTTCAGAGACACTTTAAGAGTGTCTTTAAAGCGTTTTTCTGTCCACCAGCTAAACGTCTGCCCCTTCAAGCTCGCCATACATCAACTGTTTTGGGATGCGTTTATCAGGCATTCGAGCAACGTGACCGACCATCTCAGTTGGGCCTTCTGCAACAGGTGTTTGGCGCTGGGATCTTTGCTCTTGTGAGGACTTCGCTGTCTGGAATTTTGTCCTGCCAGTTTATTTTTAGTATTCTGCGAAGACAGCTTGTGTGGAAATGGTTTAATTTTCTTCCGTGTCAAGGCCACAGTTAGAGCATAGTCATTCACTTCCTTCCCTCTCTTGCCTTGTAGGCCTCAGTTAAAGCATAACGATTCTTCCTTCCCTCTCTTGCCTTATAGGCCTCAGTTAGAGCTCAGGTACTCATCCAACCCAAACTAGTTTATAATTGGCTGGATTTTGCTGCTTATGGTTTTTACCGGATGAGGTAGTCAGACCAAAGTCGAACACAAAAGCCCACAGGCGAGATTCAATTTCCTAGCTATTTTTCTTCTCTTCCACCATTTAGTTATGTAGTGATCTTGTGTGTGCTTGTTCTAATGCACTTTGTAAGCTGTTATTCATTTTCCTAAGACTGTTCTTGATGCTGTCACTCCATCTTTTGCATGGTTTTCTTCTTGCTCTGTACTCGTTATAATTTTTCTGTGTGGCTCTCTGTGGTAGACGATACCAGGGCATTCTTGTCAGGTGTTCAAACCATTTAATCTGTTGTTATTTTATGAATTGTATGACTGGTTTCATATCCAGTCTTCTGATTTCTTCATTTCTAATTTTGTCTCTTATTGTCACACCTGCAGTTCTTCTAAGACACCCCACCTCCGTCGTTATGCTTTGTAGGCGCATAACTGGCACAACATACAGTTGCTCTTAGGCCCAGATCACATACAAATCACAAAGAGTGATTTAGCAAGTGGTTGATATGGAGCGTTCAAAGCAGAAGATTTTGTGCTTATGGATAAAAATATAATCATGTTGTTTTTCAGAAAAACTTGAAATTTTGTTTAACGTTAGTCAGAGAAATAATATAGGACGCCAGGAGTGTATCACAAGGGCGATCACTGCTCTTAGTATAATGAAAAAATAGTATAATTGCTGTATAAAAGCAGTGGATAATAGTGGTAGTACAAAGGAGCACAAACAAATTCAATGTTTAGATCAAAATGCCTTTATTAAGCACAGGACATCATAAAATTGCACATATAGAGAAATGAACACAGCATCACATATTAGAACTTGTACATCCCAGCGTAGAGAGAAATGGCTAACTAAGTAATCTTTGCTAGTCTGTCTCATCACCTAGTATAGAACTAACTAAGTAATCTTTGCTAGTCTGTCTCATCACCTAGTATAGAACTAACTAAGTAATCTTTGCTAGTCTGTCTCATCACCTAGTATAGAACTAACTAAGTAATCTTTGCTAGCCTGTCTCATCACCTAGTATAGAACTAACTAAGTAATCTTCTCTAGCCTGTCTCATCACCTAGTATAGAACTAACTAAGTAATCTTTGCTAGTCTGTCTCATCACCTAGTATAGAACTAACTAAGTAATCTTTGCTAGTCTGTCTCATCACCTAGTATAGAACTAACTAAGTAATCTTCTCTAGTCTGCCTTGTCACCCAGAGTAGAACTAACTAAGTAGTAATCTTTGCTAGTCTGTCTTGTCACCCAGCGTAGAACTAACTAAGTAATCTTCTCTAGTCTGTCTTGTGACCCAGCGTAGAACTAACTAAGTAATCTTCTCTAGTCTGTCTTGTCACCCAGCAAAGAACTAACTAAAGTAATCTTCTCTAGTTTGTCTTGTGACCCAGCGTAGAACTAACTAAGTAATCTTTCTAGTCTGTCTTGTCACCCAGCGTAGAACTAACTAAGTAATCATCTCTAGTCTGTCATGTCACCCAGCGTAGAACTAAGTAATCTTTGCTAGTCTGTCTTGTCATTTTTCAACGAAAGTCGATAAGTCTTCTTGAGAAACTGAAGGGTGCTTGTGACGCCATAAAGAAAACAGCCGAAGACCGTGAAAAGTGGCAAACTACTAATGAGGATCTATACTCCATGAGGAGCAGAGAGGAATAAGTTAAGTCAAGTCATACATGTCATTTGATATCTGGGCACGTTCCAGCAGGACAAAGATAAACTAGCTGGAAGTGTTTCTATTTAAGTGAGAGAGACCTATTGTCAGAACACACATCAGAACTGTCTGCTCCACATGCGAAAAAAAATTATGTTAAAAACAACAAAAAACCCCAACAGTTTACTTGTCATGGGCCCCAGTAACATAAGGTTGTTCAGCTAAGTCAGGAAATCGGAAATATCTGTTGACGAGGGCTGACTTTTATATATCTTTGATATAACACTGTAAGCTTAGTTGCAATTTTACTCAATTCTACAAGCCCATGGTTATTATTTATTGATAAAAGTGTTGTTAATAATACTGATATTTCTTAGCGTTAAATTTTATTTGTGACATAATAGTAGCAACTGTTATAAGAAGTAGAAGATGGAGATATGTTGGGCATACCTTGAGAAGAAATGATCAAAGAATACCAATGCAGGAATTGAAGTGGGAGGCAAATGGTTCAAGAAAGAGAGGATGAACAAAGGGAGACCCTGAAACTAATTTTGTTGAGAGAGGCAAGAAATATCAGACTCAATTTCATGGAAGAGACTGTGTGAGTTGCCCAGAACAGAGCGGTATGGAGAAATTACTTGCAGGCTCTATGTATGGTATAACAGTATAAGAGGAATATATGTATATGTAACGTACGTTGCGTTTTAAATGAATTTGTCCTCATCTAAGAACACTGGAGTGCAAGGGTCACATGTCCAGTGATCTGATTTCGGAATTCCACTTGAGCTGAACAACCTTATGACTAGATGTGGTTGTAGTTTTTTTTGTGTTACTCATGGGAAATAATTTAATTTATTTTCATTTTATTTATTTGTTTCTCTCCCCTTACACACAATTTTATCATAATTAAAAAAAAAACAACCCAACTTACTACTGCTTGTAACACCGCTTTTGTGGGCAGTGTAGGACAGGAGGGATGTAAGCCTGTGGAATTTAATGACCGCATGGTTAGTGCAGTCGCCGTTAAATTGTTCAGGTTAGGATGTTTTCTTTATGCCCTCGACAGAAAAAAAACTTGCTTGAACCCGCATGGTCTCCCGGAATTGAGCAGCGCTCTAATCCATTCGGCCAGAAACTCAGTTAGTTACAAAAATAAAAGCAATAAAATGATTAGTTATTCTATAAAATATTGATACATGAAATATTCCAGTTATGACAAATAGTAAATTTTTACAAAAATTGTAACGACTGTCATGTGAATTAATAATAAAAGTAATATAAAAATTGGTTAAAATATACAGTTGAACATACAAACAAACACAGAGGTCAATTATTCAAACAAAAGTTAAGTTTTAAAACAAATCAAGATAGGAGAAAATTTTTTTTAAAATAGCTCATTTTGACTAAGATTAAAGTGTAATGCTTACTTGATCGTGATCAAAGGGCGGTAGTCTTTATAGAGCCAAAAGGCAACTAAACTAAATTAAAAAAACTCGGAGCAGCTTTCGTTCGAAAGAAGGATGATGATGCTCGGGATTTTACACGTTTAAAAACGTGACCGGGTACCACCCTCTGCGGCACTAAAGGGTAAGGCCCCCCAAAAATAAATAAAAGCTCGGACTTTTAGTTAAGATCTAAGTGTAGAGCCCACTTGATCGCTGCCAAAGGACGGGAGCCTTCATACGGCCAATAGGCTAGCGTGTTCGTAGCGTGTTGGACGATGGGTGACAAGCCCTCTGTGAGTGTGGGTTCAATTTTGCGGACTGGCAGAAAAAGTCACAGGTTCTCCAGATTTACAGTGCTCGTGGCATCGAACCGATGGGTTACAATGTCCATGGCACCGTGCCGAAGAACTGAAAGCTCAAGTGCTTCTGGATCTAAAAAAAAAATATGGCCAATAGAAAAATCCCTTGGCTTTATCGTGAATTGAACTGGAATCTGCTGCATAGGAGCCACACTCAAAGCCATTAGGTCAGACACTTCATTTAGAATTGAAGAAATACGGTAAATCACACAAACAGAATATCTATCTATATCTATACCATCTTGGTGTCCTGGTTAACACATAAACGCATTCACAAGAGACTTATTTTCCATACAGAACATTAACCAAGTGCAAGAATTCAAATACTTAGGAAGCATATTCACAGAAGACAAGATAGAGATAGAGCTAGAGTGTAAAAAGAAAATGCTGTAACCTACCAGCTAGCCCCATTGTTAAGGCACCCAAACATTTCACTGACAGCTAAACAACACATGATCAACTGCATTTTAATACCTACTTTGTGTTACCAGAGCCAAACATTGACAATGAGCAGAGCGCAGTCGCAAAAAATAACTACATGTGAAATCCGGTGCCGGCAAAAAATTACCAACAACACAAGAAAAGACAGTCACCAACATCAGCATAAGAAAGATAGTTGGCACAGAACCTTGCTTGAATTACATTGAGAAACAAAGAATGAACTTGTTTGGCTACATAATAAGAATGCATCCAAACTCCACAGTATACAGAGTTTTTCTACAACAGAACATCGGGAAAGAAGGCGAGAAGAAGATCATGAAAAAGATGGTTAGATGGCGTAGCAGAATCCTTTCAAAAGCAAAAATAACAATCACCCAAGCCACCAGAACAGCGCAAGACAAAAATAGAAAACCACAACACTGGGCAACAACCCGGTAACAGTGTGACGACAGAAGAAGAATAAGAAGAGAATATCTATCTATATATATACCCTCTTCATGTCCTGTTTAACACATAAAGGCTTATACAAGAGATTTATTTCCTATACATTCAGTCAAATTCATTTTGATTTTACTCGCTATTTCATTAATTGATTACAAATTATGTCAATTTAATAATTACAAATTAATATTACCAATTATAATAAAATTTGCACAAACTTTCACCATACTTGAAAGTGCATCAGTGATGCTTGCTGGTGGTACAGAGCTTGTGATTCTACCTCTTTCTGTGTAAGAAAGAGATCCGAGCACACATAACTATTCACTGACATGCAATGATGATGATCATATATTGTAAAAAAATGGGTTCAAAGGTGAAGTATTGACTTCATTGCACCAGGTTTCCCCATTTGGCTCGGTTCGTCTCGCAAGAAAAATGTCATGAGTATTGCACAAAGTCCAAACACTATAGCTGTAGTAACAATTCTAGGGATCTTCCACAAAATCCAACTGTGAACAGAACAAAGCTGTCCAGATTCAAGCCTACAATGTTCAGACCACAAGACAGATGGCGTGACCACTTTGCCACAGACTCCTGCGATTTAAATTTGAGCACGTAAAAGAACCTGTGGCAGTTTAAAATCAAGAACAGGCTGGAAAGCCGCTGCCCAGGAAAAATTCATTAGAAAAGATTAAAAATAAGATTCCTACATAAATATCTTCACCATCTTCAAAATGACACCAGGGAGTTCCTGCACTGAGATCTTCCTGTATAAGAAAGAGATTGGAGCACACACACAGTTACTCACCGAAGTGCAATGATGATGGTCCTATCAATCAATCAATCTATCCTGCAATTGATACCTTTAGGGTGCCCTGCATAGGTCCACAGTCCCTTTCAGTTAAAAGGTTCTGCTACAGAACACTTAATAGCTTCAGCGATGATTTTGAATTACCCCCAACTCAGAATGTGTGGATGCCCATTGTTGGCTGAGTGTTTGAAGAATTCAATGAACTGGGAATCGAACGCTATAAGCTGGTACATAAAACTCTCACTGTCACAATGCTATGCTGACTTAGTGAAACACATAAATCAATGGGATGTCGAGAATCTCTATGACGTAGTGGTTATGATTTTGCCTTGCGTTCTGAATGCTTTGGGATCGAATCCAGATTGCATCATTCAGTTCATATGTACAATTCTGGAAATCCCCTAGGTTTGTTGCTGGAGCTATGGAGTTCGTTATTTGTGTAACACTTTCATTATGTGACTTGCCATTTCTGTAGAGAGAGATGGAACCATATAGGGAAATCGGGCGCAATGAAGCCAATCATTTGCCGCTAGACCTTTGGGGGACTCTGGTTAAACCCTTGCAGTGTGAGTCGAAGGTCGTGGGTTTGAATCCGGGCTGTCCCTTTCTGTTAATGAATGCATTGTTTTTTCCAGCGATTGTTCTTGGAGCTATTGAGTTTGTGCAATACCCTCGGCCGGTGGTGTGCTATTTTTGTAGAGAGAGACAGAGCCATATGGGAAAACAGTGTACAATACTCTCGGCCGGTGGTGTGCTATTTTTGTAGAGAGAGACAGAGCCTTATGAGGAAACAGTGTACAATACTCTTGGCCGGTGGTGTGCCATTTTTGTAGCGAGAGACAGAGCCATATGGGGAAACAGTGTACAATAAAGTCAATCATTCGCCTTTAGACCCTTTAAGAATGTTTAAAGGGTTTTGAAACTCTCTCTCTCTCTCTCTGTGATGACCTAAAAACCGATGTACCAGATCTCTCCATAAATCTCATTCATGTGGAAATCTGATCCATGCAGCCTTAGCATGGGTGGGTTTCGTCACATCTTCAGAGTTTTGAAACCAAAGGATTGACTCCACTGCACTAGATTTTAATACATATTGCATGGTCCCACTCCACAGAAATGGGACACCATCATCACGTTGAGAATACTGCACAAAGCACGAACTTCAGCAACAATCCTAAAAGTCTCTGGAAAAGATGTACTTGTGAACAGAACAGTGCGGTCCAGATTCAAACACACAACCTTCGGCTCGCAAGGCAAGGGCGTAACCACTTAGCCACAGATGTATTTGACAAATTCACAACGCAAATTTGATATGACATTCTCATAAAATAGAATTACTACAAAGCTGCCACCATAACACAGAGAATATGAGGCTTCACAGAATTTAGCAAAGTAGTATACAATGATGTAAGTAGGCATAAGTGGTACGTAAAATATTTGATATACTTATGTGGCACAGTCAAATTAATGCTGGAAAATGCACATATATATATATATATATACAAAATGATATGTACATAGATTCCAATTGTTAATACACGTATAAGCTACATAATTTGGGATGATCAAGCATAGTATTCTGAAAGAGCAATGGTACAAATTTGTGACTTACTACCACAAAAATAAATGACTACTCATCATCATCATCATCAAGTGTCATGCCAGCTGACGTAGGCGATCATGGATCTGCACAAATCTCTGGTGTTTACTATCATCTCAGATGCTAATGCTCTACTGTGCCATGAAGTCAGGCTATCCAAAATTTACTCTCTCTATCTTCCTCTGTCTCGTCTCCCTCAACTTTAACGGTTGTTGCAATGTGTTCTAAACTCCTCCACTTCCTCATCACATGTTCGAAAAATGATGACTGCCATCTTCTTATATTGATGATAAGCTTTCTCTGTGTCTTCACCTCATTCAAAATGACTACTACTATCATAAATAAATAGATAATGAACAAGTAAGTGAGGTTTCGGAAAAACTAAAAACTACCAAACACAGGATTCGAACCACAAACCCTTATGTCTTACAGCACCCAATGCCTAGCCCTACAGATGAGCATTTTTAAGAACACAGCCAGCTAGCTCTCCAAAAAAAAGAGCTTTACTAAGTCTTGTCTTTCATAAACAGCACGATCTGTTGAGCCCAGAATAATCAGGTCAGATTCAATCAAAGTGTTTGCACAAACACATGCTATAAGCTTTTTTTGTTTACTGTCTATTGATTGATCATATTCATTGACTCTGGTACTTTCCTGTGGTTCTTAAAAAACGAATTCTCTTCTTACTACTCTCATTCTGCAGTCTAGTTCTGTCATTCTGCTGTTATCTTTCTACTAGCCTGTACTGAAGATCTATGACTGCTTACAGTAGCCGAGCTGGCACAGCATGATGATAATGTTTCTCTACAAACTAACATTCTGTGTGTGAACTCACCAACTACGACACTGCGAAATAGAACACTCCAATGCTCTATATTCAACCAATATTTTGTATGACTGTGACTCAGGGACTTGCTTACTTCTTCTTCACACCTCATGGAGCATAGGGCCTCAACAGTTGTTCGTCACTTTTCCCAGCCTCTGGCTGCTTTCTTTATGGCCTCCCAGGATAGTCAAACACCCTTTAGTTCCTCAAGAAGACTTCTTCTCTAGGTCTGTTTAGGATGCCCTTCCTTTTTTTTGTTTTCCTTGTGAGTTCCACTGAAGTGCTTGTCTAGTGACACTCGACTGTGTCTTCTGAAAGGTAGGCCAGACCCACCGCCATTTTCTCCTCTTAACCTTGGTCCTCATGGATTCCTGTTCGGTTCTTATCCACAGATCTGTGTTTGCAACTCCTTCATACCATCTCAGTCTGAGAATCCGCCGAAGACATCTGTTGACAAATGTCTGAATCTTATTTGTATTTAACTTAGTGACTCGCCAAATTTTATAGCCTGTTTGGAGTCATACAACAACACAGATTTTATATTTGAGCGGAATATCCTGAGCATTGTATGTGAACCATGGATAATGAACAAACAATCAAAAGGATTGATGGAGGCTACGGAGATAGAGTTTTATAGAAGAATGTTGATATTTCAATGGACAATGAAAAAAACAAATTAACATGATTTAAAAAAAAGCTTACACACAGTAAAACCTGATCATACGGGAAAGAACTAGACAATCAATGTTTTCTGGAAACAATCTGAACGCAGATTTGGGATATCTGGTAACATACAGGGGAGCAGACATCAAGAAAGGTAGAGAGAAAAGACGTTGGATGGTTTGACATCGTGGTTCGATAAGACATTAGCATCAAAACTGATTAAAAACATGAAGTAGAGAGAGCTATAGAAAGACATGATCACCTAAGCTTGCAGGCACGGCACAGCACTTGATGATGATAAGCTTAGCTGGCACTATTTTTCTTAGAATTTAGCAATTTTTTAACATAATTAAATTACACTTTAAGCAGAGTAAATTACACCCACAATTAATTAAAATATTGACATCATACATATATATATTGAGATCGAACATTTCAAGCCTGCATCGGGCTCACTAGTCATCTGTGAACACACAAACGTAACGCAGCTACATTCCCTTGGATGAAAATTGTGGTCATCATTAACCGTCATGGACGAGCATCATCATATTGAGATCATAATAACAATGTGATCTTAGAATTCATCCAGTTTAGGAAACAGGCCTAAATAAATTCACTCAGTTTATGAATTTACTATTAGAATTCACTGAATAAATTCACACAATTTATAAATTTACTATTAGAATCAATAGAATAAATTCACTCAGTTTATGAATTTACTATAAGAATTCACTGAATAAATTCACTATTAGAATCAATAGAATAAATTCACTCAGTTTATGAATTTACTATTAGAATTCACTGAATAAATTCACTCAGTTTATGAATTTACTATTAGAATCAATAGAATAAATTCACACAATTTATAAATTTACTATTAGAATCAATAGAATAAATTCACTCAGTTTATGAATTTACTATTAGAATTCACTGAATAAATTCACTCAGTTTATGAATTTACTATTAGAATTAACAGAATAAATTCACTCAGTTTATGAATTTACTATTAGAATCTTCTTCGAACGCTCCATATTGACCATTTGTCAACCACTCTGTCTGATTTGTATGTGATCCGAGCTTAAGAGCAATTGTACATTTGTTGTTGATGGCCTACAAGTAGGCCAGCACATCCGATTTCTACGCTACTTTTTACTTACTAGGGTAGCATCCCTAGGGTCTACATTAGTCGCCTCTTACGACATGCATTGTAGGTTGCAGTGGTACTATTCTTTGCTTACCTTGCAGGCCCCAGCACCACATGGGCAGTATTAGAATCAATCTGGAACTATTTTATATGGGCGTCTGTGGCTTATCGGTCGTGAGCTCGGTCACAACTCAAGAGTACCTGGTTCAAACTTCGCGGCAGGCAGTTTTGAAGGAAATTTGTTTCCGTGGAATTTCACAAACTGTAAAAATAGACCTCCCTGTTCAGAAAGTAACACTGTCTGGCACGTCCCAACTTAACTCCTAATTCTGGCAATCAGTCCAGTGTCTGAGACTCACCCCTATCACACAAATGAGCGAGCACCACATTGATGACATTGGCTCTGTCCAAATGAAGAACCCATTCTACATAAATATTCAAACCATTGCAGTTGTCATCAACTACAATACAAGGGATGACAACTTGTACTAATAAGAAACAGGTAAGCTTCCTTAGTAAAAACGTAAAGAACCCACTTTTATACCAAGTTGTATATAGGGGAATACAGGCTCATACTTTTACTTTGACTAAATCCCATGATAGGCACCAGTGATCAGAACGAGGATGTTAGCACTTCTAAAGTATTTTTTTATATTGTCACATCACCATTGATCAGGTCTAAAAGTAATGACAAAATGGATGACCTTTAAAATGATATCGTGGACCCTCATCGGAGCTATGAAGTTGTGTACTACCGATGTAATCTTCCTGTGTAAGAAAGAGATCGAAGAACACATGGTTATTAAAAACCACAAAACTGTCTTTACTGTAAAACCACTTTTAGGGCAGTGTAGGACAGAGGGGAACATGAACCTGAGGAATTTAATGGCCGCATGACTAGTGCAGTCACAGCAACACTATTCAGGTTATGATTTTTTCTTTATGCCCCAACAGAAAAAAACTGCATGACCTTACCGGATATTAAACACGGGTCTCCTGAATGGTAGCCTGCACTTTAATTTATTCTCCCGGATGCTCTCTCACATGGTTATTTGACAAAGTGAAATTACGATGGTTCTATCAATCAATCAATATCCTTAAATAACCAATGATTTTATATTATTAACTTCTTGTGGATCAAACGTTGGGTTGGGCACATTTTTATCAAGAGCCACACTAAAGGACGTTTTGTATTCTAAAAACAAATGACTTGTAAAAAAACATGGCTTTTGCTCTGATCCAATTAGAGTTAATATACATCAGGTTGTCATATGAAATGAACAGTGATTTCAATCTGAACTGCAGGCTCCCTTATTATGTGACCAGGGATTTATTTCTGAACTCTTGGCTCCTTTTATAAGCCATACATGATTCAATTTCAGGACTGCAGGTTCCATTATTAACTCTTCCTGCACACACTTATTTCCTCAGTTGTACAGTTAATTCAAGGGAGGCCAAAAAAAAAATAGTAACCACTCGTTAATAAATAAATATATATATATATCTTATTATATAATAATTTGAAGAAAACTGGACAACCTATTCGAAATAACAAGATTAAAAAGTAGTAGAAGTAAAATAGTAGAAGTAAAACTAGAAAGACTTGTATAAGGGAAACAACTCGAATGGCGCAGTGTACAGCGAACGGCGTACAACGGCTATAAACTGTTGCGCAGTGTCAGCGACGTACAATGGCTATAAACTGTTGCGCAGTGTGCGCGAACGCGTACACGTATAAACTGTTGCGCAGTGTACAGCGAACGGCGTACAACGGCTATAAACTGTTGCGCAGTGTACAGCGAACGGCGTACAACGGTTATAAACTGTTGCGCAGTGTACAGCGAACGCATACGATAACTGTTGCAGTGTACAGCGCAACGGCTATAAACTGTTGCGCAGTGTACAGCGAAGGGGTTCAACGGCTATAAACTGTTGCGCAGTGTGCGCATTGCGTAGAAAGAGTTAAGTGAGCAGTGATTTTATTTCTGGACTGCAAGTTCCTATATTATTGTGATCACAGTGTTATAGTCATGATGAGGCACCTTTCAGTTCACGAATGCTATTTAAGATTCGCATGCGGTGTTCACCGTCTCGTATGCCCATCTTCATAATACCAGCGATGTTCAACCCAGACAAAGTGTTCATAGAATCCCAACCACACCGTAAGAAAACACTGATGTATTCTGCTAGACCTAAGCCTGTTAACCACTCTTGAACAGATGTAGGCTTCTTAAGTTCTTCATACGGACGTATTGCTATTGATGGGTAGATGTTCTGTGGACACAAAGAAAAAGACATATTAAGTTCAGAGATTCGGAACAATCATAAGACATGTTTTCTCTAAAATCGTTCTCCTTCTTCTTATGCCCATAACACTGCTACAGGTTGCTGCCCAGTATCATGGTTTTTCTTTTTTTTGATTTGCTTGCGCAGCTCTAGTGGCTTGGGTGATAGTTATTGTTGCTTTTTGACATGATTCTGCTATACCATCTAACCATCTTTTCTGTGGTCTTCCTCTTGCCTTCTTTTCCGATGTTCTGTTGTAGAAGACTGTATACTGTAGAGTTTGAATGCATTCTTATTAAGTGGCCAAACCACTTCATTCTTTGTTTATCATGTAATTCAAGCAAGGTTCTGTGCCAACTTTCTTTCCTATGCTGATGTTGGTGACTGTCTTTTCTGGTGTTGTTGTTAACTTTTAAGTTATTACTAAATGATAGGTAATTATTGTGAGAGATTGTTACATTATTAAATGACAGATATTTTAACACTTCAACTAACAAATGCAGCAGCATGCTCCCATATGTCTGTCTTGCTTGGCCATGTGTCGTGGTCTACACCATGATTTGCTTCATTGTCAAATTAGCTATATATTTTTATTAATGCATTCTGATTGTTACCAATTCTTAATGAAATATTTGTTAACATTCTATAATCTTGTGATAAAGTACATTCATTTATCTATAAACTACATTGTCTGTTGTCAAACTCAGTTTAAAAAAGAAAATTGCAGAGTAGAATAGTGAAAAAAAAATTCTGCCCCAGTATGTTTGTCAATAACTCAGTTGATATTTCAAGCAAAAATGTATGGTAAAAATGTGACTTGATTGGTTCGTCCCGAATACAAGGAAAATTGTTCTTTTGGTTATTGAACAGACTATGTTGTACTCTGGGCAGATCAAGAGGTCTTCCCCAGCAGATGTCAAAGAAAATGTGTGTCCTAAAGGTTTCTATTAAATAATAATAATTCCTCTCGTACCGTTATATGTTACATAGGGCCTGCAAGTAATTTCTCCATACCGCTCTATCCTGGCCAACTCGCTCAATCTCCTCCATGGACTGAGACCGATATTTCCTGCCTCTCTCAGCAAAGTTCGTTTCAGGGTCTCCTTAGGTCAACCTCTCTTTCTTGAACCCTTTGCCTCCCACTTCTATGCCTGCTTTGTTTTTCTTTAATCATTTCTCCTCAAGGTGTGTCCAACATATCTCCATCTTCTCTTTCTTATAACAGTTGTCACTAGTGGTTGACCAGACATGTCTCTGATTTCATCCCTTCTCCTGAATTCGTTCCATTTTATATTCATTATTTTTCGAGACATCTATTTTCAAATGCATTCAACTTGCTTGCTTGGTTCCTATTGCTTGCTTGTCACCTCATTCTTTCCTGCAGAAAGGAGCAACATATGTGAAATTCTGCACATCTCAGTAAGGATGTGTCATCAGTTGCAATGTTCTCATCTAACGTGTTCGCTAAGCAACGGCAGTGTGTTCCTCTTGTCCATCTCTAACATCTCGATTATAGGTGCCTTTGATGCAAGCCTGCCTTCTATCGTATTACTGTGAATGTTTGCATGTCACGCAAGCTAGCTTTAGAAAGTAATTAATGTTGAATCTTCTTCTTTTCATCCTTCACCTCTAGGTCTGCAACCAAGGTTTTCCAACCCCTCTTATCCAAGGCCATCTTTTCTAGACCTCACCACTCCCCCTGCCCATTTTCTTGCATTCCGTTTCTAACTCCCGTCAACAGGTGTTCCTGGGTCTTTCCGTACCTCTATTACACTGGGGGTTCCATAAGAGAGCCTGTCTTGTGATGCTGTCAGGAGGTCTCCTCAATGTGTGTCCTATCAATCGTCACCTTCTGTCACTTATCTTGTTGAAACTACCATTAAAAATCGTTCATATCCTTTAACTCTTTCCGCTTTGCACCACACTCGTATGTGCGAGAAGTCCGTTCACGTCTTAATGCTTGCACTGTCCTCAAGTGCTTCTTTAGAAGTCTTTCTAGTTTTACTTCTTACTATTTACTTATACTACTTTTTAACCTTGTTATCTCTTTTAGATTATCCAGTTTTCTTCAATTTAGTATATAATAAAGATATATATGTTTTATTTATTGACAGTAGTTGGGATCCATAACTTTTTTGGAAAGTTTTTTTTACTTCCTTGATTAACTTTCTTAAAAATTGAGAAATAAATCGTTAAAGAGTTAAGGATGTAGCCATCAACCACAGTGAAACTACCATACCTTCATAAAATCTAATACAAGAAGATGTACTTACCTCTTCAGGCAAAGGAGGAGCAGATGGAATGATCATTAAATCAGGAGGAGTGGGAGGTGATGTGAATTCATCTCCCTCTATCCGGGTTTGCCAGACGAGTGGAGAGATTCTCAATGGAGATTTGGAGTCTGTTTTTTTGCCACCAGGTTTTGCTCCGACTGGTGGATACATGTTGCTTTTAAAGTTTGATCTACCTGGCGGAGATGGAGAACCGCTATCTAGCTTCTTCATCATCTTTTGGGCCTGGATGGCTGCTGAGGTTGCAATCAGTTGTGGGCCATTAAACTGAGTTCCTTGTGTGCCACGACTCGTCCCACAAGCACCATCTACCTCAAACCCAGCAACAGAGTCTAATGAGCCAGATATTGTTGAAACCATCAATCCCTCTAATGCTTCTCCTGACTTGAGCAGAACTTTGGAGGTCTGCAGACTACCCTGTCCCATATGTGGTGTTTTACCACGTTTGTTTGGCAAGGGAGGAGGTATTACTACCATATCCTCTTCAGGGGTGTCTGGCACTGGGTCTGAAGGTGCTCTTTTGATGATGTTGTGATTAACATAATGTGTTGGAATTGGAGTTTGTTCACCATCAAGGTTGTGCTGAGCGGAAGAAGTCTGAGAGAGTGAAGGGAATAGGTTCGATTGTGCCATATCAACAGGTGGAGACAAGGACAAAAACTCTTCAGGATCATGATACTCTGTGTCCAGTGCAACAATTTCTGAAGAAAAAAATAAAAAATGGGACATGATAAATCAACAGATGTTATCAACAGATGTTATCTCTCCTGCATCATAAAAATCATTTACATCCAATTTTGATACTTATTGCGATTGACCAAATGGATTATAGCACAAGCTCTTATACGGTAGACCCGGATTCAATCCCCGGTAAGACAGGAATTTTTGCTGTTGGAGGCATAAAGAAAAATCTTAACCTGAACAGTTTTATGGCGACTGCACTAGCCATGTGGCCATTAAATTCTAAAGGCACATGGGACAAAAAGCGTTTTTACAGGCAGTAACAACAATTTTTTCCCCCCACGATACTCATAGCTTAGTTATCAGATCATCATCACTGCACACTAAACAAATCAGTCTACAAGTGCTCAGATCGCTTCCCCAGTATGTCTTTCAGCGTGTGGCAACTAACACATCAGTTTTATGTTGGTTTACTATTCTTATTTGGCTTCCTGTATAGTGCTCTTGTCTAGATACTCCTCATTTGATTTGGCATTCTTGAAGTCTGGTTAGAGTTGCAGATTCACCACCATTCCTTGAATCATTTAAAATCATCCCCCAGGGAATTCAGAATATCTGCCTGATATTCACAAATGTAGTCAGGACTGTGGCAGAATATCTGCCTGATATTCACAGAATGTAGTCAGGACTGTGGCAGAATATCTGCCTGATATTCACAGAATGTAGTCAGGACTGTGGCAGAATATCTGCCTGATATTCACAGAATGTAGTCAGGACTGTGGCAGAATATCTGCCTGATATTCACAGAATGTAGTCAGGACTGTGGCAGAATATCTGCCTGATATTCACAGAATGTAGTCAGGACTGTGGCAGAATATCTGCCTGATATTCACAGAATGTAGTCAGGACGGTGGCAGAAAATCTCTTGATTTCACAATGAAGTCTGGATGTGGCAGAAACCATTCCTTTAAAATTAAGAATCATCCTCAGGAATGTCAGAATATCTGCCTGATATTCACAAATGTAGTCAGGACTGTGGCAGAATATCTGCCTGATATTCACAGAATGTAGTCAGGACTGTGGCAGAATATCTGCCTGATATTCACAGAATGTAGTCAGGACGGTGGCAGAATATCTGCCTGATATTCACAAATGTAGTCAGGATGGTGGTATCAAATGATTTAACAATGAATAAGATAGGGGTCTCTGTGGCTAAGCCCTTTGCCTTGTGAGTCGAAGGTCATGGTTTCGAATCCAGACCACACCGTTCTGTTCATGAATGCAGTTTTTTCCAGAGACGCCAAGGATTGTTGCCGGAGCTACGGAGTTCATGCTTAGTGGAATACTCTCGGCAGGTGGAGTACCATTTCTGCGGAGAGGGGCCGAGCCATATGTGGTAAAACTCGGTGAAATGAAATAAATCCTTCGACTTTAAAACCCTTTAAGATAGGCTATGATAAGTTGAACTGTGATAATTTTAGTTTGTGATAATTTTAGTTATTTTGATAATTTTGATTTGTGATTAACCTTGAATTAACAGTGTACAACTGAGGAAATAACTGCGTATGGAAAGAGTTAAGGGCTTCAGGAAAAAAAATAAATTACAAACACAAGATTCAAACCACAAAAACTAATTTCTCTCTCTCTCTCTCTCTCGCGATCACCCTCCAGACCGATGTACCAGCTCTCCCCATAAATTCTATTCATGTGGAAATCTGATTCATGCAGCCTTAGCATTGGTGTGTTTTATGTCAGATCTTCATTTGGAGCTCTGGTGCTTGTCCTTCTGCGATGTGTCCGGTTTCAGCCAGCGTTTACTCGGTTTGCTCTCCGTTCTGTAGCCATCTAGTGTTTTTTACTGTGTGGGTAGCTAGCCCCACGCCCAACCTCCTTAGTCGCCTCTTACGGCATGCATGGCAGGTAACAGTGGTTGTATTCTTTACACCCCAATTTGGGCCCCGGTAACCACTTGGCGACTCATTTCTTACGGCATCAATTGCCTAGAGTTATATATGTGTGTTTTTAGAACACAACCTTGGCTGTCCCACTGGCTAATGATTACAAAGGTTAAAATAAAGATATTTGCAAATCTCACCATAAGTCTTTCTGCTGGACTTGTTTCTGCTGCCGATTGCTGATCCAGTGGAGATGTACCATTCACCTCTGTGGACAAATTTGTTAATTAGCTGGTGAACTAGTTAATTGAACTGCAAGTGTTTGCACTCGGGGAAAATCTACTGTTTTCAAGTCTATTTCAACCGATGGCCAATGAATGAATGCTGATGGTCCCTGTAGTTTGATAGATATACACACATCATCTTACTCATGAATCAATTCAGCCTGTGTGGTGCCAGGGTCAACAATGGAATTAAAGAATAGTACTAACGCGACCTACAATGCATGTCGTAAGAGGCGACTGATGTAGGCCCTAGGGATGCTACCCTAGTAAATAAAAAGCAGTGCAGAAATCGGATGTGCTGGCCTTCTTGTAGGCGCATGACTGGCACAGCGTCCAATCGCTGTTAGGCTCAGATCGCAAACAAATCACAGAGTGGTTAACAAGTGGTTGATATGGAGCATTCTAAAAAGAAGACTCATAAAACAATCCAGCGATTTACGTAATTTGGAATTACACATTGTACAAATAGAACTTTATACTTGAAGGGCAGAGAGAGGAGTCAGTTTAACCAGCGAGTCACAGGAACCATCAATATGCATACACTTCGACATCTGTTGGGGGAGACTGAGCACCTATGGGTCTGCCTGGAATACTGTGACATCAGTTCATTAACCATTAATCAATCTCACTCATCCTTGCAAGAGTTTCTATTGAGTTATCCAAAACCAGCAGCACATTTAGAAGACTAAATGCAAGCGTGTTGCCGGGGCTCACAAGGAGCAAAGAATAGTAACACTGCAACCTACAAGGCATGTTGTCAGAGGCGACTGAGGTAGGGGCCTAGGGAAGTTACCATAGTAAATAAAAAGGCAGAAATAGAATGAGCTGGCCTACTTGTAGGCTTATAACTAGTACAACGTACAATAGCTCTTAGGATCAGATCACATACAAATCACAAAGAGTGGTTTAACAAGTGGTCAATATGGAGCGTTTGAAGAATTAGAATGAAGACTAAACATCAATGTGTGGCATAGAAGCGGCATTAGTCTGCAGACAAAGATGAAGGTGTACAGAGCTGTTGTGCTTCCAATACTGGTGTACGCATGCCAAACATGGACTTTGTATCAGTAGTATTATTATATATTAATTAGGGGTCTCTGTGGTTAAGTGGTTAAGCACTTGCCTATGCTATGAAGGTTGTGAATTCAATCCCAACCGCGCTGTTCTGTTCACGAGATCATTTGTTTGTAGAGACCTCTTGGATAGTTGCTGGAGCTACATAGTTTGTGCAAAAGCTTGTACAGTTCTGCATAGAGTAAATCTATGCAGAACTATACAGCTATGCCATATAGAGTAAATCACTGTACAATGAAGTCAATCCTTCGGCCTTAGACTTTATTTTATATATATATTACTTGTATATTCCTCTCTTATCATTATACAATACATAGAGCCTACAAACAATTTCTCCATACCAGTCTATCCTGGGCAACTCATTCAATCGCAGAGGGACATCCATCTCTTATCATTATACATTATATAGTGTCTGCAAGAAATTTCTCCATACCGCTCTACCCTGGGCAACTCATTCATTGTCTTCTATGCAATTGAATCTGATGTTCTAGCCTCTCTCTCAGTAAAGTTTGTTTAAGGGTTTCAATAGTGTGTCTTTTTTCTTGAACCATTTGCCTCCCACTTTAACACTTTGTAATTCTTTGACCATTTATTCTCAGAATATGCCAAACATATCTTCATCTTCTCGTTCTTAAATTAGTCCATAAATGCTCCAATTTATTTCTCAGGATGTCCATCAGCGATTCAGCAATTTGTCCGGGACAGAGTGGTATGGAGAAATTACCTGCAGGGTCTATGTAACATATAATGATACGAGAAGATGTCCCTCAGAGATTGAGCAAATTATCCAGGATAGAGCGGTATGGAGAAACTACTTGCAGGCCCTATCTACGGTATAACAGTACGAGATGAATTATTATTTTTATACAACAACATACACTTACTTCAACTTGCCAGTTTCTTCTCCAAAGTGAGTCATGGTAGTCTCAAAGTAACAGGGATCTCCTGAGAACATGTCCTTCAGAGAGATCACACATTCTCCTGTTAAATAGATTTGAACAAAACTACGTCATATAATAGCAACACAGTAGGAGAGGCAAAACTCGCTGTGAGGCAAAATAGGATCAGAAAAAAGAAGAAGAGGAAGAATACTTCCATTTTCGTAGTTTCTTCTTCTTCTTTGAGTTTGGTTTCGTATGCTTGCCTAAACCATGAGATGGGTTGCCTCTATGAAGCTGCATGTCAGTTGGAGATCCTTGAGAGTTCCCCATAGCTCTTGCTCTTTATGCTTTGTTCATGAGGCCATGTTTTGTTTCGTGGTGTATGTATGATGGACATGATTGCAAGATGTGCTCTGGAGTTTGTTTCTGTTTGACATGCACACTGTGCAGTCTGAGCAGGCTTTATTCTGTGCATGTGATGGTTGAGTCTGCAGTATCCTGTTCTTAGGCGAAAGATTGTTGTGTGTCGTTTTCTGTTTAGTCTGCTGATGGGATCTTGTGAGTGTTTGCTGTGGGTTTGTTGGTTCCACAACTCTCTTTGTAGTTTCGCTGATAGTGTCTTGATTTCCGGTAGTGACTTTGGATGTTATTTTCGTAGTTTAATTGATTAATTACTTTCAGTTTCAGTCTTATCAATTAATTATTTTAATAGTTTCGTTTTAACTATTTTTTGATCAGAGACATCATCAACACTCTCAGAGAAAACATACTCTGAAGATTTCAACGAGATGATAAAAGGTATTCTCTATCTCGGTTGCGCAAGTTGTGCATACCGATAGGTGTGGCAAGATGGGAAAACCACCAGAGAAAATCTAGTAAATACATCAATCAACACAGAATGGGAGTTGTTGGTCTAAACACACTTAGATACTTTGGAGGAGATTGGAGCAATTATGGACATGTCCGATGAAAATGATCCTAAAATGACAAATTTTTTATTTTCAAGGTTGATACAATATTTTACTAAAACTTTTATTATATTAATTTCTTTCCATTTGTTATATGTCACTTTAGTTGCATTCCATCAATTACTTTCATTTTCATAATTTGATTCCAAGAAGTATATTTAATGTCCTAGTTATTTTAAAGTACCAAACAAGATCATTGTTTATCCCTCCCCTCCTTCAATCCAGGAGTCTTTTCGGCGTAGAAGTTAGGTGCTTACCTCTCATCCCAAAGGTACTGCCCGTGAGCCTCTGGACATTTCAGAATCCCTGGGCGTCCATGGAGATGGTTCCATCCAGAGCACTGATTTTCACCGCAAATTTTACCCTGTGCCCCAAACGGGATTTGAGAATTGAGGTTCCTAGTCCTATCGGAGATGGATGATAAAACGTAGGTGCAGTGTTCAAGTTGAGCACGTAAAAAACCATTGGCTGTTTAAAATCGAGAAGAGCAGGCTGAAACCGCTGCCTGAACTTTTCTTCTTCTTTGAACACTCCATATCAACCACTTGTTAACCACTCTTTGTGATTTGTATGTGATCTGAGCCTAAGAGCGATTGTACGTTGTGCCAATTATGCACATCCAATTTCCGTGACACTTTTTATTTACTTCCCTAGGCCCCTACCTCAGTCGTCCTTTACGACATACCTCGTAGGTGTCAGTGTTACTATTCTTTGCTTCCCTTGTGGGCCCCGGCAACACATGAGCGGCTGTGCAAGCAAAATTCATTAGGAAGATTATAAAAATTGCTAAAATGTTTTTACAATCTTCAAAATTACATCAAGGACTCTAATTTTTGTTACATAGTTCGTACACTGTCGCTGAGATCTTCCTGTTTAAGAAATAAATCGAAGCACACATGGTTATTCACCGAAGTGCAATGATTATGGTCCTATCAATCAATCAAGCCCCAGAAAACAAAAGAAATAAAGAAAGATAAATGATTTTGAAATTAATGATGGGAGAAAGTTACGACTTACCGTAAGATTCATGATCATCTCCAGAACCTTTGACAGCAATTAACAGATGTTGGTCTTCCAGATAGTCAGCATCACCAAAGAGTGGACGCAGCTGCAGTAATAACAAAATTATTAATACTATTAAGACTGCTGTTACATCTCATGACATCAAAATAACTATACAGTGGATCCTTGGACATTCAAATACACACCAGGAAATGATAAGCATACAGGCTAGCTTTCCTTTCTTTCTTCCTTTTGTTCACTTGAAATATTGTCTATATACTCAATGTTGTCTCTTGATCCTTCCTTCTTTTGTTCACTTGAAATATTGTCTCTATATTCTATGTCTCTTGCAGTGGCGGCTCATGGTCATTTTTCTTGGTGGGGCGAGGCACAAATTTTCGGAAAAATCATTTTTTTGAGTGTTTACTATTATTTGTCTATTCCGGGAAGTTATTCCCCCATTCGGTTTTTGGTGGGGCCGAGCCCCACTGGCCCTTAATGAAGAGCCGCTCTGGTCTCTTGTAACCTTTCTTTCGTTCACTTGAAATATTTTGGGGGACTGCCTAGAGTAGTTGATAGTAGCTTGGCCAGCTAGCTGTGAGACGCCTCATAGCTCGGGTTCGAACCTACTGTCCGGCATTTGTTCGAGTCCCCTGGTCTTACTCAGGACGATAACGTGAGTACCTCTGAAGTCGGAGAAAATCTGCCTGTATGGCGAGGGAATACTAATTACGAGTACATTGAGCACACGGCTGCCAGTGTAAAGTAATTTACAATGTGCACGCTGCTGCCATTGTAAGAAATTGGAAAAACGGATTTTCACGCAAAAATCAGTTTCAGAGATGGAACTGTCTGAGTTGAAAGCGGACAAAGAAAAAAAAAAAAAACTTGAAATATTGTCTATATATTCAATGTTCTCTCTTGTATAAACTTCACTGTCTTTTGTAGCTCACACAGAGGTCCGTGTAGTTTTCTGTTGAGTGTTGTTTCGTTAGGCCAGTGAGTTTGAATCAGTATATCATATTCGAGGCAGTCTTGATGTATGTGCTCTGCAGTCTGATGTGCTTGTCCATATGTACACATGGGTGAATTGCCAATCATGAATTTTGTATACACGTGGCTGCAGAGTCGATTGTGTCCTGTTCTAAGACACAGAATGACAACTTGCAACAATCTGCTTATATTATAATAATTGTCTTATGTTGGTATTTGTGGTACATGCTAGCCAAGAAAGGGTCAACACAAGAACAACCATTCACAGCAACAACTCTCCATACAGCAATGCAAATCCTAATGACAACAAATAAAGAAAGTTGACTGAACAGATGGGACATGGAAGACAAGGGTCGAGAGGTTTACAGACACATAGCCAACCCTAACCCCAATGACAATATCAACCACCTTACAACGAGAGATCAGAGCATCAATTTAAGATTCCAAACTCAACATATAACACTTAATAATCACATGAACAGAATTCAACCACAACACACTCGAGAGCACAGCTGTGTGCACATCATCATGAAACCGTTCACCACCATCTCTTCAGGTGCCAAGCACTAGATGACGTCAGAAAGATCCTCCTTCCTCAAAGACCAGATCAATGGAACACATTATACAGAATAAAAGAACAACTTACAAACGCATGCATATGCCCCTACATAGCACTGGGTTGAATGACGAGAGCTTAAGTGTCACTGGAATATTGAAGAAGAAGATGAAGACTTTATATTTGATATGATGTTACTAAACTTGGACAGACTGTTCAACACATATTCTTCTTCTTATTTGTGTTTGTTCTTATCAAGCAAGTTAACCACTCTTTGTTATCTGTGTGGTTTGCACAGAGAACGTGAGTATGTTGTGAACCCAGTTCTTAGGACCCTACGGGATGTAGGACAGGCACATCCGACTTTCAGCCTAAGGTGATGCTTATGTGTTTGAAGTACAAATATGGCCGTACAAAAAATTAAACAACTAAAAACAGTATGGAATGGAACTGATAGAAAACAAAGATCATTCCTGTGTGTTGTTTGGGCCCACTTGGAAAGCAAAGAATAGTAATACTGCAACCTACAAGGCATGTCGTAAGAGGCGACAGAAGTTGGGGCCAAGGAAAGCTACCCTAGTAAATAAAAAGCATCACAGAAATCGGATGTGCTGGCCTACTTGTAGGCGTATAACTGTTCCAATGTACAATCAATCTTAGGCTCAGATCACATACAACTCACAAAGAGTGGTTAACAATTGGCTGATATGGAAGTCCGCAGAAGAATAAGAAAACATAGATCAAAATACTGAGATCATGTATGTACCCAGTGGCAACGTATGGGTGTGAAGCATGGACATTTAACAAAGCAGTGGAAAAAAATATATATGCTTTTGAATATGTGCTAAAGAAGAGTCCTTCATATATCATGGACAGAGAAGAGAACAAATAGTTCTATCCAGACAGAACTCAAAATCAAAGAAAACTGGCTGATGCTACAAATAAGAATGAGAAAATTAAAGTATTTTGGACATATGAAGATACACAAAGTGTTGAAGAAGACCATTATGGAAGGAGGCATTCCAGCAAAGAGGAGAAGATGGGTTCAGGATGTAACTGCTGATTTGAGCATGTCCGCTAAAGACGGCATATGAGAGAGAAAAGTTCCAAAGGACTGTTAGGGTGGCAAAATTCTGTTCAGGACAAGCTATTTGATGATGATTATATATATCAGGTAATCTTTACCTGTGGTAACTGTTCTGAAGACCAGACAGGATTATTAGTAAATCCAGCTTTTTGATTGTCTCCAAATCTTTTGTTAGATTCACAACATATAATGTCTGAAATATAGAAGGAATATGATGACATTATTAACTTTGTTTCTAATATTAAGTTATTTGATGTTTTCTATGTTTGTTTGCTGCTTTCTATATTTATATCCTGGCATAAATAGGAGTCGTTGAAGAGGTCTAGGCTGACAAAAATTAGTTGGATTTTTGTGCCAGGGCATGAAGGCGTAAGGGGAAATGAACGCACCCATAGGCTTGCAGGTATGGCTGCTGTAAAAAGCAGGCAAGCAATGGACCAGGCTGATATTCTGAATTCCCTAAGGGTGAGAGGTCATGTACATGATTCAAGTAATAGTGGTGAATCTACAACACTAACCAGACTGCAAGAATACCAAGTCAATGTGGTGTAGCTAGACAAGAACATTATGTTGGTGGACAAAGAACAATAGTAAATTAACACAGAACCGGGATCGTTAGTCGCCACACACTGCCAGACATACTGAGGAGGGGGTAGAAGCACTTATGTGCTAATTGGTTCAATGTGCAGTTATGATGATCTGACAACTAAACTAAACTATATTTATATCCACTTTGTGCGACACTGTATAATTTATTGTTGCCATTCTCTAATTTTCTATCAATTGTTTATGTCCCACTTTTTCACCGCCATGCAGTCGTTCATATTTTAAACATCCAATGAACATAGGATAAGGCTGTTGGCGAATATCGCGCATGTGCAGGTCATCATTTCATTCCAACGAATCAAAATTTGTTGGTCTTATGGGCTTTCCTGCATCAGTGTTGAATACACTAACACACTTCTTTCTGAACAATTTTTTTTCTTCCCGATCCAGAAGCACTTGAGCTTTTCGGCTCGGTGCCATGGACATCGTAACCTTCGGTTCGGTGCCACGAACACCGTAAATCTGGGGAACTGTGGCTTTTTTTGCCATCCGCAGAATTGAACCCGCACACACAGAGGGATAGTCACCCGTAGTCCAACGCGCTACAAACACGCTGGGCAGACGGGCATTCTGAACAATAAATTTTGGGGTTTCTGTGGTGTAGGGGTTAGGTGCTTGTCTCTTGTGCCAAAGGTACCAGGTTTGCTCCATCATGGAGCCATTTGGATATTTTTCCAGAAATCTCTTATCATAGTGTAGGTGAGATTGAGTTCTTAGTCCTATCGAGATGCATGATAAAACATAGGTCCCGTGTTCAATTTGAGCACATAAAAAACCCTTGGCTGTTCAAAATTGAGATGAGCAGGCTGAAAAGCCGCTGCCCGGGCAGAATTCATTAGAAAAGATTAAAAATAAAATTCCTACAAAAATATCTTCACCATCTTCTAAATTACAACAGGGACCTCGCGACGCTACAGAGTTCGTGCACTGCATCAGAGATCTTCCTGTGTAAGAAAGAGATCGGAGTACACATGGTTACTCACCGAAGTGCAATGATGTTAGTATTATCAATCTACTCTGAGCAATTACATTCATTTTCAGTTTGGAATATCTTCATTGCACTCCAGACATGTCCATAGGTGCTCCGATCTCCTTCGCAAATATCTGCAACAGCCTCCAGCGTACTAGATGGATGATCCTATTCATATGCCTGTTGAGCTGTTATTTTCTGTCCACTCCAAATCTTCAATCAAAGCTCTTGCAATCTAGCAGTTGACATGGATTGGTTTAAATGAAAATCCTCTTTGCTCCCACATTCTTTGAGGGCATTTAGAATGTCAGCTTTATCCACTGACTGACACCCCTGTTATGGTGGCAGAGTCAGCTGGCATGTCTGCTCTCTCATTGCCAACGAAACCCATGATCCCTGGAACAAAGATTCTATAGAAAATAAAGATCAAACTAGCTTACCTGGCAAACATGAAGATGAAAATTCCAAGAAATAAAACTGTTTTGTGCTTGTTCTGATCTGATAAGAAAAGAAGGCAAGAAAATCTACAAAATGTATTTAGAAAACAAAGCCACACACATTTCAGTGCAAAGTAACAAACTTATTTTCATTCCATGTGGTATAATGGGGACTGATTGATTGATAAGAGTCTCATCATTGTACTTCGGTGTATCTGATTTATTTCTTACACAGGAAGATTTCAGCGACAGTGCAGGAAAATCTCAGCGACAGTGCAGGAAAATCTCAGCGACAGTGCAGGAAAATCTCAGCGACAGTGCAGGAAAATCTCAGCGACAGTGCAGGAAAATCTCAGCGACAGTGCAGGAAGATCTCAGCGACAGTGCAGAAGATCTCAGACAGTGCATGAACTCCTCAGCCCCGGCGAGGATGCTGATGTAATTTTGAAGTTGGTGGGAATTTTGTAAGAATTTTATTTTAATCTTCTTTATGAATTTTGCCAGGACAGCGCTTAGCAGCCTAGCCTTGTCGAATTTCAACTGCCAAAGGTTCTTTTCTGTGCTCAACTTGAATATGTAACCTCCATTCTATCATCTATTCTGATAGGACTAGGAACTCGATCTCACTTACATTGAAATCAAGGATCTCTGGAAAAAATATCATGATTGCTCTATGTGAGAAATGAACTGAGTATCTTTGGAACCAGAGGCGAGCACCTTACCTCTACGCCATAGAGACTCCAATATTGGGGACAGCAGTTTTAAGCCGAAATTATTTTTGGACCATTCTCACACTATCGATGATGTGGTTATCACCCTGCCAGCCAAACATATGCTCTGGGATGTTGTTAAGGCAAACATATGTTTCATGATATAATGTGTCAACTGATCTTTGAATCTTGCATTTTGTAAACCTCCACCAACATTCCAAATTTTTTTTGTTGGTACCATCAAATGAAGTAAATCCTTCACCTGCAGACTCTTTTTTCTGTGCTTTGTCATGATGGCCATTTCCTACGATGTAAATTGAAAGGTGAAGTCGCCTGAGTGGTTACCGAGGCCCAAATTTGGGGTGTAAAAATAGAACCACTGTTACCTGCCACGCATGTCATAAGAGGCGATTAAGGAGGTTTGGTCACAAGAAAAGACAGAATCACTAACATCAGCATAAGAAAGAAAGCTGGCACAAAACCGTGCTTGAATTACATAGAGAAACAAAGAATGAAGTGGTTTGGCCACTTAATAAGAATACATCCAAACTCCACAGTATACAGAGTCTTCTACAACAGAACATCGGGAAAGAAGGCAAGAGGAAGACCACGGAAAAGATGGTTAATGGCGTAGCAGAATCATGTGAAAGAGCAAAGATAACAATCACACAAGCCACCAGAACATCACAAGACAAAAACAGAAAACCACGACACTGGGCAACAACCCGGTAGCAGTGTGACGACAAAAGAAGAAGAAGGAGGTTTGGTTGAAATTGGATGCACATGTCCTAAATGTGTAGAAGTCTATGCATTTAGGGGCCTACCAAACCAATATGCAACGTATACACGTTCTTGGCAAAAATCAAACATATCACAAAGAGTGATTAAAATTTGTTGTAAAGAACGAATGCAAAGAAGAAGAAAGAAGAAGTGACGGACGGTAGTGTTGGCACTCTGGTAGTGGCTGCGGTATATATTTAATATATGTGCAAGCTGCTTGCTTCTGTTTGCATCCTGGGTTCACATGATACAATGATGAGCATTTTGAATGATGTTCGCTGGCAAAGGAACTGAGCAATTATGAGGCAACATGCTGCAGTGAAGTTGAAACATTGTTCATTTGAGTATCATCTTGTTCGCACACTGGACATGTCCATAATTCCTCCTTCTAAGAATGTCTTTCAGTGTGTTTAGATAAATAACACTCTCTTTCTGTGCTGTTTGATGTATCTACTGGGGTTTCTCTAATGGTTTTCCCATCTCGCCACACCTATTGGTATGCATAACTAGTGCAACCGAGATAGAGAATACCCTTTATCTTCTTTGTTGAAATTTTCAGAGCGTATGTTTTCTCATAGAGCATTGATGATGTCACTTTTGTCTATAGAAGGCTCATTCTCAATCACACCATTGCTCACCAGTGCATCCGCTCTCTCATTGTCCTTCACCACAGAATGAACTGGGACAAAAATTAGGGCGAGTGTCTGGATTGTCATTTTTTGTATTAATTGCATTCACTGCCTTCGTACATAACCAGTCTTGATCTTCTGTATCGAGTCGCTGAGCATGCATGCAGGAGTTGAACCAATGACTACCGACTATATAAAATATATACCGTTAGCTCGGAACGATGAAGAAGTTGATATTTATTTATTGATACTATTTTTATAATTCCCTACTTAAAACTACTTAATATTACGGAATTGATCTTTAAATTCTGATTATTTTTAGATATAATAGAATAAATTAAAGTTAAAAGATATTTGTAAAGATAGTCTAGCCTCAAAATTGTGCCCATAAAACATGCTTGCAAAACCATTGTTTTTTGACAACCTGCACTTAGAGTTAAAATAAAAAGCTTGTAATTCAACATGGGGTGCATACACAATTCTGGATAAATATTTCCTTCTTCTTCGAATGCTTCATATTGACCACTTGCTAACCACTCTGTGTGATTTGCATGTGACCTGAGTCTAAGAGCGATTGTACATTGTGCTAGTTATGTGCCTACAAGCTGACCAGCACATCCGATTTCTGCAATGCTTTTAATTTCCTAGGGTAGCTTCCCTAGGTCCTAAATCAGTCGCTTCTTTCGACATGCTTTGTAGGTCATAGTGGTACTATTCTTTGCTTCCCTTGCGAGCCCCGGCACCACACAGGTGAAGGAATTTCCATACAGACAAACTATACCAGTTTGGCTGAAGCTACCAGTTTGGCTGAAGCTTCCAGCTGATGATTTTGAGGAACAGATATACAAATTGGCCAAGAAGGGTCTGAAAACTTCACAAATTGGTGTTATACTGTCAGATTCACATAGTTGATGCGAGATGCCCAAGTTAACTTTGTTCATGGAAACAAAATTCTGCATATTTTGAAGAAAAAAAAAGGTCTTGCTGCTGATTTACCAGAAGATCTATACAGTTTGATCAAGAAGGATGTCAATACTCGTAAGCATCTTGAGAGAAGCAGAACGGACAAAAACGCAAAATATCATCTCATCTTGGTGGAATCAAGAATCCACTGTCTTGCACTTTACTACAAGACAAAGAAAGTGCTTGCACCCACATGGAAATATGAATCGTCAACCGCATCTGCTTTGGTAGCTTACATGCCCTAATTCAAATGTCTGCAATGCCCTAGTGGTTACGGGCCCAAATTTGGGGTGTAAAGAATAGAACCACTGTTACCTGCCACGCATGTCGTAAGAGGTGACTAAGGAGGTTTGGCTGAAATCGGATGCATGTGTCCGCTAGGGAATGCTAACCCGAAACATATGCTTGCAGAAAACGGATGCACCAGGCCGTAAGGCGCATAACATGGTGCTACTACCCCTCACAATGAGGAATGGGATAATGGATTCTACGGCCGCCAATCTGCCTCTGAGATTTTGCCACGCAGTAAGAATGTTAGACCCACCATCACAAGGGTGGCCAAAACTTACTGCTGGAAGAGGTCGGCACAAACGGGAAGCAGAAATCATAGGAATTATATCCTACAGAACTGACCCCAGTATGCAGACTTGAGAAGAAAGAGGTGGCCCACTTACACAAGCGTCCAAGACAAACTGTATGGCGTGGGCTGATAATCTGAGGCTGACGGCTGCCTTTATTAGAGAATCAAATCCCAATCTAGTGAGAACGCAGAAGAAGAAATGTCTGCAAAGTCAATAAAAATTGAAACATTAATAAAAATATTTAAAAAACGATTATTCTTGAACTTTTGGCTAAAATCAAAATGTAGAGCCCACTTGATCATGGTTAAGGAGTGGGTGGGAGTCTACATAAAATTCCAAATGCTCCAATAAATACTCTTAAAAAAGCTCAGAGCAGCTCTTATTTGAAAGAATTACATTGCCTGGAGTTCACATGTTCAACCATACTGGTTCCACTCATTGTGGCAATTTCCAGTAGGAATCAATATAGAACCAAAAAAAGTAATGTTAAAGTCTCACCAAAGCTTCAACAGTCTTAAAGATGAACTTGACGTTAAAGTTGTCTTGCAAAGATGCCCTGTTCTGAATGAAGGGCGAGGCAATGCCCACTGTGAAGGAGCCAAACACTGGCCGATGGTCACTGTTTAGTAAGTTGTCCACGGAGCCTTGGTAAGAATAACAAATAAAATGAACAAACATAAGCCACAGAAAGTATTACAGTACATTATTGTCACATTATATCTATTTCTCTATCATATCTTATAATTTTATATTGATTTCTTTGGAAGAAAAGTAGGGACAAGCTGATGAGATGTGATACAGAAGCGGGTATATCTACTACTCTCTCATATCTTATAGGGTCTATGGCTGAAGGATTGATTTAATTGCACCAGGTTTTACCCTAAATGGCTCAGTCCCTTTCTGCAGAAATGGCATGCTATGTGCTGAGAGTATTACACAAAGCATGAACTCCGTAGCTTCTGCAACAACCTAGGATCTCCATAATAAATGCACTTGTAAACAGAAAGGTGCAGTCCAGATTCAAACTCACTACCTTCGGAATGCAAGGCATGGGTTTAACCACTTAGCGACAGATACCCCCACATTTAACATCTACTTCACTATATGGTCAGATGATTTCTAAAAAAATCACAAATTATATCACATGCATCTATATCCTCTTGATTGCACAGTTGACACAGAACACATTCACAAGTGATTCCTATTACTGTCGATCTGCTGCCTTCTATAAATACCCTCTTCATTGCATATGATTCCTATTACTGTCGGTCTACTGCCTTCTATAAATACCCGCTTCATTGCATATGATTTCTATTACTGTCGGTCTACTGCCTTCTATAAATACCCGCTTCATTGCATATGATTTCTATTACTGTTGGTCTGCTGCCTTCTATAAATACCCTCTTCATTGTATATGATTCCCATTACAGTCGGTCTGCTGCCTTCTATAAATACCCTCTTCATTGCATATGATTCCTATTACTGTCAATCTGCTGCCTTCTATAAATACCCTCTTCATTGCATATGATTCCTATTACTGTCGGTCTACTGCCTTCTATAAATACCCTCTTCATTGCATATGATTTCTATTACTGTCGATCTGCTGCCTTCTATAAATACCCTCTTCATTGCATATGATTCCCATTACAGTCGGTCTGCTGCCTTCTATAAATACCCTCTTCACTGCATATGATTTCTATTACTGTCGATCTGCTGCCTTCTATAAATACCTCTTCATTGCATATGATTTCTATTACTGTTGGTCTGCTGCCTTCTATAAATACCCTCTTCATTGTATATGATTTCTATTACTGTCGATCTGCTGCCTTCTATAAATACCCTCTTCACTGCATATGATTTCTATTACTGTCGATCTGCTGCCTTCTATAAATACCCTCTTCATTGCATATGATTCCCATTACTGTTGGTCTGCTGCCTTCTATAAATACCCTCTTCATTGCATATGATTTCTATTACTGTCGATCTGCTGCCTTCTATAAATACCCTCTTCATTGCATATGATTCCTGTTACTGTGATCTGCTGCCTCTATAAATACCCTTCATTGCATATGATTCCATACTGTCGGTCTACTGCCTTCTATAAATACCCTCTTAAATGCATATGATTCCCATTACTGTTGGTCTGCTGCTGCCTTTCTATCAATGGTCACTCATGTCAGATCAGCTTTTACAACATTAAAAACAGATGGCAAAAATGACTGAATCAAGGTCACTAACCGTAAGCTGTGTTTTCAATAAAAGTGCCAGGGAAGGAATGCCAGAGTATTCTATCACACCAAGATGGAACATTGATTCTCTCCTGTAAATAAATCATGATTTATCAATCAGGAATAAATTAAATATTCAGTATTAAAAAAACTGACCTTATCATTACACTCCGGCAAGACAATCTAGCATTAAAATTGTCCTTATAAAATGTGCTTGTAAAACCATTGTATTTTAACAACATGTGACAAGAGTTTAAATAAAAAAAAGTTACAGTAGTATGGAGCTACAGTAACATAGAGCTACAGTAACAAAGAGCTACAGTAACATAGAGCTACAGCAGCAGAGAGCTACAGTAGCATTTAGTTACAGTAACACAGAGCTACAGCAACATAGAGCTACAGCAACATAGTCACAGCAGCATAGAGCTACAGTAACATAGAGCTACAGCAGCATAGAGCTACAGCAACATAGAGCCACAGCATCATAGAGCTACAGCAACATAGAGCCACAGCATCATAGAGCTACAGCAACATAGAGCCACAGCATCATAGAGCTACAGCAACATAGAGCCACAGCATCATAGAACTACAGCAACATAGAGCTACAGCAGCATAGAGCTAAGTAACATAGAGCTACAGCGCATAGTGCTACAGTAACATAGAGCTACAGGCATAGAGCTACAGCACATGAGCCACAGCATCATAGGCTACAGCAACATAGAGCCACAGCATCATGAGTACAAACATAGAGCCACAGCATCATAGAGCTACAGCAGCATAGAGCTACAGTACATAAGCTACAGCATGAGCTACAGTAACATGGCTACAGCAGCATAGAGCTACAGTAACATAGAGCTACAGCAGCATAGAACTACAGTAACATAGAGCCACAGCAGCATAGAGCTACAGCCACATAGAGCTACAGTAGCATAGAGCTACAGCAACATAGAGCTACAGCAGCATAGAGCTACAGCAACATAGAGCTACAGCAGCATAGAGCTACAGTAACATAGAGCTACAGTATCATAGAGCTACAGCAGCATAGAGCTACAGTAACATAGAGCCACAGCATCATAGAGCTACAGCAGCATAGAGCTACAGTAACATAGAGCTACAGCAGCATAGAGCTACAGTAACATAGAGCTACAGCAGCATAGAGCTACAGTAACATAGAGCTACAGCAGCATAGAACTACAGTAACATAGAGCCACAGCAGCATAGAGCTACAGCCACATAGAGCTACAGCAACATAGAGCCATAGCAGCATAGAGCTACATCAACATAGAGCTACAGCAACATTGAGCTACAGTAACATAGAGCTACAGCAACGTAAGATAGAGTTATAGTTAAGATAGCTTTTAAGTGACACTTACTCCTGTTGTTTTAACCTTCTTCCAGTCATATTTATATCCTGGTGTCATTCTCTCCAGTCTGTACGTTGGCAGGAATAAAATTTCAGACTCACCTGTAACAAAAATTAATATTTAAACACTTTTCAATTAAACACTTTAAAAACTGTCTATGAAACTTTCCACAACAGAATATCAGGAAGGAAGGTGAGAGGAAGACCGAGGAAAAGGTGGATAGATAACGTAGCTGAATTCTACCAGGGGACTAAGAAAACTATCACACAAGTCACCAGAGAAGAGCAAGACAATACATAAAACCAAGACACTGGATTAACAACCGGTAACAGTGTGATGACAAAGAAGAAGAAACACTTGCAGTTGTGAACAAAGTGTCTCTGCGATGAAGTAGTATGTCTTGCAATCTTAAGGTCGTGGGTTGGAATCTGAAGTGTTCTTTTTTTTTGAGAACAGTTGATGGAGCTATGCAGTTCTTGCTTTGTGTAATACTGCCTGCAGATGACGGGACATTTCTGCAGAGAATGACCGAGTCATATGGGGAAAACTGGTGCAATAAAGTCAAGCCTTTAGTCACTGTAGTCGATCAGAAGGTAGGGGATTGTGTTCTAGAATTGGACTCTATATTCACCTCCGCACACACCACAGTGGTGCAACAACATATGTCTGAGGCTGTTGTCATCATCGCTTTTATTTTTGCTTCCAACGCTCCATATTGACACTCTGTGGTTTGCATGTGATCTGAGCCCAAGAGCGACCTACATTGTACCAGTTATGCGCCTACAAGTAGGCCAGCACATCCAATTTCTGCTGCGCATTTTATTTACTAGGGTAGCTTTCCTAGGCCCCTACATCAGCCACCTCTTACGACATGCCTTGCTGGTCACAGTGATACTATTCTTTGCTTCCCCAGCAGGTCCTGGCACCATACGGGCCATCATCGTTTTTGATGGATGGCTATTATTAGTTGATTAGTATTGAGTGACCACTGAAGTATGGCTACCAGTTTACATTTTCAGCTGTCACTTCTGTAGCATATTATTTGACACTATAAAATTGCCAAAGCTTGTCAAAGTGAGCAAATATCAATGAGAGAAGCTACACATGACCTGTGGTATTTGTGTGATTGACAGCTATGCCTTGTGTGAGATTTTCTTGTATGTTGTACAAATATCGTTTTAGAGACAAACAATGTGCATGGCCAACACTTAAGAATCACTGTGAAAATGTAAACAGCTACACTAACCACTACCATAGTGTGTCGAAGTAACAAGGCCATGGTTGTTTACCTGGTTGGTCTTGCCAGAGTGCTTAGTCTTCTGTTTGCCTCTGGAATGAGATCTAGCTGGTTGTCATTCTGTTGAAGTAGCAAGGTCCTGACTGTTTATCTCAATGATCTTTCCAGAGTGCTTAGTCCTAGCCCTATCTGTCAGTGACCAGCACTTACATATTTTTCTGCATTTGGTATGAGATTTAACTCTTTCCACGCCTTAAGCCGCACACTGCGCCACGGCGGAAGTCCGTTGCACGTTATTAGCCACACACTGGGTCATAGAGTTGCTTCCCTTATAAGAAGTCTATCTAGTTTTACTTCTACTATTTTACTTATACTACTTTTTAACCTTGTTATTCTATTGGTTGTCCAGTTTTCTTCAATTTAGTATATAATAATATATATATGTTTATTTATTAACGAGTAGTTGGGATTTTTTTTAACCTCCCTTGAATTAACTGCTTAAAAATTGAGGAAATAACTGCATGGAAAGAGTTAACTGGTAGTCATTCGGTCAAACGGAACACAATTGACTCTGCAGACACATGAAAAAATTTCCTCCAACCAGATCTGTCTTGAGCAAGCCAGTTTAGTTAATTCTAGGTCTTTCCCACCTCTTCTCTTTCTCTGTCTACAATTCGTCTCCTTGTCTCTCTAGGTAGGCCCCTACCTCTCTTGCCTCCTGGATTCCATTTCAAAGTCACATGTGGGTGTCTGGTATACTGCATTCTTAATATGAGGTAAACTCACTAGTGCACAAGACTGGAAAGAAAAACCATTCAGACCTCTGTGTGTGTCACAAAAGAGAGTGAAGTTTATATAAGAGACAATATTGAACATATAGATAATATTTTAGCGAAATAAAAAAGGAAGGAAAGAAGGAAGAAAACTAAACATTACTCTCAAAAAGTCAAAACATTAAAAATGAACTTACTAAAGCCAAAGAAAGCCTTCTTCTCAAACTGGCATCTGCGCAGCTGATCTTGTTCAAGTATAGGACTAATGTTCTTTTTCTCCAGTTTATGTAAAACAATCTGAGGATGTTCGGGAAAACAGTGACAAAAAATCCAATAACATTATTTTAAAAGCATAACTTTTAGTTTTAAAAACTAAATTAAGAATGTCCAATTCCAATGTTGTATCAGTCCTAACATATGCCAGCGAGAGTTGTTGTATCAGTCCTAACATATGCCAGCGAGAGTTGGAAAATGACTAAAGATATAGAAAGTAAGTTGAATGCATTTGAAAATAGATGTCTCAGAAAGTAATGAATATAAAATGGGACGAATTCAGAAGTGATGAAATCAGAGAAATGTCTGGTCAACCACTAGTAACAACTGTTATAAGAAGGAAAATATGGAGATATGTTGGACATACTTTGAGAAGAAATGATTAAAGAATAACAAAGCAGGCGTTGAAGTGGGAGGCAAAGGGTTCAAGAAAGAGAGGACTACCTAGGGAAACACTGAAATGAACTTTGCTGCGAGAGGCAAGAAATATCGGCCTCAATTCCATGGAAGAGATTTAGTGAGTTGCCCAGGACAGAGTGGTATGGAGAAATTACTTGCAGGCCCTATGTAACGTATAACAGTATGAGAGGAATTATTATTATTATTACTTTTAAGAAGAAATTAATGTTATTCTGGGGTAGATAGTGACTGAAATTCAGTTTCAAATATCGTCATTGTAACCTGAGCATGTCCATAGGTGTTCTGATCTCCTTTACAATATCTCCAACAGCATCCAGTGACTGATCGTACCAGGTCGATGTTGATTGATGAACCTACTCATATACCTGTTGTGCTGTTTTTTTCTGGCCACTCTATCAGCATACATTTGCTAGGGAAAAATAAGCCCCTACGGGTCTGCCCACAGTGCAGTGATGTTAGTTCATTAATCAAATTTACCCAAAGGTTTACAACAGACTCCAGAATTCAAATATCTCGGGAGTATATTCACAGCAGATGGAAAGATGGACAGAGAAATCGAGACTAGACGCCAGAAGGCAAATGCAGTGACATACCAACTGTCACCACTATTAAAACATCCAAGCATTAACATGGCAGTCAAACGACAACTGATAAACTGCATATTTATTCCAACTCTCTGCTATCAGTGCCAAACATGGCCCCTGACTAAGACACAAGAAAGAAAGATTACAACATGTGAAATGAGATGTCTACGAAAAGCTGTCAACGTTACAAGGCGAGATAGAGTGAGAAACGAGAATATCAGAAGCATCGTTGGTACTATACCATGCATACAGTACATCGAGAAGCAAAGATTCAAGTGGTTCGGCCATTTAATGAGAATGGAACCACATTTACTACCATCACGTGCCTATAATAATCGACACTCAAGGCGCAGAGCACGAGGCAGGCCAAGAACAAGATGGATAGATAACATCTCAGAGTCCCTGCGAAAGCATGGACTGACAACGTCAAGCGCAACACACCTGGCACAAGATAGGAAACTAACTCTCCCACGACGCTTCACGGCAAATGTGGTTAAGATAAGATAAGATAACCCAAAGGTATTTACTGTGGTGTAGCTAGGCAAGAGCATTATACTGATAGTCAAAGAAAAATAGTAAACTAACAAAGAACCGGTGTCGTTAGTCGCCACATGCTGAGAGATATACTGAGGAGAAAATCGGAGTACTTATGGACTAATTGATTCCATGTGCAGTGATGATGATCCGACAACTAAACTAAAATAGAACTGGCTTTGTTAGTCACCACAGGCTGAGAGACATACTGAGAAGATCGGAGAACTTATGAACTAATAGATTCGATGTGCAGTGATGATGATCCAACACTTAAACTAAGCTAAACTGAGAGACATACTGAGGAGAAGATCGGAGCACTTATGAACTAATAGATTCGATGTGCAGTGATGATGATCCGACACCTAAACTAAGCTAAACTGAGAGACATACTGAGGAGAAGATCGGAGCACTTATGAACTAATAGATTCGATGTGCAGTGATGATGATCCGACACCTAAACTAAGCTAAACTGAGAGACATACTGAGGAGAAGATCGGAGCACTTATGAACTAATAGATTCGATGTGCAGTGATGATGATCCGACACCTAAACTAAGCTAAACTGAGAGACATACTGAGGAGAAGATCGGAGAACTTATGAACTAATAGATTCGATGTGCAGTGATGATGATCCGACACCTAAACTAAACTAAACTGAGAGACATACTGAGGAGAAGATCGGAGAACTTATGGACTAATAGATTCGATGTGCAGTGATGATGATCCAACACCTAAACTAAACTGAGAGACATACTGAGGAGAAGATCGGAGAACTTATGGACTAATAGATTCGATGTGCAGTGATGATGATCCAACACCTAAACTAAACTGAGAGACATACTGAGGAGAAGATCGGAGAACTTATGGACTAATAGATTCGATGTGCAGTGATGATGATCCAACACCTAAACTAAACTGAGAGACATACTGAGGAGAAGATCGGAGAACTTATGGACTAATAGATTCGATGTGCAGTGATGATGATCCAACACCTAAACTAAACTGAGAGACATACTGAGGAGAAGATCGGAGAACTTATGGACTAATAGATTCGATGTGCAGTGATGATGATCCAACACCTAAACTAAACTGAGAGACATACTGAGGAGAAGATCGGAGAACTTATGGACTAATAGATTCGATGTGCAGTGATGATGATCCAACACCTAAACTAAACTGAGAGACATACTGAGGAGAAGATCGGAGAACTTATGGACTAATAGATTCCATGTGCAGTGATGATGATCCAACACCTAAACTAAAATAGAACTGGCATTGTTAGTCACCACAGGCTGAGAGACATACTGAGGAGAAGATCGGAGAACTTATGAACTAATAGATTCGATGTGCAGTGATGATGATCCAACACCTAAACTAAAATAGAACTGGCGTTGTTAGTCACCACAGGCTGAGAGACATACTGAGAAGATCGGAGAACTTATGAACTAATAGATTCGATGTGCAGTGATGATGATCCAACACCTAAACTAAACTAAACTGAGAGACATACTGAGGAGAAGATTGGAGCACTTAACGACTAATTGATTCGATGTGCAGTGATGATGATCCAACACCTAAACTAAACTGAGAGACATACTGAGGAGAAGATCGGAGAACTTATGAACTAATAGATTCGATGTGCAGTGATGATGGTCCGACAACTAAACTAAACTAAACTGAGAGACATACTGAGGAGAAGATTGGAGCACTTAACGACTAATTGATTCGATGTGCAGTGATGATGATCCGACAACTAAACTAAACTAAACTGAGAGACATACTGAGGAGAAGATTGGAGCACTTAACGACTAATTGATTCGATGTGCAGTGATGATGATCCAACACCTAAACTAAAATAGAACTGGCGTTGTTAGTCACCACAGGCTGAGAGACATACTGAGGAGAAGATCGGAGAACTTATGGACTAATAGATTCGATGTGCAGTGATGATGGTCCGACAACTAAACTAAACTAAACTGAGAGACATACTGAGGAGAAGATTGGAGCACTTAACGACTAATTGATTCGATGTGCAGTGATGATGATCCAACACCTAAACTAAACTGAGAGACATACTGAGGAGAAGATCGGAGAACTTATGAACTAATAGATTCGATGTGCAGTGATGATGATCCAACACCTAAACTAAACTGAGAGACATACTGAGGAGAAAATTGGAGTACTTATGGACTAATTGATTCGATGTGCAGTGATGATGATCCAACACTTAAACTAAGCTAAACTGAGAGACATACTGAGGAGAAGATCGGAGAACTTATGGACTAATAGATTCGATGTGCAGTGATGATGGTCCCATGACTAAACTAAACTTACTTCCACTGGTTCTGTGACTCTGTAGTTCAAGTCACCAAAGAAGAATACATGATGAAACTTGTGAGTGATGTCGTAACATTCCAAATTCTTTGGACCCATGGACAGATTCTTGAGGATGTCCCGGTAGTTGGCATTTCTCCTAAAAGTTTATAAAATATATCACATATAAGAACCGTCAGTGTTGAAAAATGCTCTTCAAATTAGGAACTGGAATGGCAAAGAAAATGGAATAAGTAAGTCAAAGCAAGTAGTAGCATAATCCCTTATGGAATGTCACTTTCATTACAGCCTACCTGAAAAACTCTTTTCTCTAGCAAGTGCTCCGGTCTCCTCCAGTGCCATGCCCATGGTTTCTTTGATGTTCTGCTGTCACCTCTGTCTAGGTCACCCCTGCCTTGTACTCCAGGAACAATGCTTTCCATTACCATTCTCTCCAAACCATTGTGATGTTTAACATACCAAAATATTTCATCTTTCAGGAGATGATGTTATTTATAAGCCAATGCTGCTCGATATGCAGGTCTTGTAGGATGTCTTTATTTTTTGTCTTCTCTGTGCAAATGAGTCTGCCCAGAGAGCAGTATGTTGGGGACTAGAGGGATTTGTCATAATGATGCTCGTCCATCATGGGTGATGATGACCACACAAATTTTCATCCAAGGGAATGTAGTTGCGCCATGTTTGTCTGTGTGTGCGTAGATGACTAGTGTCGGGCTCACTAATCACTTGTCATAATACTTAGCATGAGTCAACATGGTTATTGGTTACTGAACTGGCATCATATCACTTTGGGCAGATCCAACAGATGTCAAAGGGTATGCATACTGATGCTTCCTGTGGATGTACTGGTTAAACACACTACTCATACTGCCCCTAAGGCATCCATTTCTACTTGTACAACGGGTAACTCCAAACTCTTTAACTTGCTAGATAAGCAGGGACTTCTGTGATATCATATCATCAAATAGCAGCTGTCCTAGCAGAACTTTGCCATCTAACAGTCCTTCGAATTCTCTCTTCATAGGTCAGATGTCTCACCTCTGCAGCCATCATGCTCAAACCTCTTACATCCTGAATCCACCTTCTCATGGTCGCCTTCTCTTTGCGGGATCTTCCATAATGATTTTCTCCAACCGTATGTGTCTCTTCTGTGATGATGGATGAGAATTCTGTATAACCAGTGAACTACAGGAACTATCAATCAAATGCCATGTGCGCGTAATCTTGTCTCTCCACAACTCTCTTTGCTTGGTGCATGTAATCAGTTCTGACGTCGATTTTTGTCGAACCATGATGTCAGGCCATCCAACATCTTCTCCCTCTGTCTTCACGATCTCTCCTTCCCTGAATTTTACCTGTAGTCACCAAATGTTCTAAACCTTCTCTTCGCATTATATGCCGAAGAACCTTGATTGTCTGATTCTTTTGATAAGGTTTCTTTGTGTGCAGGCCTGATTTCAAACCACCTCATTTGTTTTCTTAGCTGTTTATGGAATTTTCAGCATTCTTCTGTAAAACCACATCTCTGTGGCTTCCAATGATCGTATTGATTGTTTGTTCATTGTCTATGATTCGCTGCCATACATAACTATTGGTTCAATATAGCATTGAGTACTCGTTTCACAATGTCATTGGTAGTGAGTTCACGCATAGTGTGTTCTTCATTTTCATAAAGCTGCTTTCGCTTGAGCTATTCTACTCCTAATCTCTGTTGTACATCTTCCATCTGATGTTAGGAATGTTCCCGATACTTGAATCAATGGCTTGTTTCAGTGTTGTGTTATTTATCTTGATATTACATGTTGGTGTTTCCTGTTTCTTGGAGATAACCAACAGGAACTATAAGCATTCATAATCTTCACCATCTGTTAAAAGAAGCTATCCAGGTTTCCCTGCAGTCAGATCTGTTAACTAACCAACCTACTGACACCCATTAAGTCAGAACTGGTACTCACCTGTCCAGTCTCTCCTCTCCCGAGGCCAGGTCAGATCTGTTAACTAACCAACCAACTGACACCCATTAAGTCAGAACTGGTACTCACCTGTCCAGTCTCTCCTCTCCCGAGGCCAGGTTAGATCGTTAATAACCAACCTACTGAAACCATCAAGTCAGAACTGGTACTCACCGTCCAGTCTCTCCTCTCCGCCAGGCAGATCTGTTAACTAACCAACCAACTGACACCCATTAAGTCAGAACTGGTACTCACCTGTCCAGTCTCTCCTCTCCCGAGGCTAGATGTGCATTTATGAAACAGAATGATGTACCACTCAGAAGAAAAGATATGGCTACTGCACCTTTGTTGCCTGATTGAAGACAAACACACAAAGACAATAACATCTGTATATGTGTATGATGGATGTCTGAATCTGTATGTATATTAGTAAAACGAATTACAAAGTACTGTAGTTTTACAAATTACAAAACAATGACAAAATACAGCAACTTGACACAAGGCCTTTATCACAAGAACAAACAGGAGTGACAAATTAAAATGAAACACAAATGGACACATAAATACAACGTATCAATGAAATCCGAATAAACGAAAACAAATAAATGTAACACAAAAAACACACATAAAACTAGAAATAGAACGGAAAAGAAACAATGAAACATCTAGTAAATATATAACTTGAATACATGCAAATATACCCATATAGATTACAAAGCATGGAAGAGAAAGTACTAAGAAGCATAAGAATGTAACGTGAGCCGTCTGGTCAAAGTACATACAAAGAAATCACGATTCTCCAGAGCAATCAACTGCACATGCGGAACATGATCGATGGCTGTGACCTGACATCTGAGCTCCAAATGGCCAGCATCTTGAAATGGTGGCTACAGGGGTCACAAAGCATTGCGATGTCGCAAGTGTTGGCAATCGGTCACTGAGCCTCTTGTCTGTCTCGCCAATATAAGCCTTGTTACACCGCTTACAGATAATGGCATAGATAAGATTACGGACTCGATGTGAAACCATCTCAATAGAAACGATCTAAAGGAAAGTACGTCTGCCTGTATCACATAAGCCACATGTTGCAACGCTGACGCTCACACTGACAGTGCCAAATGAGTCTGGATATTGACTTAAGGCACTGTGACAACATATCCTTAAGACTTCTGTCCCTTCGAAGCCACCAAAGGATAGTTGGGGAAGACAGAACGAGTCTCAGGATCAGGAAAAGAGTTGTTAGATCAAGTCTCTCTGATGCTTCTCTAGTCCTGTGTATTAATATATTTATCGTATTCTTCTCTAACTCCACCTTGCTCTGCTTACCTAAAGCATTAGCTATACCAGTACGAACTGATGTCTTCTGGATGTGGCTAATCTTGTTCCGATGCTTTGGGTTGATGAAGATTAATGTTCGGAGACCCCATAGAGAGCAGGACTCCAGCTGAAAGTCATGAAAAAATAGACAATGAGAAAACCTCATAGACTTTTCAATACAAACTTGGCCACACATAATCTGTCAATACATTGCTTGATATTACATAACTTAACAATATAGAACTTGACTATAACTTTACAGTATATAACTTGGCACGTTTGCCGTACAAGCAATGGTAGAATTATCTCTCGCCTCCAATAGGACTAAAGACTCGATCTCACCTACACTCAGATCAGGGATCTCTGGAAAAATATCCAGATGGCTCCACAAGAGGGCGAACTGAGTACTTTTGGAACGAGAGGCGAGCACCTAGCATCTACGCAACGGAGACCCCTTAAAATATATATATATATATTCACAAAGGATTAATTTCTCACCAGGTCCACATCAAGGTTGAGAGCAGCTTTAGAGCAGCCTTGATTGTGTTGATCAATCTTTCTTGTCATCCCACTTTCTGTGTTCCAATGACGTAAATGTCATGTGGAAGTCTGAAATGCCGTTCTGTCCCTGTTTTTTCCTTCTCTACACTTGAGCCAGTATTTCAGTGAATCAATGGGCTGACTTGCCTAAATACAAAGCAAACAAAATCTAAACATGTTGCAGTCTCATTGACAGATAATAGAGATGATGTTAATTAATGATATTAATCTTTTGACCAAATGCACATACGTGGCTTTTGGTTGATGATGTTTTACCAGGAGCCACATTAAAGTGTTTATATTCTAAAACAAATGGCTTGTAAAACATAGCTTTGGCATAGTCCACAAAGAGTTAACTCTATATGGATGACTTATAAGTTCACATGATTCACTCTTTCTTTTGTCCTTCTCTGCACTTTTTGCTGTTGAGGCACGTAGGCTTAATGATTATCGTTTTGAGATAGCGCATGATCAGTCGCTTGATATGCTGTGATATTGTGGAGTTTTAAGATGTCTGTAATCAGAGCATCTATGAACATGTCCGTAGTGCAATATATCAAAGTCCGAAGATATTCCAAATGGAAACTGAAGATTTCTGTAACTCCATCAATCCATCTTTTTCTCGGTCTGCCCCTTTCTTTTGATGATCTCATTTTCAGGTTGTACGCTCTTGTAACTGGTGTATTCTGGCTCATTCTCACCAGGTGGCCAAACCATTTGCGTCTTTTTTCCCTAATGAATCTAACAACAGGTGTTGTTCCGACTGTTCTTCTAATATCTTCAGTTCTTATATGGTCTCTTCTTGTTTTATTTACCGCTTTCCTCAAGCATCTCATTTCACATGTGGTAATTTTCCTTCTTGTTCTTTTGTCAGTGTCCATGTTTGGCACTGGTAGCATAGTGTTGGTATGAAGACTGCATTTATAATCTGTCTTTTAGTCTCTGTTGGAATTGCTGAGTGTTTCTTCTTCTTCTTCTTCGATCGGTCTAGGCTTGTTTTTATCATTCTCTTTGTGATATATAAACAGCCAAACATCAGAACGTAATGTACGTGCACCAACCTTCAGCACCTATTTGAGCTCAGCTGCTTATCCTTCGGTGGGGTGTCTGATTTCAGCCAACTATTTTGTGCAGATTCGTTTCTTCCGCTAGCCTTAGACTGTCCCCAGCCAAAACCCACAAGGCAGTGGGTTGCTATTTTCTTTCAGCGCAGTGACCCTTAGACGGCCTGCCCTCCCGGGCTTTTGAGCACAATCTACCCAACAAATCCGGTCGTTTTAATGAGCACCTTGGTTTGTTGCCCGTTCAGGTTTGTGTACGGTTTGCTCCGCTAGCCTTTGATTGTCCCCAATCAACTACAAGGCAGCAGTACGCTGAGTGTTTCAAGATTCACTACTGACTCAAAAAATGGCAAACCACTTCAAGTGGCAAGGAAAAGTCAATTACAATTTTTCTTTCAAAGCACTTTTTTAACTATTGGTAACTAGTGGCGTCTGGCTTAGCGGTAGTGAGCTAGATCACTACCTAAGAGTACCTGGTTCAAACCTCAAGGCAGGCAGTTTGGGAAACAAGTTTGTTCCTGTGGATTTTTACGAACAGTAAAAATATATCTCACAGTTTAGAAAGCAATAAACACACTACAAAACGTATAAGTGGTGTCTAGAAAATCAAGGACTTGTTTACTGTGGTTGATTGCAACTTCCTGTAAAGGACATGACACAAACTTTATTTTTCAACTAGTTATCGACTACTGAGCTGACGTCAAATTACTCCGAGCAAAACCATAGATTAGAGGGACTGAGATAGTATGATAAGATTATGAACAATGAACTCAGAGAAAGAACTAAGAAGATAGCAGTGGAGAAAGAGCTAAGGAGAGACACTGGTGATGGATAGGACATAGCGATGGATAGGACACACATTGAGAAGACCAACCAGAAGCATTGCAAGACAGGCACTGTTTTGGAACCCTCAGGGAAAGAGGAGTAGGGGAAGGCCTAGAAATACCTAGAGAAGAGAGATGGAGACTGATATTAAAAGGATAGGTAAAACATAGAAAGAATTGGAAGGGATGGCAGGAGAGAGGAAGAGGTGGAAGAAGTTTGTTGAAGACCTGTGCTCCTTTGGGAGTTGAAAGGTGAAGAAGAAGAACCATAGGTGTTCAATCTCCACAGGCAGCTGCCAAAAGTATGCCTATTGATGGTTCCCATGACTAGCTGGTTAAAAAAGATTCCTCATTATTCTCCTCAGACATCCAGTTCTGCTTGTACAGTACAATTCTAAACTCATTAAATTACTGGATATGCCAATTTTAGTGTCTTCGTTCAACATGCAGTTGTCAAGAAGACAAAGAGAATGTCCTCCCTATCCATCTTCAACTCCTAGATGATCAATGCTGTCTGCTCTCTCATTGCCGTGACCACTCACAAGTCCAGGACAGTAGATCCACGTAAGTCCCTGGAGATTGGAAGTCTCAATAGAAGACATCCACTGATATCATAACTTGTAGCTTTTTTCTTCTTCTTCGCACACTCCATGTCGACCACTTGTTGACCACTCTATGTGATTTGTATGTCATATGAGCCTAAGAGCAATTGTACATTATGCCAGTTATGCACCTACAAATAGGCCAGTACATCTGATTGCTGCGACGCTTTTTATTTACTAGGTTGTTTCCTAGGTCTCTACCTCAGTCACCGCTCACGACACTCCTTGTAGGTCGCAGTGTAACTATGAGTCCCGCCCCTGCAGCTGTCATGTTCAAACCATCAGTTACATCCTGAATCCATCTTCTCCGTGGTCTTCCTCTTCTTCTCTTTGCCGGTATGTCTCCTTCCATGATGGTATTCTCCAGCCCTTCATGTCCTTTTATATGTCTAAAACACCTAAATTTTCTCTTTTTATTTGTAGCATCAGCCAGTTTTCTTTGATTTTGAGTTCTTTCTGGATAGCTCTATTTGTTCTCTTCTCTGTTCATGATATACAAATATCCAAATAGATTACAAAAAATTAAAATTAAAAATCTCACCCATATTCCAAGTTCCTATAAAAATAGAAACATTATCAACATCTTGTTCTGCAGAATGCAACGACTTCATCTGTCGGATCTGCAGGCAGAAACTCTCTCTCTCCAGGACACTCTGGAACTGGTAAGTGTACTTCTTCTTATTGCTGAAGATGACATGCAGACGACTTTTGTCTGTGGTGTTCTTCACAAGCTGCACAACTGAAGCACAAAAAAAAAAATGCAATTCTAAAGGAAAATCTTTCTTTGAGGAATACAGACATACGGCCAACTTAAACAATAACAACATGAACTATCTGATAAGGAGAGACCAGTACTCCATCAGTTAAGACTATCATCATAGCACTCCGAACATATCCAGAGGTGCTCTGGTCTCCACCTCAACAAATCCAACAGTGTCCAGTGGCCCAACATGCCAGTTCCATGTTTATTAATCAATCTTTTAACATATTTGGTATGTCGTTATTTTTGGGCCGTAACAATACAGACACTTATCTCTCTCAATCTGGTCAGTGACTGAGATTCATAACCCTGAAACTCCTCTGTTCGGTAAAACTCTCTCGATGAGTTAAGAATGTCATTTCGGTCCATTGCTGCAGCCTCTCATATCATAGCTGTGCCAGCCAATTTATCAGCTCGAACATTACCCTTGACTCCTGCGTGCTCAGAGACAAAAACGAAGGTGATAGCTCTGATCCCTGTCTGTACCAGTACCTTCACAAAGTTTGGTCTCACCATTCCTGTTTCGACTTTACGAATCAAACACATAGAGTCAGTGAATATGAAAACATGAGAGTAGTTATGAGACATCAACCACCTCACCGCCTCTGTAACCATTCCTACCTCCATTGTCAAACTACTTGTGGTTGTTGCATGCACCCCATTTGCTTCTCTTGTTATTTTTCCTACTGAATGCGCTAAAAAAAACTCACTAACAGCATTGTTGACGAATGACTGAATCATTGGTGTAAATAACTACATTTGTTTCACTGATGACATTCGAGAGGGCCTCAACCTCCATGTTAATTAGTGTTGAATTATTTTCTCTTTCTTACATAAATTACAGTACTCCATGTTTAGCCTTTAAACCCAACATAGGCAATATATTAAAATACAAATAATGGTAGTATTGCAAAAACATGCTCAATCCACATTTGTTTACCAAAAATTATTATTAAGCAAAGGATCCAATACACATGAATAGGGACACTAGCAACGACTTTAAATGAAACACAGCAATATGTATACTGAGAAAGGACAAGCTTAATAATTTATCTAATGAAAACCCAAGAGATGTGGTTTTACAGAAGAATGCTGACAATTTCATGGACAGTGAATAAAACAAATGACGAGGTTTTAAAACAGGTCTGCACACACAGAAACTTTATCAAAAGAATAAGAATCAGACAATCTTCAGGGAAAGGTTTTTAGGGAATATAATGCAAAGAGGCGCCCGTGTGCTGCCGGGCCCGCAAGGGAGCAAAGAGTAGCAGCACTGCGACCTACAAGGCATGTCGCAAGAGGCGACTAAGGTGGGGTTTGGCGTAGGGCTGGCTACCCTATCCAGTAGAAAATTTTAGCCACAAAATCCAACCAACCATGAACAAGTCACATAAAAATAAAATAAAAACTGTGCCAACCAAGAGGAAAGGAAGCTCTTCTAGAAGAGGTATGAAGCGATGCAGAGAAAGCCGCAAGGAGTCTACACCGCAGATTATCTTCCTTTCACCTAGGAATAGCTCCAGAATTGGCACCTGGAATGTTAGAAGTATGTATCAAATTGGAAAGACAGCACAGGTTGTAAATGAGATGAAATTTCACGGGATTGGCATCTTGGGATTATGTGAAACTAGGTGGAATGGTGCAGGCAAACAACGTCTAAACACAGGAGAAACAATGCTGTTCTCAGGCCATATGGAAGAAAATGCCCCCATAGTGAAGGAGTGGCTTTAATGCTATCTAAAGAAGCGGAGACTGCACTAATAAAATGGGAAGCAGTGAGTCCTAGGATAATCACAGCAACATTCAGAACCACCAAAAGAAAGTATTCTTGAATGTGACCCAGTGTTATGCACCTACCAATGATAAAGAGGAAAAGTAAAAGAGGAATTTTACATAAAACTTCAAAATACTATAGGTAATCAGAGAAATGGGAACATCAAAATTCTGATGGGTGACCTCAATGCCAAAATAGGTTCGGACAACATAGGCTACGAGGAGATCATGGGGAAACACGGACTAGGAATAATGAACGAAAATGGAGAACTATTCACTAATTTCTGTGCAGCGAATCAATACGTCATAGGTGGAAGTGTCTTTCCACATAAAAGAATACATAAAGCAACCTGGGTATCACCAGATCACAGAACAGAAAATCAAATTGACCACATATGCATAAACAAGAAATTCAGGTCATCTCTACAAGATGTAAGGGTCCTAAGGGGGCAGATGTAGATTCGGATCACCATTTGCTGATAAGTAAAATTAAACTGAAGCTTAAGCGATACATAACATCCCATGAACATAGACACCAATATAATGTAGGATATCTCAGAAGTCAAGAAACAAAGGAACAGTTCATGGTCACAGTCTCTAATAAGTATGAGGTGTTGCGGCAATTAGAAGATGAGGTGAGTGCGGAAGAATGCTGGCAGCAAGCCAAAATATTTGGAATGAAACATGCACAGAGGTATTAGGAAAGAAGGAGCGGAATCATAAGGCATGGATAACTCCAGAAACTCTCAAGGAAATAGAAGAAAGGAAAAGAGGAAAGCAGATTTAAATAATAGCAAAACTAGAACTGCCAAAGCCATAGCCCAGGAAAAGTACACAGAAGCTAGCAAGAAAGTGAAGAAACAAATAAAGTTAGATAAAAGACAATACGTTGAAGATCTAGCAAGAGAAGCAGAGGTAGCTGCAGGAAAAGGAAACCTTAGGGATCTTTACAATATCACTAGAAAGCTAGCAGGAAAATACAGACCATCAAATGGGTTGATCAAAAATAGTAGTGGGAAACTATCACTAATGTTAGAGACCAAATGGAAAGATGGATGGAATACTTCAAGGAACTCCTGAACAGACCAGCACCTACAAACCCCCAGATATCCAACCGGCAGAAATTGACTTGGACATCAACTGTGAGAAACCATCCAAGGAGGAGATTAGTAAAGCCATTAAACTTTTAAAAGATGGAAAAGCTGCCGGTCCAGATGGTATTCCAGCAGAGGCGGTTAAAGCCAACATAAACACATCCACAGAAATACTGTATAAATTATTTAGCAGAATCTGGGAGACCTAAGAAATACCAGCAAACTGGAGAGAAGGATACCTGGTGAAGCTACCAAAGAAAGGGGACCTTCAGAAGTGTGACAACTATAGGGGAATAATGCTGTTGTCAGTACCTGGGAAAATACTAAGCAGAGTCATCCTGGAGAGACTGAGAGATGCCATCGATATAAAGCTAAGATAGTGTTTAAATGTGGCAGTTAGGCGTCATCAGCAACAAAATCCACCCTGGCTTACCACAGGGTCACCATTATCTCCGGTGTTGTTCAATGCCTATACTGTGAGCATCACAAAAGAGCAGATCACGGGTAGAGGAAGGACAATGTCATATGCAGATGATGTGTTGGTGTATCGTCAGGGCAAGGATAGAGAACAGCTTGTGGAGGAACTTCAGTCAGAACTCGACCGCATAGGTAGATGGTGCGTTGAAGCAGGAGCATTGGTCAACCCCACAAAAGCAGCGGTACATGGTTCTCTTTAAACAACCACATCGCAACACTCCAACACCATCTGTGGTTTTGTGTTCAGAGGTAGTGGAGCGATCTCAGTCTATGAAATACCTGGGGTTGCGTGTTGATCGTAGTCTAGCTTTTACGGAACACATAGCTCATGTGATAATGAAGGCGAAGAAAGGTTTGCTGGCGATGAGGGTAATGGCTGCGGCGGATTGTGAACAGCGCCATCTTTGTATTTTATACCAGGGTCTGGTCCTTTCTGTGCTTGAGTATGCGCTGGCGATCCTGACTCTCAGTCATAGTCAGATAGAACGACTGGAAAGAATACAGAACGAGGCGATGCGCATTATACTTGGTTGCACTAAAGACACGTCGTGCAGGGCGATGCGCTATCTCCTTGACTATCCTACTATGGAGTATAGAATACTGATGAGCCGTGCACGAGCATACCTTCGAGTCAATGCTGACACACAACATCCTCTGCACTTGGAAATAAAGAGACAAAAAGGAAATAGGTTAAAAAGAGGAAAATCTTGGATGGGTCAGGCCGAGGACTGTATTGAACAGGTGTGTACACTTGAAGACATTGATCCCGTGAAGAATGGATACCGTGCAAGAGCAATCGCTACATCCTTTCTGTATGCATCGAACTTGATAAAGAATGCAGGCAACACAACCCACTTGTTGTGGAGGCAGAGGTTCAGGCATTAATTTCTGAGAACGCATCTGATCATGATGTAATCATTTATACGGATGGTTCGGTGATTCGACATGTGCGGAGCTCGTGGGCTTTCACTGCTCAGGTCGGAGGTGATGTTGTGAAGGAAGACAGTGGTGGTTTTGCCGTGACTACAAGCAGTCTCACTATGGAAATCATGGCGGTTACCAAAGCGATGATTTGGCTAGAATCACAGACTTTTATCCATGCATGTTTTCTCAGTGACTCAATGAGTATGCTCAGGAAGATTGAAACAGGATGGGCTAGGAGACATTGGATAGAATCGCTGGGGAGGTCTAAGCTGACAAAGATCAATTTTATTTTGTACCAGGGCATGCAGGTGTAAGGGGGAATGAACGTGCGGATAGGCTTGCAGGTATGGCTGCTGTCCAAAGCGGACGAGCAATGGACCAGGCTGATATTATAAATTCCTTAAGGAGAGAGGGCGTGTACATGATTCACGTAATAGCGGTGCATCCACAACACTAACCAGACTGCAAGAACTCAAAGTTAAGTGTGGTGTAGCTCGACAAGAACGCTATGCTGGCAGACAAAGAAGAATTGTAAACCAACAAAGAACCGGTGTCGTTAGTGCCACACGCTGATGGACATACTGAGGGAGAGATCGGAGCACTTATGGACTAATTTGTTCGACGTGCAGTGATGGTGATCCGACGACTAAACTAATAAAGCTAAGAGATGAACAGGCAGGCTTCCGACCAAATAGATCCTGTGCTGACCAGATAGCCACATTACGTATAATAATAGAGCAAAGTATTGAATGGAAATCCCCACTTTATATCGGATTTGTTGATTATGAGAAGGCTTTTGACAGTATTGATAAGGAAACCCTTTGGAAATTAATGAGGCATTATGGAATCCCACAGAAAATTATTAACCTAATAAAAGCAACATATACAGATATGAAATGTAGAGTTCTTCATGAAGGTAAACTAACAGATACTTTCGGAATAGAAACAGGAGTGCGTCAGGGATGTCTTCTATCACCTTTGTTGTTCTTACTGACAATAGACTGGATTATGAAGACCACAGTAACTAACACCAGAAATGGAATCCAATGGACTCTGACAGAGCAATTAGATGATCTGGACTCCGCTGATGATATAGCCCTTCTGTCACATACACGAAATCAGATGCAGGATAAGCTTAACACATTGAATCAAAGGTCCCAGCAACTAGGGCTGAACATTCATAAGGGAAAGACAAAGATATTGAGAATTAACCAAGCAAACGACAACTCGATCTCCCTGGGGAAATCCCACTTCAAGAGGTAGAATCATACACATATTTGGGCAGCAACGTAGACAAAGAGGGTGGAACAGATAGAGATGTTAAAATAAGAATACAGAAGGCAAGAGGAGCTTTCATTGCACTGGGAAACATTTGGAAGTCCAAAGAAATCAAATCTAGAACAAAAATTTGCATATTTAACTCTAATGTTAAAGCAGTTCTACTGTATGGGTCAGAAACATGGAGAACAACTAAAACAATAGCGCGTAAATTGCAAACATTCATCAACTGGTGTCTGCGCAGAATAGAGGGAATAAGATGGTATGATAGGGTCACAAATGAGGAACTTATGGAGAGAACAAGACAGATTCCAGTGAACGAACAGGTTAAAAAGACGCTGGCGCTGGATAGGACACACTTTGCGAAAACTGGAAGGGAATATAACAAGAAGGGTCCTTGCCTGGAACCCGCAGGGACAGCGAAAGAAGGGGAGGCCGAGAAATACACGGAGACGAGATTTGGAGGCGGAGATCAACAATATAAAGAAGAGCTGGAGGAGCTGCAGGAGATAGCTAGAGATAGGAAGACTTGGCATGAGTTGGTTGAGGGCCTATGCCCCAACCCGGGGTAAAAGGCAAAGAGAGAGAGAATGCAAAGAGGAGGTTTGGAACATTTGGTGACAACGGGTAAGATTCAGGGAAAGAGAGATTGCAGAAGGCAGAGGGAGTATGTTGGATGGTCTGACATGGTTTGACAAAGGATTGACTTGAGAACTGATTAACTGCACCAAGGAGAGAGTTAGTTATGGACAGACATGAATGACTACACCAGCAGGCTGAAAAGATACACAACAGAAAAACTAGATACAAAAATAAAACAAAAATATATGGATTAGGTATTTTGTCTCACAGCGTCAGAGTAAGAAGATATTTCTAGAACATGCTCTTGTGCATACTTTGTACGTGATGTCTTTCCCTGCCTCTGTTATTTCTGTGGTCCACCTTTGCATTGGCAACCTTTACCCATTGTATCTGAATAGATGGGGGTTCTGTGGCTAAGTGGTTAAGCCCTTGCCACTCGCTCAGAAAGACATGGGTTTGAATTCGGACCAAGCTGTTCTGTTTACGAGTGCATCTTTTCCAGAGACCCCTAGTATTGTTGCCGGAGCTAGAGAGTTCATACTCTGTGCAATACTCTTTGCAGGTGGTATGCTAAATCTATGGAAAGGGACTAAGCGATATAGGGAAACCTGGTCAATCCTTCGCCTTCAAACATTTTTTCTTGCTTAATAATTAACAACTGTGCAATATTCTTGAGCAAGAGTCTATGCTCTGTGCATACTCTTCGCAGATGTTGTACCATTTCTGTGGAAAGGGACCAGGTCATACAGGAAAACCCAGTGCAATGAAGTCAATCCTTCACTTTTAAACATTTTTTCTTGTTTAATAGTCAACAAATGTACAGTATTCTCGAGCAACAGATCTATGCTCTGCGCAATACTTTCGGCAGGTGGCATGCTAAATCTGTGGAGAATGACCAAACCATACAGTGGAAACCCGGCGCAATAGAGTCAATCCATCGCATTCAAATATTTTTCTTGTTTCTAATCAACAATTGTGTAGTACTTACTCTTATCATGTGGGAAAGTATTGCTAGCATCCAAGACTTCTTTTGAGGGTTTTACAGCAAAGAAGTGACCTTGATGAATATCAACAGTCAGCTTCAGTTTATAGTTAGCTTTGCCATACTTTAATACTTTCACCTGGAAGAGAAAAGGTTAAGTCAACTGGTGATATCTCCCAACATCTATTAGTCTTCACTGACATTGCTACCTGATTGTGAAGAAATTAACACTAAAATACTTTAATACATTCACCTGGAAGAGAAATGTTCAGGTCAGATGACGTGAAATAAAATAAAATTTAATGCACCTCCCAAAATAATGTACTGAGCAGTTTTACAAAGGACACAAAAACATATAGAATGAATGATTGGTTGTTTGATAAGTCTACACAGAATGATTGATTGTTTAATAAGACCATACACAGAATGATTGATTGTTTAATAATACCATACACAGAATGATTGATTGTTTAATAATACCATAAACAGAATGAATTGATTGTTTAATAATACCATATACAGAATGATTGATTGATAAGACCATACACAGAATGATTGATATGACCATACACAGAATGATTGATTGACAAGACCATGCACAGAATGATTGATATGACCATACACAGAATGATTGATTGATTATACCATACACAGAATGATTGATTGTTTGCCTAATAAAATCATCATCATTGTACTTCTGTGAACAATTATATGTACTTCAATCTCTTTCCTGCACAGGAACATTCTGGAGACAGTAACTTTGTAAAACCAACACAGGTCCACAATGTAATTTTGAGGATGGTGACTAAATTTGTCAGAATTTTATTTAAATTGTTACAATAATAATTTTTGCACAGGCAGTAACTTTCCACCCACTCATCAATTTTGCATTATCAAGGTTTTTTAACGTGATCAACATGAGACCTACATTTTATCGTTGTCTCTGATAAAACTAGAAACTCGATCTTATCTACAATGAAATCAGGAATCACTGGGAAAATAGTTAGACTGATTCAAATGGAAAATGAACCAAATACTTTGAAGTGAGAGGTGGGTTTAGTTTAGTTTAGTTGCGGATCACCATCACTGCACATCGAAAAAATTAGTCCATAATGCTCTGATCTCTCCCTAGGTATGTCCCTCAGTGTGTGGCGACTAACGATACTGGTTCTTTGTTGGTTTACAATTCTTCTTTGTCTGCCAACATAGTGTTCTTGTCGAGCTACACCACACTTAACTTTGAGTTCTTGCAGTCTGGTTAGAGTTGTAGATTCACCTCAATTATGTGAATCATGTACACATTCTCTCCCCCCTTAGGGAATTTATAATATCAGCCTGCTCCATTGCCAGCCCGCTTTGTACAGCGGCCATACCTGCAAGCCTATCCGCACGTTCATTCCCCTTACACCTGCATGCCCTGGCACAAAAATAAACTGATCTTTGTCAGCTAGACCTCCCAGTGACTCCATCCAATGTCTTCTAGCCCATCCTGTTTCAATCTTCCTGAGTATTCTCATTTGAGTCACTGAGAAAACATGCATGGATAAAAGTCTGTGATTCCAGCCAAACTATCGCTTTAGTAACCGCCACTTTAGTCACGGCAAAACCACCAGTCTTCCTTCACAACATCTTCTCCGACCTGAGCAGTGAAAGCCCACGAGCTCCGCACATGTAGAATCACCGAACCATCCGTATAAATGATTACATCCTGCTCAGATGCGTTCTCAGAAATTAATGCCTGAACTGCTGCCTCCACGACAAGTGGGTTGTCTTGTCTGCATTCTTTGTCAAGTTTGATGCATACTAAAAAGATGTATTGATTCCTGTTGGCACTGGTATCCATTCTTCACCGGGAGAGGTGGGTACAGTACCTCAACTCCCTGTAGAGGCTTCCATTAATAAAAGCCTGTTACTGCCCGTAGTACCCTATTTAGGCAGTGTAGGACAGGAGAACATGAGCCTCAGGAATTTAATGACAGCATGGCTAGTGCAGTCGCTGTGAAACTGTTCAGGTTAGGATTTTTCTTTATGCCCCAACAGAAAAAATCACTTGGCTATACTGGTGAGTGAACCCGGGTTTTCCTCATGAGAGCTTGCGCTCTAATGCATTCGGCCAGATAGATACCTCAATAACAAAGAAAAATAGAGGTACTGAAAAAATAGGACTAAAGAGTTTAATACTTTGACCACATAAAAGAACAGGGTACTAATGAAGATAAAAGAAAGGGATTGAGCATCATTTTTCAACTTTGCCTCTCATACATACCATTTTTCTGAGTCTCTGTGACATAGAGGTTAGGTGCTCACCTCTTGTTCCAAAGGTACTCTTTTACTCCTTCATGGGGGGTGGTGAGAAGGTAGGGTTAGTACCTCACGGAAAATGACAGCCGTATCCTGGTTGTGTCCACGGATAGTCATGATCCTATTTGGTCCCCACTTCTCACCTAGCTCATGTTTGGCTCCACGTGCCACACCCGGGCAACAGTCTCGGCTGACTGGCTAAACAACATGAGTGAGCGGGAGTAATCCTGCTTAACCCTCCCACATCCCCCATTTTCCCTCCCCCATTTTCCCCTCAGTCCCTTTCCCACTTCCTTCCCAGTTGCGACAAGAGGTGATAAGACACTGGCATAGCACTGAGCCAGATAGGGTCACACTGCTTGCGGGGACCCATGGTGAAGACGGACTCTGTGTGTTGGAAAGGAATAGCTGGATGGGTGGAGATGCACAAAACACCTATGCACATGACGTGACACGGCCATAGTGAATAGCCCGAACCAGAGCTAGTGATAAAGGCCTGCAAGCATGGTGCACCTATGACTAGCGGGGATTGTGAGCGTGAACTGTGCTCCCCAAGTTCGATCCAGTGACACCCTGATACCACTATCTGCCCGAAACTACCAGGGCCCTAGATCAAGTTAGAGATCTATGTCTGACAACCTCTTTGGGATGAAATTGTCGCAACAAAACTCCAGACATAATGCCAATACATAATGCCAACTCCTTCATGGAGAGATCAGGATACTTTTCCAGAGATCACTGATCTCAGTGTAGGCAAGATTTGAGTTCCTAGTCTTATCGGAGATGGACAATACAGCGACGGTTCCCTGTTCAAGTTGAGCATGTAAAAGAACCCTTGGCAGTTAAAAATCTAGAAGAACAGCTGGAAAGCGTTGCTCAGGCAAAAATCATTAAAATGATTAAAAATAAAATTTCTACAAAATGTTTTCACCATCTTCAAACATTACACCAGGGACCTCGCCGGCTCTACGGAGTTCGTCAGCTGCCACTGAGCTCTTCCTGTGTAAGAAAGAGATCGAAGCACACATGGTTACTCACCAAAGTGCAATGATGGTGGTCCAATCAAACAATCAACTCTGAAATATTAACATTAAAAATAGTTCAACTTAAAAAAATGAGCAGAATGGATAAACCTACTTCAAAAGTAGATAAAGGAATGCTGATGCTGCTGTGCCTCCTCATCAGTACTGGCAGGTAGGAATGTGCGGCTGTAAGCTTAGATACACCAGAGACGTCTGGGTAGGCATATTCATTGTCCTTGGCTTCCACACTTTCCTTGATAACCTCCTGAGCCTTCATTAAAACAATTGATATATTCTATCAAAGCAATTAAAGTATCAGTTTTTAAATGGAACTGCAAGTTTCATAGTTTATAATATCTTAATATCATAGTTTATCATAGGCTTGATCCCTTCACTACAGAAAACCTCACTTTTAGATTGGGACAACACAGTTGAATCAATCCAGCGATTTATGCATATTCTTTGACATCTGTTGGGAGAGACTGAGTACCTATGGGTCTGTCCAGAGTGCTGTGATGCCATTTCTGCTTTTTCTTTTACTTTTTCCTTCTTTTGTCATTACACTGCTACCGGGTTGTTGCCTATGGGTGTGGTTTTCTGTTTTTGTCTTACGCTGTTTCGGTGGCTTGGATGATAGATATTTTTGCTTTTTGAGAGTAGTCTGCTATGCCATCTAACCAACTTTTTTTGTTGTCTTCCTATCGCCTTCTTTCCTGATGGTCTGTTGTAGAAGACTGTATACTGTGGAGTTTGGATGCATTTTTATTAAGTGGCCAAACCACTTCATTCTTTGTTTCTCAATGTAATTTAACATGGTTCTGTACCAACTTTCTTTCTTATGCTGATGTTGGTGACTGTCTTTTCTGGTGTTGGTAACTTTTCACAGGCAGCGCATTTCACATGTAGTTTAGTTATTTTTTGTGACTGCACTTTGCTCATTGTCCATGTTTAGCTCTGGTAACACAAAGTAGGTATGAAAATGTTGTTGATCATATGTTGTTTAGCGGTGAGATTTTTGGGTGCCTTAAAAATGGGACTAGCTTGTAGGTTACATCGTTTGCTTTTTGTACTCTAGCCTCTATCTATCTCTCTGTCTAATCTTTCATCTTCTGTTCTTCTTCTTCGAAGGCTCCACCATATCGACCACTTGTTAACCACTCTTTGTGATTTGTATGTGATTCAAGCCTAAGAGCAATTGTGCCAATTATGAGCCTACAAGTAGGCCAGCACATCCGACTTCGTGCGACGTTTTTATTTACTAGGATAGCTTCCCTAGGCCCCTACCTCGGGCGCCTCTTATGACATGTAGGTAGCAGTGTTACTATTCTTTGCTCCCCTTGAAAGCCCCGGCAGCACACAAGTGCCATCTTCTGTGAATAAGCATCCTAATCCTGAATTCCTGCACTTGGTTGATGTAGGTTAAATAACCAATAACAACACAGTATAAACTAATTACTTACTCGTTTCTCAAGTGACAAGATGTGGCTCCGACATGTTTCCAGTTTAGCAGCCATAAAATCAATATAAGACCCAAGCTGTGGAGAGAAAATTAGACAAGAAATTCAAGTACCTACAAACATAATTCTTCTTCTTCTTCTTTGTGTTCAGTACAAACATAATTAAAATGAAGAGGCAACGTCAGTTTGTCATTTATTATTTTGTTACATTTGCTGTGAAATCTTGTGTATAGTTCTCGGCTGCCTGGGATATCTGTGGCATAGAGGTTAAAGGCTCGCTTCTCGTTTCATATGTACTCGATTCGCTCCCTCGTGAAGCCAATAGGATATTTTTCAACGATCCCTCATCTCAGTATAGGTGAGATTGAGTTCCTAGTCCTATCGTAGACAGACGATAAAACAATGGTTTTGTCCTGACATACGATCTTTCACAGCAAAGTTGTATGGACAGCAGAAAGAATATTTATTGCACTTTAGTCCACTTTTGAAAGCTATTACTTAGGGTTTAAAAACAAAGGATAGACTTGATTTCACCGGGTTTTATCCGATATGGCATGGTCCCTCTTCACAGATATGGTATGCCATCTTCTGAGAGTGCACAATCCACAAAATCAGTAGCTCCGGTAACAATCTTAGCTACAGAGACCCCAGAAAAACGATTCATGTTGTAGTTAAATTGGAAAACTTTGTTTAATTCTTGTAAATAAAATGAAACATCTGGACGGAACCTGCTGCCTTGCAGGCTGGCTGGGGACAGCCAAAGGCTGATGGAAAGCGAACACAGTAAACGCTGGCTGAAACCGGACACATCGCCGAAGGATAAGCATGAGAGCTCCAATTGGCGCTGAATGATGTGATGTACAAACCACACCAATGCTAAGGCTGTATAAATCAGATTTCCACATGAATGAGATTTATGGGGAAATCTGGTACACCAGTCTAGGCTGTGATCGCGAAGAAGAAACATCTGGACAGATTTGATATCTTTTTTCTTTGTTAATTGTCTTCTTCTTTCCTTCTTTATACATCAAACACTTGTTATATCTCTCTTTGTGGTCTGTATGTGATTTGTGCCTTAGAACTACTTCTTCTTCAAACGCTCCATATCGACCACTTGTTAAATCTCTCTTTGTGAATTGTGTGTGATCTGAACCTAAGAGCGATTGTATGTTGTGCCAGTTATGCACCTACAAGCAGGCCATCACATCCGATTTCTGCAATGCTTTTTATTTACTAGGGTAGCTTCTCTAGGCCCCTACCTCAGTCGCCTTGTAGTTAGTTAGATTGTTCCTTTCATGCCAAAGGCGGCACATACGGCAGAGGTTTTAGATATCTATGTGATGCGGTTCAGTCTAACAGTTGGAGATCTTGTATGATTTTACGAGGAAGTCAATAAGTAAGTCACAAATGGCTGTAGAAAAATAACTAAACATGATAACAGCTTGAAACCAATTTATTTTTATACACACGTCCTTTATTTCTCAACATAATTTCCACCAACATTGATGCACTTATCCCATCGCTTTATCAATCCTCCCAAACCGGCTGCATAGAACTGCGGGCTCTGTTTTCTAAACCACGTTTCACTTCACATTCAACTTCGGCGTCATTCATGAAATGTCTCCCGCCAAGGTGGGTTTTCAGTGGGCCAAAGAGGTGGAAATCGCTAGGGCTAATGTCGGGACTGTAAGGTGGATGTTCCAGAACTTCCCACCTTAGTTGGTTAATTTTCTCCTGAGTTAATCGAGCCGTATGTGGTCTGGCATTGTCATGAAGAAGCAACACTCCTCTAGTCAGCAACCCTGGACGTTTTTTCGAATTGCATCATGAAGCATCGATAGAACTTACAGTACGATTCGAATTCACATTGTCACCTTTCTTCATGAAATTGGTTAAAAGCACTCCTGACAATCCCAGAACACCGTCAACATAACCTTCCCTGCTGATGGCGCAACCTTGAATTTTTGGACACAAGGCTAAGAAGGATGTTTCCACTGCATTGAAGCACGCTTTGATTCGGGCTGGTAGTGATGCACCCATGATTCATCCCCAGTAACAATCCTGTTCAGCATCTCTTCTCCTTCATCTTTGTATCGACAGAGATGATGCAAGGACAGGCCAAATCGGTTCATTTTGTGTTCCTCTTTCAATTGTCTGGGTACCCACCTTGAGCACACTTTCTTAAATTTCAATCGATCATGCATTATGCTGTATGCTGAACCATGTGAGTACCCTATTGCAGATGCTACAGAGTCTATCGTTACTCGTCTGTCACCTCTAATCATCTCCTCCACTGATGCTTCTGTTGCAATCTCAACAGGACGACCGGATCGGATTTCATCAACAATTTTAGAGCGTCCTGAGAACATTTTTCTACCCAACTATGCACCGTTTACGGACAAACATTTGTCAGCATAAACAGGAAGCATTTCCTTATGAATGTCCTTTGCAGGCAGTCCTTTTGCCCACAAAAAACGCACAACGGCACGTTGCTCTTTGGTTGTACTCTCCGTAAGTACAGTCGCCATTTTGTTTATGCGCTGTGTATGCGCATGAGACACATGGCGCCACTTGGCGAATGGGAATATAAAGTTGGATGTTGCTGTCACCTAATGATACTTTTAGAAAACACCAACTACATTTACCTACCATCTCACATAACTTTGTGGCTTACTTATTGACTTCCCCTCGTACATCACAATAGTTTACTTTCTTGTAGGATTGTTCTTCAAGAGTGGTCTTTGGTCTTCCACGTTTTCTTTTCCCAACTGGTGACCACATAAGGATTTGTTGATTTAGTCTCTTTTCGTCTGATCTAAGAACATGACCTAAATATTTCCACCTTCGTTTCCTTATATTTGATACGGGTTGTTGCTGTGTTCTATCTCTCACTGTCTTGTTCAAAACGAAATCACTCCATTTTACTTTTAGTAATATGCCTTGTAGGTCGCAGTGTTAATATTCTTTGCTCCTTGCAGCTGCGCAAGTTCACTAACATCTACGCTACTGCGGCTTTCGGGTGATGCTAAGTTTCCAAAAATAGTAATGTCAGATTACGTAACTAAAAGATCAAAGACTTACCCTGTCCATTGGGTTTGACGTCAGCGTTCTCCTTCTGTCATCATCCTCCTGCGATAGCATATCTTGGCACATAGACAGTTTCAACAAACAGACATCTAGTTCTCTGTGAACATCATAAGCAAAACAAAAAATAAAGAGCCCATTTTCATGCCATGTGGTATACTAAGGAATATGGTGTTGAGTTTGTATTATTCTTTGACTAGTTCATTGTTCATTTGAGGATCATCTTTATCACACATCGGACATGTTCGTATATGTTCCGATCTCTTCCCAAGCATGTATTTCAGTGTGTTTATACTGACAGACATGAAGCTGACTGCCCAGTTTGTGGTCCACAGTAAACTAAGGGCATGACCAGAGATCGCTGAAGAAAAAGAAGAATAACAACTTCTGTTCTGTGTTGGTTGTTGTATCTACTGGGGTTTCTCTCATGGTTTTCCCATCTTGCCACACCTATCAGTATGCATAGTTTGAGCAACGAGATAGAGAATACTCTTTATCTTCTTCGTTGAAATCTTCAGAGCGTATGTATTCTCTTAGAGCATTGATGATGTTGCTCTTGTCCATAGAAGATCCTGCTTGTCATTCTGTATCTGACTCTGGTCTTTTCAACAATTAACAGAATTCTATTCATCTTCGTTCCCGGGGCATATGGGTGTTGATGGCAATGAGAGAGCGGACAGGCTGGCTGACTCTGCCACCATATCAGGGGGTCAATCAATGGATAGATCTAACATTCTAAACACCCTCATAGAGTGTAGCCACAAAGAAGACTTTCATCTAAACCAATCCATGTCTTTTTTCTTTTTATTCTTTTCTCCAATCCTGTTGTGCCTCACAGCGCCAGGTCAAGAAGAGATTTCTAAAACTGGCCTTAGTGTGCGCTTCATACATAGTGTTTTTAATCTCCTCTGTGTAGCCCGTTTGTCCAGCGTGTTCGTAGCGTGGACTACGGGTGACTATCCCTCTGTGTGTGCGGGTTCAATTCCGCGGGATGGCAGAAAAGCCACAGATTCCCAGATTTACGGTGTTCGTGGCACGAATCGAAGTTATGATGTCCAGCAGAGAAGAGCTGAAAAGCTCTAGTGCTTCTGGATCGAAAAAAAAAAAAAAATCTCTGTTATCTCTGAGGTCCATCTTTTGCGTGGCTGGCCTTTTGCTTTGTAACCATTGTATCGGAGCAGCATTGCTTTTTGAGGTGCACTGTTTGTTGGTAATCTGCTTATGTGGCCGAACAATTTAATCCACGTCAACTGATAGATTGCAGGAACTGGGATTGAAGAAAAGAATGATGCCAGAAAAGAACAGCACAACAGACGTATAAGTATGCGCATCAATCAACTTTGAACTTGTATGGTTAGTCGCTGGATGCTGTTGGAGATATTGCAAAGGAGATCAAAGCACCTATGGAAATGTCCAGAGTGCAACAAAGATAATTGGAATATCTTCATTGATCTTTGGACATGTCTCAAACTGAAACAAAGCAAGCTGATCACTAAGTTTACAAAGATTACCTTTGAAGACCTTTTCCTGCTACAGCCAACAACTTTTGGAACTCAGGCATGGGATATCTCCCAGCCTCATCCCCATAATGCTGAGCATCCTTCTCCAACCCTTCATCAACATAAGCCTTCATTGCATCCACAAACTCCCCATCACAACTGAAATTAAACATGATATTTAGTGAATATGATATAACTCAACTTGGAATGGGTGGACATCATTCGGAGATCACATCTCAAGAAACTGACTTGGCTGTACACACCTGGACATGCTGGAGTTCAGGGTAACGAGCGTGCTGACTTTCTTGTAAACAATGCCCCAACTCAAGTGGGCAGAAGCATGGACAGAGCCGATATCATCAATGTGATACGCTCTCATTTATGTGACATGAGCGAGTCTCATAGACTAAAACAAGTTTGAGAATTAGGCATTAAGTTTGGACAAGCCAGACAGTGTCGTCTTTGTGGTAGAGAAGAATATCTAATCAGCTTCTTATTATGATGAGCAAATGGACTTTAGGATGGCTGCTGCAGGGACAGAGTACAAATGGGAATGCTCACAAATAGATGAGACTGCAGTAAAACTATTTGATTGGCAAACACGTAATCACAAAGTACTGTAGTTTACAAATTACAAAAACAATGACAAAATACAGCAATGTTTGACAAAAAGGCCTTTATCAAGCAAAGGAACAACAGGATGACAAATTTAAAAAAACAAATGGACGACCAAATACAAACGTTCTAATGAAAATCTGGAAATAAAAATGGGAATGACCAATGTGCCATGACGTTGATCACATAACATAACTGAACTTTCTTGCAACATTCTGCAATCAGTGCCAAAACCTGAACTCTGACATCAAACGAAAGAAGAAAACTAGTCACAACAGAACTGTGAAGTCGAAGAAGACATGACTGTATGGCAGGGGACACTGATAATAAGGAAAGAGGTCTTCACGCAAGTACCAGGTGCCTGACTACGGCTGAATTCATAGCAGGCAAACACAAGAAGAAGAGGAAATCATGACAGAGATGAAGTGTCTATGAATAATGCTAGAAGTATCAAGAAAAACCTGTTTAGAAATGAAACATCAGGAAAAAAAGTGGGTACAACATTAGTACTGAACTTCATCCAAAAAAAAAAAAATTAAATGGTTTAGCCAGATAAACAGATTAACAACAGACAGTACATTTTAAAGAGCAATGTTACTCCGATACAGTGGATACAAAGAAAAAGGCTGTCCACGCAAAAGGTGGACATCAGAAATAACAGAGGCAGGGAAAAACTCTATTCATGAAGCACACACAAGAGCCAGTTCTAGAATTCTCTTCTTATCCTGACGCAGCCAGGTCAAACAGAATTAGAGAAAAGAAGAAAGAAGAAGAAATAACTGAACTTCTAGTAGAACATAGCTGCTTAGTATCGTTCAGCAGAAAGCAAAGGGTATGCAATTAGATATCATGCAAAGTTTGATGGTTATACACAGATCTATATGGCGAAGTGGTTAATATGTTCAAGGTTTCTTTGATGTCCTGCTGCCACCTTCATCTTGGTCACCCCTTGCCTCGTACTCCAGGAACCATGCATTCCATTAACATTTTCTCCAAACCACTGAGACGTTTAACGTGGCCAAAACATTTCATCTTCCAGGATATGTTATTTATGAGTTACTCATGGTGACATGTTCGCATTTTAAAATTGACACCATTTGTCCTATCATTTGATTTACTTTATTGCTTCTATGTTGGATTTCATTAGTTATTCTTCCGTTTGCTGAAAAAGTGCTCCCTAGGTATGTAAAGACTTTGACTTGTTTTAAAGAAAGTATCGATTACAATAAAATCACCTGGATAAATCAAGACGGGCAAAATTATTCAAGAGTCCAAACTTGAATGCTTTTGCAGCTCCACCAGGCTCATTTGTGTCTGTCGTCTGCTTAGCATCATCAAAATCATCATCCTCTGTTGATAAATCAAGAAGAGAAATGACAGAAGATTAAAGTACAGTTATCAAAGAGAAATATGTTTGCAAGATATTTGTAAAGTTTTAATCAACTAACCTTCTTCTCCTTCTTCTTTGAACGCTCCATATCGGCCACTTATTAAATCACTCTTTGTGATTTGTATGTGATCTGAGACTAAGAGCGATTATACATTGTGCCAGTTATGCACCTTCAAGTAGACCTGCACATCAGATTTCTACAATGCTTTTATTTACTAGGTAGCTTCCCCTAGTCCTCTACCTCAGTCGCATCTTACAACATGCCTTGCGGGCCTGGCAACACATGGGCAAACCAACTAACCAATCAAATGCTTTAGTTAATCTAAACTGAAAAAAAAGCTGTGTAGAATTGATGTCAGTGCACCTAAGTACACAGTATATTGCAGTTAGCTGAAAATATCAATGGTAAAGCACTTACATTGTAGCTTTGGAGGTTTTAGGAATTTTCGGTTTTAGAATTTTCTCCAAACACAGAAAGCTCTAATACCTGCAGTTTACTTTCTTCTACATGACTATGCTTATTATTATTAATTCTAATAATTTTCCACATGAGATGAAACCTGCAATAGAGACATCTGCTGGTGAAGATCTTCAGCGTGAATGTAATACTCTTGCTGAGATCAATCAATCAAGTGCCATGCCTGCCGGCGTAGGTGATCATGTCTCTCCACAACTCTCTCTGCTTGGTGCATGTAATCAGTTCTGATGTCGATCTTGTGTTGATTCGTGATGTCTGACCATCCAACATCTTCTTCCTCTGTCTTCCACGATCTCTTCTTCCTTGAATTTTACCTGTTGTCACCAAATGTTCTAAACCTTCTCTTCACATTATATGCCAGAAGAACCTTGATTCTTATTCTTGAGTCGGGTTTTTATTCTTTTGATAAGGTTTCTTTGTGTGCAGGCCTGATTCGAAACCTTCTCATTTGTTTTCTTCGCTGTCTGTGGAATTTTCAGCATTCTTCTGTAAAACCACATCTCTGTGGCTTCCAATGATTGTATTGCTCTTGCTGAGATGCCAATGTTTTAAATACAATACACACAGATGGGCCATGAGAGACATGGGAAGAGAGGTTTACAGACATGTGGCCAGCCCTAACCTTAATGACAACATCAATCACCATACAAGAAGAGATCAGAGCCCCATTTTTAGACTTCGAACCAAACACATCTTCTTCATCTTTCGTCATCACACTGTTACCAGGTTGTTGCCCAGTGTCATGGTTTTCTGTTTTGTCTTGCGCTGTTCTGGTGGCTTGGGTGATTGTTATTTTTGCTCTGTGACAGGATTCTGCTAACCATCTAACCATCTTTTCTGTTGTCCTCCTCTCGCCTTCTTTCCTGATGTTCTGTTGTAAAGACTGTATACAGTGAAGTTTGGATGCATTGGTATTTAGTGACCAAACCACTTCATTCTTTGTTTCTCAATGTAATTCAAGCAAGGTTCTGTGCCAACATTCTTTCTTATGCTGATGACTCTGTCTATTCTGGTGTTGTTGGTAACTATTCGCATGCACCGCATTTCACATGTAGTTATTTTTGCAACCGCTTTACCCAACACATAACACTTAATAATCACTTTAACAGAATTCAACCACAACACACTCTAGAGTGCCAGCTATGTGCACATCATCATAAACTGTTCACCACCACCTCTTCAGGTGTCAAGCACTAGATGACATCAGGAAGATCCTCCTTCCTCCAAGGCCAGATAAATGGAACACATTATACAGAACAAAAGAACAACTTACAAACACATACAGATACCACTACATAGCATTGGGCCAATGGCAAGAGTTCAATGCCCTGATCATGAAAAAAATACAATACACTACACTAATTCTGTTTACTAAGGTTATGGCGACATTATTGAACCTCACCTGAATCTGCCTCTGGAAGTTCAGCCCCTTCTGGAGAGATGGGCTTTTTAAGTGCGCTCACTAACCCATTTTTCTCTCCCTTGTGGATGTACGATGTTATAAGACTGGATAGGTCATTGTATGTTGGAGGTTGCATGTCCCCTTCAGACTGAAACAGTCAAAAAAAAACAACTGATATATATTGAATATCTAACAAGGAAGTGAAAATGACCAAACGCTAAAGCAGGTGAGAGAATTCAAATACCTTGGAAGTATCTTCACATCTGATAGTAGACTGGACAGAGAGATCGAAACTAGAATCCAGCAAGCCAACAACATTACATACCAGCTTACCCAATTTTGAAACACCCAGCTATTCCAGTAGTGACTAAAGACAGATTATAAATTCAATCTTTATACCAACACTGTGCTACCAGTGCCAAACATGGGCACTGACAAAAGAACAAGAAAGGAAAATTACCACATGCGAAATGAGATGCCTGAGGAAAGCAGTAAATAAAACAAGAAGAGACTATATAAGAAATGAGGAAATTAGAAGAACAGTCGAAACAACATGTGCTATTAGATTTATTGAAAAACAGAGACTCAAATGGTTTGGCCACTTGGTCAGAATGAACCCGAATACACCAGTTGCAAGAGCGTACAACCTGAAAATGGAATCATCAAGAGGAAAGTGCAGACCAAGAAAAAGACGGGTTGATGGGAGTTACAGACATCTTAAAACTCCACAATACCACACCATATCAAGCGGCCGAGCGTGCATTATCTCCGAAACCGATCATCAGTTAAACCTGCTACGCCTAGCGGCAAAAAAGCAGAGAAGGACAAAAGAAAAGAAGAAAGAAAAGAATAAGGAAAATGGTGATATTCAGCATCAACAAGTTAAATATAAATAAAACCAAACCATCAGAGAAATCACATTCTTTTTGTCCCTGGACACGAGGAGGGTAATAATAAATTGGCTGGCATGGCTATGACATCAGAGGGAGCTACAATGGACTGAAATGAATCATTCTTAATGTAGTGAGAGAGTCTTTTCGAACAGAGGAGTTTCAGGGCTGTGAATCCCACTCACCAACCAGATTGAGAGAGATGGGTGTCGATATTGGTACAGCCGAAAAGAACAACATACCAAATATGCATAAAGATAGATTAATGAACTGGCATGTTGGGTCACTGGACATTGCTGGATTTATTGAGGTGGAGATCGGAGCACATAATGGATATGTCTGGAGTGTTATGATGATAGTCCTCATTTAACTGATAACTGAAGATTAAGACATTTGTCAACAGATGTCTTTGGCGTATTCTCACACTGAGATGGTAGAACAGATTTGAAAACACAGACTTGTGGATAGGAACAAGACAGGAATCCATTATGAACCAGACTGTGAGAAAAAATGGCAATGTGTCGGGCATATCCATTGGAATACACAGTTGAGTATCACTAGACAAGCATTTGAGTGGAACCCACAAAGAATAGGGGGCAGACCTGAAGACAGTCTTCTTGAGAAACTGAAGGAGGTTGGACTATACTTGGAAGCTATAAATAAAACAACCAAAGGCCAGGAAAAGTCGCGAACAACTGTTGAAGCCCTATGCTCCACGCAGAGCGGAAGAAGAGAAGATTCAGCATCAAAGAGGCAACTTCTATTTTTAATTAAATGTCTTTAAAAAGTGTTTAATTGCAAAGAAATAACTGTCGAAACACGTAATCATAAAGTACTGTAGTTTTACAAATTACAAAAACAATGACAAAATACAGCAACGTTTCGACCAACAAGGCCTTTATCAAGCAAACGAACAACAGGAGTGATGAATTTTAAAAAATCAAAAACATATGGACGACTACATTCAAACGTTTCTAATGAAAATCTGGGAATAAAAACGAATAACGAAATAAATGTAACACAAAAACACACATAAAAACTAGAAATAGAAAAGAAGAGAAACAATAAAAAATCAAGTAAATATATAACTTGAATACATGCAACAAATGCACATATAGATAACAAGGCATGAGAAGAAAAAGTACTAAGAAACATGACTACATTGCACTGGGTTTTCCTGAGTTGAAATCTTTCCAGTCTGTATGACCTGCATCTAAGACTTTCAATACTCCATCATCTAAAATTTTGAATATAAACTTGCTTATTGCCGGGCTCACAAGGGAGCAAAGAATAATAACACTGCGACCTACGAGGTATGTCGTAAGAGGCGACCAAGGTAGTGGTCTAGCGAAGCTGCCCTAGTAAATAAAAAGCGTTGCAGAAATCGGATGTGCTTGACAACTTGTAGGCGCATAACCAACACAATGTACAATCGCTCTTAATCTCAGATCACATACAAATCACAAATAGTGTTTAAGCCGAAAACATTTGTTTCAGATGTGCTTGTCCTACACTAGTAGGGGCCTAACGGGGGCGCAACGTTCTAACCGTACTTGGCAATGACTGTTTATATACTACTTGACAAAGACTGCTTATATATCATATATATATACTACTTGGCAAAGACTGCTTATATAATAGCCGTCATCGCATGCGATTATGACAACAATCTCAGACGTGTACTGTTGCACCTCTCTGGTGTGTGCGGAGGTGACTGTAGAGTCCAATCCTAGAACAGAATCCCGACCACAGGTGGGGCATACATGATCAAGGTTAGACATGTGTGTGTTGTGTGCTCTGTCTTTTCGCGCTGCTCGTTTTCTCTATGACTCAACAATACGATGATTCTCAGCTATTCGGGTTCCTCTTTTGTTGTTACAGCGCCACATTTGGCGATCGTGCGCAAGGGATTCCCAGCACGTATTGTCTATATCGAGCATTTCAGAGACACTTTAAGAGTGTCTTTAAAGCGTTTTTCTGTCCACCAGCTAAACGTCTGCCCCTTCAAGCTCGCCATACATCAACTGTTTTGGGATGAAAGGCTTATATATCACAATAAGAATGATCAAAACGGTCAAGAAGAACGTATGCAAATAAACAAACAAACAATAACAAATAGTGTTTTAACAAGTTGCTGATATAAAGTGTCTGAAGAAGAAGTAGATTATATTATCACCTGAACTGATATTCGTCCATCTTTGTCAGGCAATATTCTGTACTGGTGAACTCTGTTTTGATATCTGCAAAAATTAAAAACAAGTTGAGGACTCCAACTTTATTCTTATATCTACAAAAACGAAACACATAATAACAAAGTACTGTAGTTTTACAAAATAATAACAATACACAGCAACATTTCGACCAAAGGCCTTTATCAAGCAAACGATACAACAGGAGTGACGAATTTCACAGTACACTACATATAGACTACGACAGGAACATTCCAACGGTCCTAAAATGAAAATCTGTGACTCAAAACAAAACGAAAAGATGCAAACAAACTAGAAGTGGACATAAGAATAAAAACCATTAAAAATATATATATTTGATTTTTTTATTGTTTCTATTATTTTTCCACTTCTATTTTTTGGCATTTATTTCATTATTCGTTTTTGTCACAGATTTTCATTTTAGAACCATTGGATGTTTCTGTTGTAGTCTATATGTAGTGTTGAAATTCACTCCTGTTGTTTCATTTGCTTGATAAAGACCTTTGTTGAAACTGCTGTGTATTGTTATTGTAAAACTACAGTACTTTGTTATTACTACGTGTTTCGCCATTGCTACAAAGTTTTACTGCACTCTTCCCCTATATATCTTCCCCGATAATATCTACAAAGATTAAAACAAGTGGTGGACTCTTGACTCCATTCTTATATATGGCTAAACACGTAAACACAAAGTAATACAGTTTTACAAAATACATAAACAGTGACGATAAACAGCAACGTTTCGACCAAAGGCCTTTATCAAGCAAACAATACAACAAGAATGACGAATTTCGGGAACACTACAAATGGACGATTACATGTGGAAACATAAACCTATCTAATGAAAATCTGGGAATAAAACGAACAACGAAATGAGTGCAACACAAAAAACCAAAAGTGGAAAAGAAGAGAAACAATAAACAATATAGTGGATAAATGACACACATATGGAGCAAACACACATATAGATAATAAGGCACGAGATAAGACAGTACTAAGAAGCATAGGAATGTAATGCGTTGAGTCCAAGAGGTCGCAAAGTGCCATAGAATGAAATAAAACGGTTCTCCAGGGCGAATCGACTGCGATCATCGGAGGAACATGATCGGATGGCTCCACCTTTCTTATATATGCAAAGATTAAAACAAGTCGTGGACCCTTGACTCCATTCTTATATATGCAAAAATTAAAACAAGTGGTGAGCATCCTACAAGACCTGCATATCAAGGAGCATTTGCTCATAAATAACAACATGTCCTGGAAGACTAAATATTTTGGCCATGTTAAACATCACTTTGGTTTGGAGAGAACGGTAATGGAAGGTATGGTTCGTGGAGTACAAGGCAGGGGTCGGCCAAGACGAAGATGGCAGCAGGATATCAAAGAAACATTGAACATGACGAGGTTAGAAGAGGTGGGAAAACTAGCTAGAGAAAGCGAGTATTTCAGGCGGAATGTAATGAAAGCAAGGTTCAGGCTACTATTTGAACTTGTACTTGATAGACCTCGACTCCATTCTTATACATAGAAATGAAAATCGTGGCATATCCTTTACATGGCGTCTTCATCAACCACAGTAAACGAGTTGTTCATTTTCAAGGCACCACTTATAAATTCAGTAGTTTGCCATTGCTTTCTGAATGGTGAAGTCTATTTTTACCATAAAAATCAACTAAATGGTAAAGAAAATCAGAAAACTAAATTTGTTTTGTGTGATTTGATAAGCAAAGAAAATTTGATCCATTTTTCTAATTGACATTCCCGATAACAAATTTAGCAAATGCGTTTTTCTCAGTTTACTGATGCACATGTTCAGTGACCTAGTATAATTGTTGATTAAACACGCTATCACCTGAGTGGTTACTGGAGCCTAAATTAGGGGTGTAAAGAAAAGAACTACTGTTACCTGTTACGCATGTCATAAGAGGCGACCAGGGAGGTTAGAGTGGGGTTTAGGTAGTCCACCCCGTAAAAAACACTAGATATATACATAGAAACCACCAAAACCAGGGAAATTCATAGCTCGCCCCCCAACGGAGAAGAAAGACACCACAAGGAAGCAGGAATTGGAGATGGAATGCAAGAAAATGGGGAGAGAGTGGAGAGATCTGGAAAAGATGGTATTGGATGGAGGGATCGGAAGACCTTGGTTGCAGACCTATGCCTCCCTAGGGGCGAAGGGTGAAGAAACACGATAGGAAATGTTAACATGTTTTCTTCTTCTTCTGCATTCTCACTAGATTGGGATTTCAGATTCTCTAATAAAGGAAGCCGTCTGCCTCAGATTATCAGCCATGCCATACAGTTTGCCTTCTGCGTTCTCACTAGATTGTGATTTCAGATTCTCTAATAAAGGAAGCCGTCTGCCTCAGATTATCAGCCACGCCATACAGTTTGCCTTCTGCGTTCTCACTAGATTGTGATTTCAGATTCTCTAATAAAGGTAGCCGTCTGCCTCAGATTATCAGCCACGCATACAGTTTGTCTTCTCGTTCTTCACTAGATTGGGATTTCGGATTCTCTAATAAAGGAAGCCGTCTGCCTCAGATTATCAGCCACGCCATACAGTTTGTCTTCTGCGTTCTCACTAGATTGGGATTTGGATTCTCTAATAAAGGAAGCCGTCTGCCTCAGATTTTCAGCCACACCATACAGTTTGTCTTCTGCATTCTCACAGGAGTTGGGATTTCAGAATCAAAAATGGAGAGAGCTGGAGATTGAAAGAAAGGTTTGATCGATGCATTTTACAGACTTGGTGGATTCGATCTCTCTAAGGAAGCCGTGTAAGATTATCAGAACACGCCAGTACAGTTTGTTTCTTCTTGCATTCTCACTAGATTGGGATTTCAGATTCTCTAATAAAGGGAGCCGTCTGCCTCAGATTATCAGCCACGTCATACAGTTTGTCTTCTGCATTCTCACTAGATTGGGATTTCAGATTCTCTAATAAAGGCAGCCGTCTGCCTCAGATTATCAGCCACCCATACAGTTTGTCTTCTGCATTCTCACTAGATTGGGATTTCAGATTCTCTAATAAAGGCAGCCGTCTGCCTCAGATTATCAGCCACGCCATACAGTTTGTCTTCTGCTTCTCACTAGATTGGGATTTCAGATTCTCTAATAAAGGAAGCCGTCTGCCTCAGATTATCAGCCACGCATACAGTTTGCTTCTGCGTTCTCACTAGATTGGGATTTCAGATTCTCTAATAAAGGAAGCCGTCTGCCTAAGATTATCAGCCACGCCATACAGTTTGTCTTCTGAGTTCTCACTAGATTGGGATTTCAGATTCTCTAATAAAGGCAGCCGTCTGCCTCAGATTATCAGCCACGCCATACAGTTTGTCTTCTGCGTTCTCACTAGATTGGGATTTGATTCTCTAATAAAGGCAGCCGTCTGCCTCAGATTATCAGCCACGCCATACAGTTTGTCTTCTGCATTCTCACTAGATTGGGATTTCAGATTCTCTAATAAAGGAAGCTGTCTGCCTCAGATTATCAGCCACACCATACAGTTTGTCTTCTGCATTCTCACTAGATTGGGATTTCAGATTCTCTAATAAAGGCAGCCGTCTGCCTCAGATTATCAGCCACGCCATGCAGTTTGTCTTCTGCATTCTCACTAGATTGGGATTTCGGATTCTCTAATAAAGGCAGCCGTCTGCCTCAGATTATCAGCCACGCCATACAGTTTGTCTTCTGCTTCTCACTAGATTGGATTTCAGATTCTCTAATAAAGGCAGCCGTCTGCCTCAGATTATCAGCCACGTCATACAGTTTGTCTTCTGCATTCTCACTAGATGGGATTTCAGATTCTCTAATAAAGGCAGCCTTCTGCCTCAGATTATCAGCCACGCCATGCAGTTTGTCTTGAACGCTATGTAAGGGGCCACCTCTTTCTTCTCAAGTCTGCACAGTGGGAGCAGTTCTGTAGGATATAATTCCTATGATTTCTGCTTCCCCGTTTGTGCTGAGCTCTTCCCGCAGTAAGTTTTGGCCACTCGTGATGGTAAGTCTGACATTCTTAATGTGTGGTAAATCTCGAGGCAGATTGGCGGCCTAGAATCCGTTATCACATTCCTCATTGTGAGGGGTCGTTGCACCATGTTATGCGCCCTACGGCCTGGTGCATCCATTTTCTGCAAGCATTTGTTTCGGGTTAGCATTCCCTAGCGGACACATGCATCCGATTTCAGCCAAACCTCCTTATTCGCTCTTATGAAATATGTGGCAGGAACAATGGTTCATTCTTTACACCCCAAATTTGGGCCCCGGTAACCACTCTGGCGTAACTGTTTTAACCAACTCATGACTCTGCAAAGAAAGCACGAAAAGAGTTGAAAATGGCAGTTGACATACATATTTCTGCAGAAGTAAGTGGTCAAAGTTTTCATAACTGTTATTAGATAGTTTTATCTACTGGTTACTAAACTCACATCATTGCACTCTGGGCAGACCCATAGGTGCTCAGTCTCCCACAACAGATATCGAAGAGTATGCAAACTGATGGTTCCTGTGGCTCTTGATTAAACAAACTCCTAACTCTGCTCCTCCTGCATCCAGTTCTACTTGTACAACGGGTAACTCCAAACTGCTTAAATCGCTGTATCGATTCAACTTCTATTTCAGTGTCATCCAACAGGCAGTCGTGAAGAGACAGAAGAACATCATCTTCAACTCCCCAACAGTCGATGCTGTTGATGCAAGCTTGACCACTCTCTCATTACCGCAAACACCCACATGCCCAAGAGTGTAGTTTGAAATAACGAAATTCTTTTTCTTTCTTCTTCTGAGAATGCTCCATATAGACCACTTGTTAAACCAATCTTTGTGGTTTGTATCTGATATGAGCCTAAGAGCAATTGTGCATTGTACCAGTTATGGCCTATGGTGCCTAGGCCAGCACATCCAATTTCTTGCCATGCTTTTTATTTACTAGGGTAGCTTTCCCTAGATAGGAAATAGTGATCGTCTGTAGCTCAAGCGGTATTAGGTTCGATCACAAACCCAAGCGTACCTGGTTCAAACCCCACGGTGGGCAAGTTTGGAAGCAAATTCGTTTCCGTGAGATTTTTACAAAAGGTAAAAATAGACCTCACCGCTCAGAAAGCAATGGCAAACTACTGAACGTATAAGTGGTACCTAGAAAATCAATGATTCATTTACTGTGGTTGATGGCTACGTCCTTTAGAATATGCCATGATTTTCATTTTCAGCTTTCCCTAGAGAAACAATAAAATGAACAATTTAAACCAAAAATTAATATTCTACTTACAATAAGCATAACACATATGCACCAGTTACAGATTCACTGTCTCGCACAAGAAAACTGCCATCTTCTCCAGCTTGAAGTAGAAGCTCTTCAGAACGAAGACGTGAGATACCCTTGTGGAAGAAGACGCCAGACATTCTAGTGTGAAGGCTGCGACCGTGTGTGTTGCGTCCACTTGAGCTGGTGATTAGAGAAATACAATGAAGAAAGTTACTATAGTTGGTAAGACACTGAACAATACTGACAAGAAAACCTAGTACTTCTTGGTTCCCATTGAAAACTACATTTGTTACGCCATGTCTTAGTTTAAGGGTTTTTAAGCTGAAAGATTGTCCTCATTGCACCAGGCTTTACTCCATATGGGCTTGGTGCCACTCCACAGAAATGGCACACCAACTCCGCAGAAATGGCACACCACCTGCTGAGAGTATTGCACAAAGCACAAACTCTGTAGCTCCAGCAACAATCCTACGGGTCTCTGAAAAAAATGCACTTGTGAACAGAATGGTGTAGTCCTGATTCAAAGCCATGACCTTCGAAACGCAAGGCAAAGGCTTTAACCACTTTTAATGTTAGGCAGCAATATCTCAGCTTTTTGGTTAGACATATTCACTGCCATTACTACATTTTCTGAAGAAGAGTTGCATTCTCTCTTCCATCCCTACTCACAAAGCTAGACAAGGTGGTGCTTGTTATGAGAGCCACCATTTGGAATTGAAGCTGGGCCATGAAGGAACTATAAATCAATGAAAACTGGCTGATGCTACAAAAAGAAAATTGGAGTATTTTGAACATTTTAAAAAAATGTGGAGGATTGGAAGAGACAACTACGGAAGGAGGTATCCTGGCCAATAGGAGAAGATGATGACCACGGAGAAGATGGATAAAAAATGTGACTGGTGATTTGAGCATAACAGCAGCAGAAACGGGATATCTGGCATATGAGAGAAATTCAGAAGGACTGTAAGAGTGGCAAAGTTCTGCTCTTTATACAGCAGCTTTATCCAAATCTCAAATGGTTTGGCCACTTGATGAGAATGAACCCGAATACACCAGTTGCAAGAGCATACCAGTTGCAAGAGCATACAACCTGAAAATAGAATCATTAAGAGGAAGGGGCAGACCAAGAAAAGGATGGGTTGATGGAGTTACAAACATCTTAAAACTCCACAATACCACAGCATATCAAGCGCCCGAGCATGCACTATCTCGGAAACCGATCATCAGTTACACCTGCTACACCTTACGGCAAAAAAAGCAGAGAAGGACAAAAGAAAGAAGATCCAAATCGTCCAAGAACTCAGAAAGTCTAGTCACCAATTTTTAGCTGGGTGACTAGAGAACAGACTTACCTGGATCTCTGCCCATGGATGTGTAAAGTTAAGCTAGTTATTAATGTACATCTTATGACTCAACATGTTTGTTGTACTTTGTAAAACTACTTCCTTTTCCAATTTTAATCTTGTCTTTGATATTCAAATTACACTTCCTGGTTATCATGTTTTACTTAATCATTCGAACAAGTCTCTGTTGCTAAGTGGTTAAGTCTTTGTCTTGCGTTCTGAAAGTCGTGGGTTCGAATCCGGACCGCGCCGTTCTGTTCACGGTGCATTTTTGCCAGAGACCACAATGACTTGTTGAAGCTACGGAGTTCGTGCTTTGTGAAATATTCTCAGAAGGTGGCGTGTCATTTCTATGGAGAGGGACCGAGTCATATGTGGTAAAACCCGGTGCAATGAAGTCAACCCTTCGGCTTTAGACCCATTAGATTGCGATATCTTAGGTTCACAACAACCTCTGCAACAAACACTTTATCCAGCGATGAGAACTTGAGCTTCCCTCAATGTTTCACGGTATATGTGGCATAAACAAGATCAGAAAAACACTAAACAAGGGCTCCCAATTAAACTATTTCATAAACTCCGTTCAACAATGGGTACTTAAGCTTGAAAAACTATATCAACTATGAGGAACTATTTACGTGTTCAAAGTTGGTCTGTCAACGTTTCTGAAGTCAGTCTATAAGAGCACTTGATGTCTATCTCCGCTTTTGACGTCAGACTAACAACCGTCTTAAGTCAGTATTGATAACGCTTTCGAAGTAAGTCTGTCAGCTCTTTAGAGCTCAGTCAGTCTTTAGAAGTCAGTCTATCTACTTCGAAGTCAGTCTGTCAGGTCTTTAGAAGTCAATCTATCGACGTTTCTGAATCAGTCTGTCAACATTTTGACGTCAATCTAACCTTGACGTCAGTCTGTCAGCTCTTTAGAAGTCAGTCCATCGACGTTTCTAAAAACAGTCTGTCAAAAATTTTGACGTCAGTCTGTCTTAAACATTCACCTCAAAAGTGTGGACAGACTGACTTCAAAAGTGTGGACAGACTGATCTCAGAAACGTCGATAGACTGTCAGAACGTTTGACGTTAGCCTGTCAACGCGTTCGTCCCCACTAACACCTACAAATCCACTATACGAGATGTCCCAAAAAGTGACATAAAATAATAAAACGTAGGGCAGTCAAAACTGAGACGTCAATAATAGTTTTACATAAAGTATTAACAAACAACACTATATATATTATGGACCAGTCTCAAGAGGATTATGGCCCAAACGACTGTAGCATTGAGCATTATTGGGAACACTTACCCAGAGATAATGGCATAGTGCCAGGGGCGGCGCTGTGAAGAGTTAAAAGATTTATACAGGTTTAAAGACGGAGGATTGGCTTCGTTATCTTCTTCTTCTTTGCGTTTCTTTCTTTACGACCAATTTTAATCACTTTTGTGATATATTTGATCTTTGCCAAGAACGTGTATACGTTGCACATTGGTTTGTAGGCCCCTAAACGCATAGACTTCTACACGTTTAGGACACATGCATCCGATTTCAGCCAAACCTCCTTAGGCGCCTCTTACGACATGCATAGCAGGTAACAGTGGTTCTATTCTTTACACCCCATATTTGGGCCCCGGTAACCACTCGGGCTTCGTTATAAGGCGCTGCAGAAACTAGAAGAAATACAAAGTGTAAGGAAGGGAGCTGATATACAGACAACACTTAAGATTTATAAACGTGTTTCTTCTTCTTCCAACGCTCCATATCGACTTACTTGTTAACCACTCTTTGTCATATGTATGCCATCCGAGCCTAGGAGCGATTTACGATGTGCCAGTTATGCGCCTACAAGTAGGCCAGCGGATCCGATTTCTACGACGCTTTTTATTTACTAGGGTAGCTTTTCTAGGCCCCTACCTCTGTCGCCTCTTACGACATTCCTTGTAGGTCGTAGCGTTTTATTATTCTTTGCTCCCCTTGCGAGCCCCGGCAAAACACGAGCGGTATGTTTTTAATTACAATGTGCGAAACATGACGATGGCAATGCCTGCGGGAGACACAGTCGAGTGTCAATAGACAAGAACTTGACTGGAACCCTCAAGTAAAAAGAGAATGTAAAGTAAAGGAACCCTTTCATACCTCGTGTATATAGGTCAATACAGTGTTAGGCCTGTATTTTTCATTGACCGTCGGCACACGATGGGTGATGTGGTCAGCATCACGACGGCCGCCTTTACTTTTCCAGAGCATGTCTGGTACCCAGTTGAGGCTGGGTCGACCTGAGAGCCGTCGCGGTCGGGAAAAATTCCACGCACATTGCGGAGCTGAACCCAGACCACCAGCCTTGCGAAGCGAGTTCACTAACAACTACGCTACAGCGGCTCTCAAAAAGAGAATGAGGACGTCCTAAACAGATATGGGACATCTCGCGAGGAACTGAAGGATGCTCGACTTTCCTGGGAAGCCATATAAAGAAAACAGACAGAGACTGGGAAAAGGGGGTGAACATCTGTTGAGGCCCTATGCTTGACGGGGAGCGGAGACGAATAGATTTGATACCATCAACTAATGTACGTGTGCTGTGAAATATCGATTATTGACAAAACTCAGCATGTGGTGCTGGGGCCGCAAGGAAGCAAAGAATAGTACCACTGCTACCTACAATGCATGTCGTAAGAGACGACTGTTGTAGGGACTAGGATGATACCCTAGTAAATAAAAAGCAGCGCAGAAATCGGATGTCCTGGCCTACTTGTAGGCGCATAACTGGCGCAACGTACAATCGCTCTTAGGCTCAGATCACATAGAAATCACACAGAGTAGTTGACAAGTGGTCGATATGGAGTGTTTGAAGAAGAAAATTGACAAAACTGTTGAAAAAACGATTAATATATTTGAATGCAAGTGTTGCAGAATCGTGCTACAGAATACCATGGATAATAAAAATGACAACATATTGTGTAATACAGGGTGTTCAACTTAAAAGCAGCCCCAGTGATAAATAGAAATGTGCAGGTACGCATTGCATCTCGTCTATTTATATTTAAACCGGTTCTGACTAGCTCGTCCTACGTCACATTTGTTCATCGCCCCTTCCGCACTACAATTACACACCATCACACAACCTTGACCTATACTACGTCATAACTGAACCTTTCATTTCCATACATATATGCCAGATTAGCTCCATGCACAGGCTTCTTTTATCTTGAACACCCTGTAGCTTAAGATTGAAGAGAAGTGGATGATAAAGATGAGAAAAATGAAATATTTCGATTATATAAAAACCACCTGTGTTTTGTCGGGGCTCGGAAGAAGAGCAAAGAATAGTACCACTGCTACTTACACTGCATGTCGTAAGAGCCGACTGAGATAGGGGCCTAGGAAGCTACACTATAGTAAATAAAAAGCGTGCAGAAATCGGATGTGCTCTCCTACTTGTAGGCGCATAACTGGCACAACGTACATTCGCTCTTAGGCTGAGATACATACAAATCACAAAGAGTTGTTTAACAAGTGGTCGATATGGAGCGTTCGAAGAAGAAGAAGAAGAAGGATTTATAAAACGACATGATGCTCTAGAGAAGAACATTCTAGAGAGCATTATACCAAGCAGACCAGGGAGAGGAAGACCAAGGAGAAGATGATTGTAAGCTGTCATAAACATGATGAGCATGACTACGGCAGGCGTTGGACATCTCACGCAGGACAGAGAGCCATTTAAGAGCTGATGTCATGGAAGCCAAGTTCTGATAGAAACTAGATTAATGTAAGTTGTCATAAACATGATGAGCATGACTACGGCAGGCGTTGGACATCTCACGCAGGACAGAGATCCATTTAAGAGCTGATGTCATTGAAGCCAAGTTCTGATAGAAACTAGATGATTGTAAGCTGTCATAAACATGATGAGCATGATTACGGCAGGCGTTGGACATCTCACGCAGGACAGATAGCCATTTAGAGCTGATGTCATTGAAGCCAAGTTCTGATAGAAGCTAGATGATTGTAAGCTGTCATAAACATGATGAGCATGACTACGGCAGGCGTTGAACACCTCACGCAGGACAGAGAGCCATTTAGACATAATGTCATGGAAGCCAAGTTCTGATAGAAGCTAGATGATTGTAAGCTGTCATAAACATGATGAGCATGACTACGGCAGGCGTTGGACACCTCACGCAGGATAGAGAACCATTTAGAGCTGATGTCATTGAAGCCAAGTTCTGATAGAAGCTAGATGATTGTAAGCTGTCATAAACATGATGAGCATGACTACGGAAGGCGTTGGACACCTCACGCAGGACAGAGAACCATTTAGACATAATGTCACGGAAGCCAAGTTCTAACAGCAGATAGAAGATATTAATACTTCACTTTATCGCACTGGGTTTCCTCATGTAGCTCGGTTCCTCTACTCAGAAATGGAACATCACCTAGATTTAGCAACACTCTTGGAATCTCCGGAAAAAAATGAACTACTGAACAGAACGACGTGGTGAGGATTTGAACTCACAACTTCTAGAACGCAAGGAGACAGATTTGATGACTTCGTCACAGAGATCCCACAATGTGGAGACTGTTACGGGCTAATGACGGCGCGCCATCATACAATTATGTCATAGACACAGCGCGGAGACTATACATTGTCATCATCATCATCATATAGCTTGTCTTGAGCAGAACTTTGCCACCCCAACAGTCCTTCGGAATTTCTTTCTCTCATAGGCCTCTGCAGCCGTCATGTTCAAACCATCAATTACATCCTGAATTCATCTTCTCCGTGGTCTTCCTCTACTCCTCTTTGCCTGTTTGTCTCCTTCCATAATGGTCTCCTCCAACCCTTCATGTCTTTTTATATGTCCAAAGGTATATGTTGTATCATAATGAAAAAAGAGAGTATGCAAAAAAGAAATAGAGAATCTGTTAAAAGAATAACAGAAATATGCAAATAGAGTGGACATTTTAATAAAACGGAGATGTAAATATAGATATGAAATGTGAAAATAGAGAAATAATGTGAAAATAGAGAAATAATGTGAAAATAGAGAAAGAATGTGAAAATAGAGAAAGAATGTGAAAATAGAGAAAGAATGTGAAAATAGAGAAAGAATGTGAAAATAGAGAGTGAATGTGAAAATAGAGAAAAAATGTGAAAATAGAAAGTGAATGTGAAAATAGAGAAAGAATGTGAAAATAGAAAAGGAATGCAAAAATAGAAAGTGAACGCGAAAATAGAGAAAGAATGTGAAAATAAAAAAAGAATGTGAAAATAGAGAATGTGAAAAGTGAAGTGAATGTGTAGAAACGTAGGATATGTAAAATGTGTAGTAATTAAAAGTAACATAAGAGAAATTATTTCTCCTTGCAATTCAAAATGATAAAAATAACAGAGCAGTTCAACTATTTAGGTAGCAATTTTGATTGCACATGAGATGTTTAAACAAAACGAAATTATGATACGAATTGTCAAAGCAATATCAGCTTTTAAAAGTCTAAATAAAATATGGAACTGTAATTTATAAAGTTTTAAAACTAAATTACGAATTTTCAATTCAAATGTTGTATCAATCCTAACATATGCTAGCGAGAGTTGGAAAATGACTAAAGATATAGAAACAAGTTGAATGCATTTGAAAATAGATGTCTGCGAAAAATAATGAAAATAAAATGGGACGAATTCAGGAGAAGTGGTGAAATTGAGAAATGTCTGGTCAACCACTAGTGACAACTGTTATAAGAAAGAGAAGATGGAGATATGTTGGGCACACCTTGAAATGATCAAAGAATACCAAAGCAGGCATTGAAGTGGGGGCAAAGGGTTCAAGAAAGAGAGGACGACCAAAGAGAAACCCTGAAACGAACTTTGTTGAGAGAGTCAAGAAATATCGGGACTCAATTTCATAGAAGAGATTGAGCGAGTTGCCCAGGACAGAGCAGTATGGACAAATTACTTGCAGACCCTATGTAACGTATAACAGTACAACAGGAATATATATATATACATGAAATTAGTAACAATTATCTAAAGAAATATTAAATAAGAAAAGATCAAATGTGTACATACCTTTAGAAAATCATTATATTCCACACCTCACTGACACAACACAAGAGACTAAGAGGGTTAAAGACGAATTGCTAACCTAGAATATCATTATAAACACTGAGAACGTTAGATATACAGACATATCCGTCCTTATACTATTCATACAGTGTGTAGTAATAGTAGTAGTCGTATCACAAGAAACGATTTGTTGTACACAACAACTGAGGCTAAGTCGAGTTGTCACAGAAGTGGCGAGGGTGGGTAGCTTTGAAGTGCGGCTTACAAAGCTCACTACTCGAGATTACTAGAAACGTGATTACAAACATTAAAAAAGGAAAAGGGTTTAAAGATATCGAAATCGTGACTACCAGAGATTTAGAGAAACAAGGTGAGTGAGGATATGGAAGAAGAAATGGAGAAATGTGTGTTGTGTAATGACCTAAGTATTATCGATATAAGAGAAGACTGCAGTAAAACTATGTAGCAATGACGAAACACATAAAACAAAGTACTATAGTTTTACAAAATCTATAACATTACACAGCAACGTTTCTACCAAAAGGCCTTTATCAAGCAAAGGATATACATTTTTAGTCACATATTTTCATTTTACGGCCGTTATGAACTTATTGTTTGATTCTACATGTTGTGTGCTGTGTGAGAAGTGCATTCTTCACTTATCTTGTATCCTTTGTTTGATAAAGACCTTTTGGCCGAAACGTTGCTGTGTATTGTTATTGTAACACTACAGTACTTTGTTTTTATGCGTTTCGCCAATGACCTAAGTATAAAAAAACAAGTCCAAAGACGAATGATTGACTTTACAGCACAGGGTTTTACCCCATATAGCTCGGTCCCTCTCCACAGAAGTGGCAGGCCACCTGCTGAGAGTATTACGCAAAGCACGAAAACAGTAGCTCTGGCAACAATCCTGAGGTCTCTGGAAATAAGTGCAATTATGAACACAACAGGGAGTTCCGGATTCGAACCGACGACCTTCTGAACGCTAGTCAAAGGTCTGAACCACTTAGCCTGAACAGAGATCCCTAAGTAGACTTTATGTGGAGATGGTGCCCTAATATAGCCCCACAAAAAGGCTGATACTGGTGAAAATGTATGCATAGCTAGCTATACGATGGTTTATCAGAATTTCCACATCAAATGGATTGATATTAACATTAAAACTGATCCAATGTAGCACATCTGGTAATAATGAGGCCGACAGATCAATAAAAGAGGAAAGACGAGAGAGAGAGAGAGAGAGAACGTGAGAGAGAGAAGATCGGGGACTACATGAATTTGATACATGTCTATATCCTCTCCGTTTCCCGTTTGACACATAAGTCTTCCACAAGAGATGTCCGCTGCTGCTATTCTGCCGTCTTTCTAGCAATTGTTTCCCATGTCAGGCCACAATCCTTCAGCTCTTTAACAGCCCCCTTCCATGTCTCCCTTGGACGTCCAGGCATTGGAAGACCATTTTTGAAGGAGTATCCCGGCAAAGAGGAAGACCACTGAAAATATGGGTTCATGGTGTAACTGGTGATTTGAGCATGTCGGCTGCAGAGGCGGAACATCTGGTATATAAGAGAGAGAAATTTCGAAGGACTGTTAAAGTGGCAAAGTTCTGCCCAGGACAAGCTATTTAATGATGATGAAGATGAACAGTTAGCATGAGATTACTAGATCTTACATATATACATATTCCTCTCGTGCCGTTATACAGGGTTGCAAGTAATTTCTTCATACCGTTCTGTTCTTGGCAACTCGCTCAATCTCTTCCATAGAATTAAGTCCGATATTTCTTGCCTCTCTCAGCAAAGTATGTTTCAGGGTCTCCATAGAGCGTCTTCTCTTTCTTGAACTCTTTGCATCCCATTTCAAAAGCCTGCTTTGGTATTATTTGATCAGATTTTCTCAAGGTATGACCAACATATCGTTATATTCTCCTTCTTATAACAGTTGTTACTAGTGGCTGACCAGAGATTTCTCTGATTTCATCACTTCTGAATTCGTTCCATTTTATGTTCTTTATTTTTCGCAATCTATTTTAGAGCTTTGATACTTACTGGAATAATAATAGTAGTCGCCCTAGTGGTTACCGGGGCCCAAATTTGGGGTGTAAAGAATAGAACCACTGTTACCTGCCACGCATGTCGTAAGAGGCGACTAAGGAGGTTGGCTGAAATCGGATGCACATGTCCTAAATGTGTAGAAGTGTATGCGTTTAGGGGCCTACCAAACCAATGTGCAACGTATACACGTTCTTGGCAAAGATCAAACATATCACAAAGAGTGATTAAAATTGGTCATAAAGAACGAACGCAAAGAAGAAGAAGATAATATATTGGAACAAGACCGTGTTTGAATTATATAACGAAACAGAGAATGAAATGGTTTTGCCACTTAGTAAGAATGCGAACAGACCAAACTGCATATGAAGCTCTCCACAATAGAATATCAGGAAAGAAAGCGAGAGGAAGACCGAGGAAAAGGTGGATAGATAACGTAGTTGAAATCTGCCAGAGGACTAAGAAAACCATCACACAAGTCACCAGAGAAGCGCAAGACAAATACATAAAACCACGACACTGGGTTAACAACCAGGTAACAGTGTGGCTGACAAAAGAAGAAGATTGGTTACTTGACGTAAAAGCACCCCGAACAAACTTATATGTGCTCAGTGTCCCCCAACATTTGTCAAGCTGCGAGCATGCTGAGACCCTTCCCTTCATGTAGTTCACTTCCTCTATCGCCCACCCGCGCCCCCTTTCTCCCAGTGAAAAAGATAGATAAAGATAGAAAGACGGGGAGAGGGAGACACAACAAATGAGGTTATCATACTCTGAATACATTAACTGATAGACATTCCCAGGCAGGGTCATAGTTCAGATCGTGACAGAGGAAGGAAATAACTTGACAACGTTATAAGTCCTTTATAAATCGATTTCTTGACTAACCTGGAGATTTATACTTAAACTTCAGTTCAGCGGTTCTCAAATTAATACTTGATAAGTTTAATACTGTTCTCAACTGTAAAGATTATAAGTTCAGTGGTTCTCGAGTTAATATTTGCTAAGTTTAATACTGTTCTCAACTGTAAAGATTATAAGTTCAGTGGTTCTCGAGTTAATACTTCAAGTTTAATACTGTTCTCAACTGTAAAGATTATAAGTTCAGCGGTTCTCAAGTTAATACTTGCTAAGTTTAATACTGTTCTCAACTGTAAAGATTATAAGTTCAGCGGTTCTCAAGTTAATACTTGGTAAGTTTAATACTGTTCTCAACTGTAAAGAATATAAGTTCAGCGGTTCTCAAGTTAATACTTGCTAAGTTTAATACTGTTCTCAACTGTAAAGAATATAAGTTCAGCGGTTCTCAAGTTAATATTTGCTAAGTTTAATACTGTTCTCAACTGTAAAGATTATAAGTTCAGCGGTTCTCAAGTTAATATTTGCTAAGTTTAATACTGTTCTCAACTGTAAAGAATATAAGTTCAGCGGTTCTCAAGTTAATTCTTGCTAAGTTTAATACTGTTCTCAACTGTAAAGATTATAAGTTCAGGGTTCTCAAGTTAATATTTGCTGTTTAATACTGTTCTCAACTGTAAAGATTATAGTCCAGCGGTTCTCAAGTTAATATTTGCTAAGTTTAATACTGTTCTCAACTGTAAAGATTATAAGTTCAGCGGTTCTCTTAATACTTGGAGTTTAATACTGTTCTCAACTGTAAAGAATATAAGTTCAGCGGTTCTCGAGTTAATATTTGCTAAGTTTAATACTGTTCTCAACTGTAAAGAATATAAGTTCAGCGGTTCTCAAGTTAATACTTGCTAAGTTTAATACTGTTCTCAACTGTAAAGAATATAAGTTCAGTGGTTCTCAAGTTAATACTTGTTTAATACTGTTCTCAACTGTAAAGAATATAAGTTCAGCGGTTCTCGAGTTAATATTTGCTAAGTTTAATACTGTTCTCAACTGTAAAGAATATAAGTTCAGCGGTTCTCAAGTTAATACTTGGTAAGTTTAATACTGTTCTCAACTGTAAAGAATATAAGTTCAGTGGTTCTCAAGTTAATTCTTGCTAAATTTAATACTGTTCTCAGCTATAAAGATTATAAGATCAACGGTTCTCAAGTTAATACTTGCTAAGTTTAATACTGTTCTTAACTGTAAAAAATACTTCGTGTAGTTCTAAAGTTATAGTTGGTAAGTTTAATATAACTCTCAACTGTAAAGAACTTACGTTAAGTGATTATAAAGTTAATCTATGATTAGAGACACAATAGTAGTCACCGATCAAATATCAAACATCTACTTACGTGTACAGGTAAGGTAGCTATACATCTACTTACGTGTACAGGTAAGGTAGCTATACATCTACTTACTGTACAGGTAAGAGTACATCTACTTACGTGTACAGGTAAGATAGCTCTACATCTACTTACGTGTCTGGTAAGGTACTCTACATCTACTTACGTGTACAGTAAGTACATCTACATCTACTTACGTGTGCTGGTAAGGTACATCTACATCTACTTACGTGTGCTGGTAAGGTACATCATTACGGTACAGTAGTAGCTCTACATCTACTTACTGTCATGGTAATCAATCTACTTACGTGTACAGGTAAGGTACCTTACTACATCTACTTACGTGTACAGGTAGGTATCTTACTACATCTACTTACGTGTACAAGTAAGGTACCTCTACTTACATGTACAGGTACTTTAGTTCTACATTTTTAGAACCACTGTTAAAACATTCATTCACAGAAAACGAGCTAGAGCACAGAAATAACTCGCATTTTTGTAAAGCACAAAGGACATCATGTGATACTTACAAGAAACGAATCTAAAATCAGAGAACTGGAACAGATAGAGATGACAAGCACATACACACATACTTATTTAACAGTCATCTATTCAGCGATGCGGAGACTGTACATTAAAGTCATATGAATAATATTATGAGAACATGTAATGCCACGTAAATGAAGTGGTTTGGCCACTTAATAAGAATGCATCCAAACTCCACTTTATACAGAGTCTTTTACAACAGAACATCAGGAAAGAAGGCGAGAGGAAGACCACGAAAAGGATGGTTAGATGACATAGCAGAATCCTGTGAAAGAGCAAAAATAACAATCACCCAAAGCCTCCAGAACAGCGCAAGACAAACACAGAAAACCACGACATTGTGCAACAACCCGGTAGCAGTGTGACGACAGAAGAAGATTTAATGCCAGTAACTGCGAGAGATATATATATATATAGAGAGAGATACTTTTCATCTATGTGTTTATCAAGCAAGGAGGTAGTAACGCAAATATGTGCTTTTGATTCATACATAGAAGTTTACATGAAATGTCTACGCAGAATGCTGGGAGTAACAAGAAGACACCGGTTTAGAAATGAAGACATGAAGAAAGTGGGCACAACAACATTGTTCATTTGAGGATCATCTTCATCGCACATCGGACATGTCCATAATTGCTCCGATCTCCTCCCAAGCATGTATATCAGTGTCTTTAGGCTAACAACTCCCGTTCTGTGTTGATTGATGTATCTACTGGTTTTCTCTCGTGGTTTTCCCGTCTTGCCGCACCTATCGGTATGCACAGCTTGCTCAACCGAGATAGAGAATACCTTTATCTTCGTCGTTGAAATCTTCAGAGCGTATGTTTTCTCTGAAAGCTTTGATGATGTCGCTTCTGTCCATAGAAGACTCATTCTCAATCGTAGCATTGCCCGTGAGCGCATCTGCTCTCTCATTATCCTTCACCCCAGAGTGACCTGGGACAAAGATGAAGGTAAGTATCTGGATTGTCGAGTTTTGTATTAATTGCATCCACTGCCTTTGTACATAACCTGCCTTGATCTTATGTATCATGTTCATAAAGTCGCTGAGCATGCATACGTGGGTGAATGTTTGCATCTGTAGCCACTCAGGGATGTTGTCACCGCCATAACCTCCATAGTCATGCTGCTGGTAGTTGTTGTATATGCGTCACTTGCCTCTTTAATGACTTTTCCTTTCGTTCTAGCCGTAAAGGCCCATGCACTGCGACTGTGCCGAACAACAACATCAGTACTGAACTTCATTAAGAAACAACAAAATTAAATAGTTCCATAAGCAGATTACCAACAAGAGCAATGCTACTCCGATACAGTGTATACAAAGCAAAAGGTGGGCCTAAGAGATAACAGAGGCGTCGAAAGACACTGTTTATGAAGCACACACAAAAGCCGGTTCTAGAAATCTCTTCTTATCCTGACTCTGTGAGGCAAATGAGGATTGAGGGGTACAGATGTGAACAGACTGATGACACGTTATTGATAATGTGTTGATACTTTTAGCAATCCCATGTTGGTACACAGTCGCCTTAAGTCCAATATCCAGACTCATTTTGGCACTGTCCAGTGTGGTCGTCGGTGTTGCAACACGTGTGATTATGTGATACAGACGCGTACTGCATCTTTTCCTTTAGCCACATTTCTTATTGACGATGGTTACACATGCGAGTCCCGTAATCTTATCTATGCCATTATCTGTAAGCGGTGTAACAAGGCTTATATCGGCGAGACAGGCAAGAGGCTCAGTGACCGATTCGCCCAACACTTGCGCGACATACGCCAATGCTCTGTGCCCCCTGTAGCCACCCATTTCAATGATACTGGCCATTTAGGAGCTCACGATGTCCAGGTCACAGCCATCCGATCATGTTCCTCGGATGATCGCAGTCGATTTGCTCTGGAAAATCGGTTGATTTCTTTGTATGGTACCTTGCGACCATGCGGGCTCAATGTATTACATTCCTATGCTTCTTAGTACTTTCTCTTCCCATGCCTTGTAATCTATATGGGTATATGTTGCATGTATTCAAGTTATATATTTGCTAGATTTTTCAATGTTTCTCTTCCGTTCTATTTCTAGTTTTTATGTGTGTGTTTTTTTGGTGTTACATTTATTTCGTTATTCGTTTTTATTCCCAGATTTTCATTAGAAACGTTTGTATTTGGTCGCACATTTGTTTTTTAAAATTTGTCATTCCTGTTGTTCGTTTGCTTGATAAAGGCCTTGTTGGTCGAAACGTTGCTGTATTTTGTCATTGTTTTTGTAATTTGTAAAACTACAGTACTTTGTGATTACGTGTTTTGCCAATCAAATAGTTTTACTGCGGTCTCATCTATTTTGTGAATATTTCGAAATTTCACAGTACGATTGTCAAGTTTGTCTATAACTAAGCATTTCCGTGTTCCACATGTAATTCAGTGCAAGACAAAAATCGGCCGTGGAATTACTCAGTTCACAATGTTTCCTACCGACTGTCATTGGCGTATGTGCGCAACGTTTACTTTCATTTATAGAAGTGGAAGGTATCATTTGTTCACTATGTCACCTTTCTTTTATAATATGTAATAGGGATACGCCTTTGCAAACATTCGCCACCATTTTGTGTATTACTGTAAGTTCTAAACTTTGATGATTATTTCTGTTGTGCTTATGCAAAATTATATAACAAAAAACGTTTTTGCATCAACCAAGCTACCTACCAATTAGTTAAACATGGATTCGTAACGTCGTGAGAAATATAAGACTGCATGCAAAAATCACTGGTATGCATCAGGTAGATTTCGTATAAATTAAACCTTAAGTGTTATCACAAATTTTGGAACGAACTATTGTTCTTGGCATGTTCTACGCAATTGTACAGTTAGTATTAGTCACTATTTCAATCATATTTGTAGCGTTTTCAAGCATCACTAGGCGTTAGTTGATACGCAGTCTTAAGTATGTCTCTACTGAATTCATTAACTACAAAAATATGTTTCCAGCAACAGTAGTATAGAAAGAATTCAGAATCAAGTGGAATTAAGTATGTATCTGTCCGCCTGCCCAGCGTGTTCGTAGCGCGTTAGACGACGGGTGACAAGCCTCATGTGAGTGCGGTTCAATTCCGCGGGCCGGCAGAAAAGTTACAGGTTCTCCAGATTTACGGCGCTCTTGGCACCTAACCGAAGGGTTACGATGTCCATGGCACCGAACCGAAGGGTTACGATGTCCATGGCACCGAACGAAGGGTTACGATGTCCATGGACGAGCGAAGGTTACGATTCCGTGGGCACCGAACCGAAGTTACGAGGTCCTCCGAAGAGTTTACGATGTCGCTGGCACCGAACCGAAGGGTTACGATGTCCATGGCACCGAACCGAAGAGCTGAAAGCTCAAGTGCTCCTGGATCGGAAAAAGGATCTAACTATTGAATTCATTAACTACAAAGAAAAAAAAGTCCAGTAACAGTAATATATAAAAACTTGAGAATCAAATGGAATAATCATGACTAGAATTCTGGAAAAGGTACAATACAAACAAAACAATTATATAATTGAGTAAAAATTGCTAGACAGAGAGGAGAAAGAGAGAGATTCCAGAATAAAAAGTAATAATTATACAAAGCATTCGCCAAAACTAAAGAGAACGTGATTCCAAGTTTGCAAAATGAAAAAAAAGAATTTAAAAAAACCAAAGCAGAACAAGTAGAATGAATGAGTACGAGATAAAACAAAAGCCAGATAACATTTAAATAACGTAAATGAAATGAAAAGGGGAAAAATAGAAGTGGAATGAAAATGAAAGGATAGAAGTGGAATAACAAGTAAAATAAAAGCAGATTTGGAATGGAAAGTAGAAAAACCGTAGGATGAAAAAAAACAAAAAAAACCAGAAGTGAAATCAAAGTGGAAAAGAAGAAGTAGAAAGAAAAGTGGAAAAAACATAAGTAGGACGAAAACTAGAAAAACAGAAGTGAAATAAAAGTGGAAAAGCAGATGGAGAAAGAAAAGTAGAAAAACATAAGTAGAATGAAAAGTGGAATAACGGAAGTGAATTGAAAAAAGGAACAGAAAGTGGAAAAACAGAAGTGAAACGAAAAGTTGGAGGATAGAAGTGAAATAAAAAAAAGTAAAAGGATAGATACGTAATAATTAGATGAAGAATCAATACAAAAGATAATGAAAATGGGGAAGGTCACCGACAATAAGTGTGAAATATGAAAAGTGTCAAAACACAAGAGGAAGGAAGAAATAATTTGTGCGTAAAGAAATTAGAAGAAAAAAGTCTTAAATAACAAATTAGATGGGAAAATGCAAAGAAGAAATTAGAAGATAAAAGTCTAAATAACAAATTAGACGGAAAAGTGCAAAGAAGAAATTAGAAAAAGGTCAAAATAACAAATTAGACGGAAAAGTGCAAAGAAGAAATTAGAAAAAGGTCAAAATAACAAATTAGACGGAAAAGTGCAAAGAAGAAATTAGAAAAATGTCAAAATAACAAATTAGACGGAAAAGTGCAAAGAAGAAATTAGAAAAAGGTCAAAATAACAAATTAGACGGAAAAGTTTCAAAGAAGAAATTAGAAAAATGTCAAAATAACAAATTAGACGGAAAAGTGCAAAGAAGAAATTAGAAAAAGGTCAAAATAACAAATTAGACGGAAAAGTGCAAAGAAGAAATTAGAAAAAGGTCAAAATAACAAATTAGACGGAAAAGTGCAAAGAAGAAATTAGAAAAAGGTCAAAATAACAAATTAGACGGAAAAGTGCAAAGAAGAAATTAGAAAAAGGTCAAAATAACAAATTAGACGGAAAAGTGCAAAGAAGAAATTAGAAAAAAGTCAAAATAACAATTAGACGGAAAAGTGCAAGAAGAAATTAGAAGAAAAAGTATAAATAAATTAGACAGAAAGTAAAAAAGAAATTAGAAAAAAGTATCAGTGAAGAATCAGAAGACATAGTAGAAAGTTAGAAGAATTAAGACAAAGTTAAGTAAAGATAAAGACATCAGTTAGAAAGTAAAAATTAAAGAAAATCAGTTAGAAAGTTAGAAGAATTAAAGACATCAGTTAGAAAGTTAGAAGAATTAAAGACATCAGTTAGAAAGTTAGAAGAATTAAAGACATCAGTTAGAAAGTTAGAAGAATTAAAGACATCAGTTAGAAAGTTAGAAGAATTAAAGACATCAGTTAGAAAGTTAGAAGAATTAAAGACATCAGTTAAGTTAGAAGAATTAGAAGACATCAGTTAGAAAGTTGAGAATAAAGACATTAAGTTAGAATCAGTTAGAAGAATTAAAGACATCAGTTAGAAATTAGAAGAATTAAAGACATCAGTTAGAATAAAGAATTAGAAGAATTAAGACATCAGTTAGAATAAGACATCAAGAATTAGACATCAGTTAGAAGAATTAAAGACATCAGTTAGAAGAATTAAAGACATAGTTAGAAGAATTAAAGACATCAGTTAGAAAGAATTAAGACAAGTTAGAAAATTAAAGACATCAGTTAGAAGATTAAAGCATCAGTTAGAAGAATTAAAGACATCAGTTAGAAGAATTAGGAAGAATTAAAGACATCAGTTAGAAAGTTAAAGAATTAAAGACATCGTTAGAAAATTAAGACATCAGTTAGAAGAATTAAAGACATCAGTTAGAAGAATTAAAGACATCAGTTAGAAGAATTAAAGACATCAGTTGAAAATTAGAAGAATTAAAGAATTAAAGTTAGAAGAATTAAAGACATCAGTTAGAAGAATTAAAGACATCAGGTTAAAGTTAGAAGAATTAAAGACATCAGTTAGAAGAATTAAAGAATTAAAGAACATCAGTTAGAAGAATTAAAGACATCATTAGAAGAATTAAAGACATCAGTTAGAAATTAGCTCAGTTAGAAGAATTAAAGACATCAGTTAGAAGAATTAAAGACATCAGTTAGAAGAATTAAAGACATCAGTTAGAAGAATTAAAGACATCAGTTAGATGAATTAAAGACATCAGTTAGAAATAAAAATTAGGTCATGAAGAAGACACATTGTGGGGCGTGCAAGGAGGATTCACACATGCTTACATGCCAACAAAAACCACATGTCTGGCATTGATAAAACTACACATCAAATATATTATGCTAACAACACTCAAAGTGAATCAAAAGTTGGAAGAACCAAATGGGAAGCAACCCCCTTATATACAAGTGGTATCTGTAAGGGTTAGAGGTTAGCTGCTCCCTCTCGTCGCCAAAGTTAACCGGTTCTCTCCCTCGTGGAGATATCGGAATATTTTTCCAGATATCCCTGATCTTAGTGTAGGTGAGATCGAGTTCCAATTTTTATCGGAGACGGACGATAAAATGTAGGCCCCGTGTTCAATTTCAGCTCGTAAAAGAATTTTTGGCAGTTCAAATTCGAGAAGAGCAGGCTGGAAAGCCGCTGCCTGGGCAAAATTCATTACAAAAGATTAAAACTAAAATTTCTACAAAATATCTTCACTATCGTCAAAATTACATCAGGACCCTCGCCGGTGCTATGGAATTCGTGCACTGCAGCTGTGATCGTCCTGTGTAAAAAAGAGATAGGAGCACACATTGTTACTCACCGAAGTGCAATGATAATGGTCTTATCAATCAATTAATCAATCAAACATACCCATCTACTTATTCCTAATGCTCACAACATTCAAGTGTTTGATGCAAAGCAAAATTCAGGCAAGAATACAAGCCAACGGAAGATGCAAAATCAAATGAGCACAATGCAAAACAAAACAAAAACACCAGCAGTGCTACCTATGTATGTTAATTAACGGCCAAAAAAAAACAAAAACACGAAAATATAAATCAAAAGAAATTAAAAAGGGAAAAAAAACCGGAAAAGGATCATTAAAAAAAAAATAATGAAAAGAAAACAAGCCACAAGAAGGAGACAATAAGGATACTAACCCCATCCTGGTCGGACTGAAACAAACCATTATAAACCATTTATTGAGACATAAACCATTTATTGAAAGATAAATCGTAGAGATAAACATTTATAATGAGAGATAGATAACACAAAGGACAAGACAGAGAAGAAAGAGAATAATTTGATGATGAATTCTAGAATAACGACAAGAAAGAGTAACTTGTTGATCTGCCATTCTTTACGTGTTCAACTTTTCTTTAATGTTGTTTCTTTATTCATCGTTGATTACATGATGTTCAAATATAATAATAATAATTCCTCTCGTACCGTTATACGTTACATAGGGTCTGCAATAATTTCTCCATACCGCTCTATCCTGAGCAACTCGCTCAATCTCCTCCATGGAACTGAGACCGATATTTCCTGCCTCTATCAGCAAAGTTCGTTTCATGGTCTCCTTAGGTCGACCTCTCTTTCTTGAACTCTTTGCATCCCACTTCAATGCCTGCTTTGATATTTGTTGATCATTTCTCCTCAAGGTGTGCCCATAATATCTCCATCTTCTCTTTCTTATAACAGTTGTCACTAGTGGTTGACCAGACATATCTCTGATTTCATCACTTCTCCTGAATTCATTCCATTTTATATTCATTATTTTTCGCAGATATTTATTTTCAAATGCATTCAACTTGCTTTCTATATCTTTAGTCATTTTCCAACTCTCGATAGCATATGTTAAGATTGATACAACATTTGAATTGAAAATTCGTAATTTAGTTTTAATACTATATAACTTGCGTGTTCAAATATATAGCAATGTAATTTTATAAAGATATATCAATGTAATTGTCAAAGATTCGCAGTGCAATGAAGCAAATTAGCAATGTAACTATCAACGATATAGCAATGATACTTTCAACAATATATCAATGTAATTGTTAAAAATACAGCAATGTAATTGTCACCGAAATAGCAACGTAATTATCAATGATAGAACAATGTAATTATCAAAAATATAACAACGTAATTATCAAAGATATATCAATGTAGTTATCAAAGATATAGCAAGTAATTGTCAAATATAAAGCAATGTAATTATCAAAGGTATATCAATGTAATTGCACAAATAAAGCAATGTAATTGTTCAAGGTATAACAATGTCACTACAAGATACAGCAATGTGATTGTTGAAGATATAGCAATGTAATTGTCGAAGATATAGCAATGTAATTGTAAAGATATAGCAATTAATTGTCGAAGAATAGAATGTAACTCGAAGATATATCAATGTAATTGTAAAGATATAACAATAATTGTAAAAATATATCAATGTAATTGTAAAAAGATATAACAATGTAACTGTTAAAAAATATAGCAATGCCACTGTACACGATATAGCAACGTAACTGACAAAGACATAGCAATTTAATTGTCAAAGATATAGCAATGTAATCATCAAAGATATAGCAATGTAATTGCCAAAGATATAGCAATGCTATTGTCTTTTACAAATCCGTTACTGGCAAGGAAAAACCAATTGTACAAGACAATCATTACTTTACTGTGTATTGCGGTGCTGCTGAACTTGTTATATACTGAGTCGCCATCTTACTGATGGTTGTTGAGGTGTGGGCGCCATGTGACTGTTGCAATACTATATACAATGTCTTCTATCCTTTTCAGATCTTTTAGAGTATGACATGCATATCATTTCATATTTCAAGTCACTAGTGTGCAGGAGGTAGGAGAGCCAATTGCTTTCCTCGAGTGTGGAATTGAACCCTCAATCCTCTTGTGTTCGAGTCGATAGGCGAACGTTGACGTATTTCGCCACACATAGCAATACTGCCACTAGTAATGATACCAGTAGTAATATTAACATAGTTGAGATATCAAAGATTTCTCCAGTGAAATAAAAGCAAAGGGATGAATTAGGTGGCAGTAGAATGGTTATAAAATAGAACAAGATTGCAAAATCGGGACGGATTGTGTTCATGGGAGAGTCACGAAAAATAATGGAAAAAAAATTGTTTGTTTCCTTGAGATGTGATTAACTTTAAAGCTTGCAGTAAGAAATAGGGCGCCATGAATGCATGACACGGACGCCATGGCGCCCGTGGAGACTAACAGAAATGGTGTATTAGATCACATTCTCCGTAATGAATTAGTTCTTATTTTTTTATGTTTGCTAGTCAACATGCGCTTTTCTTTCTCTTCTTCTTTGAACGCTCCCTATCGACCACTTGTTAACCACTCTGTGTGATTTGTATGTGGTCTAAGTCTAAGAGTGAGTGTACTTTGTGTCAGTTATGAGCCTACAGGTAGGTCAGCACATCCGATGTCTTCGCTGCTTTTTATTTACTAGAGTAGCTTTCCTATGATCTTTTCTCTAATCCTGTTTTGCATTACAACGTCAGAATAAAAGACTTTTAGAACAGGTTTTTATGTGCGCTTCATAAATAGTGTCTTTCAACGCATCTGTTGTTTCTGAGGTTCACCTTTCGCGTGGACAGCCTTATGCTTTGTATCCACTGTATCTGATTAGCATTGCTCTTTGAGGATTGCTGGTAATCTGTTGGTAGCATGTCCGCTAGTCAACACGCGTTCAAATAACCAAAAACAAAACTTGTTTATAGATGGAAAGTGCCATTAATCAATCAAGTGCCATGCCTGCCGGCGTAGGTGATCATGTCTCTTCACAACTCTCTCTGATTGGCGCATGTAATCAGTTCTGACATCGATCTTGTGTCGAACCATGCTGTCAGGCTATCCAACACCTTCTCCCTCGTCTTCAACGATCTCTCCTTCCCTGAATTTTACCTGTTGTCACCAAATGTTCTAAACCTTCTCTTCGCATTATATGCCCGAAGAACCTTGATTGTCGGATTCTTATTCTTTTGATAAGGTTTCTTTGTGTGCAGGCCTGATTAAAAACCATTAGTGTATTTAAGCCATGTCATCACTTAAATACACTAATTGGCTATTGGTTACTAAACTGACATCATTGCACTCCGGGTAGACCCATAGGTGCTCAGTCTCCCATAACAGATATCGTAGAGTATGCATACTGATGGTACCAGTGGCTCGCTGATTAAATACACTCCTCACTCTTCTTATAAACGAGTCCCCTATACTTGTAAACGAGTAACTCCAAACTGCTGAAATCGCTGGATGGTTTCAACATATATTTTAGTGTCCCCATCCAACAGGCAGTCGCGAAGAGACAAAAGCACATCCCCTTATCCATCTTCAACTCTCCAACAATCGATGCTGTTGATGCAAGCCTGTCCGCTCTCTCATTACCGTAAGCACCCACATGCTCAGGACA